>CM069906.1:67090087-67450626 GCA_036172215.1 Camellia granthamiana
ACACTAGTGGAATAATGAAATTCTAGTGTTTCCATCAAAACATAGAAAAAACACACCAAAACAAAATGCAATATGCTAAAATAACAAGTTTTGACAACATGAATTTAGAATTTTTTATAAATGCTTTTATAATTTGTTTTCAAGAAGTATATATATATATATAAGATTGGATTTTACTATATTAATGAATATTAGAAAATGCTAGTGTTAGAAAATGGGTAAAAAGTGTATTGTAATGTGTGAAAAATGTATAAAAATATGTATTTTGGGATATGTGAAAGTGTATTGGGAATTTGGGATTATAAATATTTTTGCATTTTGCGTTCCTTACTAACAACCCTTAGGACTGTCATTAGCAGAACCCATAAATATTATAATTAGTAACATAGTAATGTGAGAATAATATGTAAATGTATTAGATTGATTGTGCGAATATTAGATTGATTGTAGAATATAGGTTTATTCTTATTTCCTTTTTTAGATTAGGTCTATATAACTTGGTTGTACTCTTTGTATTATGGACACAATTGAATATACAAAATTCATTCAGAAAACTTACAAATAACACTAATATTGCTATTGTCTACGTAAATTTTAAACCTTATTTTGTTGGGATCCTACACACTTTCAAAATCATCTACCTGTGTTCGATAAATTGAGTTATTTGACAATAATTAACAATTTTTTGTTCATAAAAACATTGATTTTTTAAAATTTTACACGCATTCTTTTATGTGTAAGGTACATATATCCAGCCATGCCATGTGGCACCACCACGTCACCCTTTGAATGGTTGTTCCTACAAGACTCTAGCACAACATGTACATGTCCAAGATGGCACGTGACGCAATCGAGCGCCAACAATTGGACAACCAAAGTCACCACCCACAAGCCACATCCAAAGATCTCATACTTCTACACACCCAGAACCTCAAGCTCGCTCAATGTGCTTGGCTCGCTAACAACTCTCATTGAGCATGCTTTGATCTAACAATCCGCAAGATTGAAGCTCATTACTCACCTATGTTCACGAACTCTTCAAAATAAATCAAATACTCATGTCGGACACCCAACACTTGGATAAGGGCATGGGATACATGTCGGATATTTTTCATCGAACACTGCTTATATATATTTGTATTTAACACTATTAATATATGTACATATTGTTGTATAATTGCTATAAATGCCTTTTTGACACTGTATGTTACATATAATACTATTTTATCTCACCTAAGATGAGAATACCTCACTCGAGACCACTAGAGAGGACTTGCGGATCGAAGGATACAGTTCAATGGTTCATCTAAACACTCACTAAGCTTACCATCAGTGACAAGATAAGCTCATACTAGACTTAGAGAGAGAGGGCCTTTGTCTAAGACATGTGAATACCTCAACGGTCATATCATAACTTACCTCTGAGCCATTCTGACACAACAAATGGGGACGTATCATACCTACCACTTGCTCACATCACATACAATACGTCCCTCGAGACCTCAATGAGGTTGCAGAGTTGACCAAAGTTCCCTCCATTTTGCTTAACAAGGGTGTTCAGCCACCTATCATCAACTCAGTTGGCTTTCCCTAGCTTGCCACCCTACATAAAAGAGGGCCCACATGCAAATCGATACACTAAACTTCCTCATTTTTTTTTTTTATGACCGAGTGTCTGGACCAACTTACACGCAACTCAACTAATCCCAAGACTCACGCAAAGCGCCCCCTCTACGTGGATCGGGCAAATCTCAGGCAGAACCTGCGGGCATAGCCCTAAGAAGCAAATTGCTCCAAATGGGAGTTGAACTTGAGACCTAAAGAAAGCACACCCCTAGGCCCCAAGTTGCACCCACTAGGCCAACCCCTTGGCGTTGATACACTAAATTTCCTTTTGCTCATGTCCAGCATAGAGCTCTCCATTGCCACTCTCTCTCTCTATGCTAAGGCTGCCTTGGATCTCACCTCTCCCACCTTCAGTGGTCTCCAACCCATCTCAACGTCTGCCATTTTCCAAATTCACCTCCCACAATCACAATGTGAATGACTATATAAATTTCAATATGTTTAATTAATCAATAGTTAGGCTTTATATGTTTAGTTTAGATAGGTTCCAAATTATGTTTCCAAACAATTCAATGTATTTTCAGATTCTTTTGTCCCTTGAAAATTTGAAATGCTCGTATACATTTCCGAAATGTCTTTGATTTCACATTAATCAAAGCAACACATTGAAATAAAATTTTGATCGATGGCCATGCAGTATTCCAATTCAGCAATTCAGTGCATGGCAAGTATGGGTGCAAAGTGAAGGGCCAAATGTGCAAGTCCTCATCCCCTTCAATAGGTTCAATTCACTATTAATCAGTGATGTATGTTCAGGATTTTGCATAACAAAACTTTTCTATACACAACATCCATCACTCCAACTCCCTAAATTAGAGGGGAGATTGTAAGAAACTAAGAATGAGCACAAGATGGTCTCATTCCTCGGTTCTATGTAATCGTAGAATATCTTGTTTCTACTTTATTCCAGCTGTTATCTATCTTCCGAAAATTTAACGTACTAATCCAATAAAATGCCCCTTCGAAATTTGTAAATTTGAATCCAGGTACAAAAGCTCACCTTAACTAGAAAAGATATAAACCCAATGAATGTCAAGCATGGTTACTCCACCTGAGATAAAGACTTAGCCACTACATTGTCAATAAGAATCAATACAGTTCACATATAAATCAAGATGAATACAACCATACAAGACCCTTGACTGGAGATTGTACTAAGAGCACCAACCAATTAACCAATTTTCAAACCTTTTGGTAGAAAAGCATTGCAAGTTGGTAAAAGAAAATAATAATATAATAAAAAAGTAAAAAAAAAGATGTGAATATAAACATAAAAAGTACCAGTGTCAATCCATGGATAGATCATCTTCATCTAAATCCTCAGGCTGCAGAGGTCCCTTAAAACCATTTTTGTTATCACCAAGAAGCTCACGGGCTGCTTTCTCAAGAAATTCCTGGGTAGCAGTACGGACAGAGTGTTGCCCAGATGACTGACATTTTCTCTTCTTGTGGACACTTCTCTCCACGTACTTAATCTTTGGGCCCTCTCTACTAATATCCCTCATACTTTGCCTCTGCTCTGCAAAAATACAAATCTTTCAAACAGGATCAAACATAAAGAAAGTCATTGCCACTGATAAGAAATTGATTGATCAGCTACCTGAAGTAAGATCGGGCAATGAATGCTCAATAAAACGTGTTGCTGCCTGGTAATTCAAGGTAGTCGAAGGTCTTAGCGGCGCTTCACGGACAAATAGAGAATTTGTAATCGATGATAGGAAAATGATAACTACCAACCAAACTTATAAATCCAAGGAACAATAAGCCAATTAAAAAATTATGAATAAAATTGAATTCCAAATAAACGTACAAATGCCATAAACCTAAAATTCTTCATTTCAAATGATGTGGCCTATTTGTACTTTGATATATAACTAGATGGCTAACTATTGCCCAGATGATTCCAAAAATGTCATTGCCAATGCCATGTAATTGAATATACAAATTCAAGGTAAGGACCACATGTTGCTAAGAAGATGCAAGAAATAAAATGTTGCAGCCTAGATTTTTCATTGGCTAAAATCTAAGGATAAAGAAGTCCAAGCAAATGGGCCTAGAACCACTTTACTATTGTGGGTTTAGTCTAAGAAAATTTTGGGAAATAAAAATTATATCACAAACCAGATTCAAATTTTCATTTCTTTTTTCCTTTTGTAAGAAGGTTACTATAAGCCAATCAAATTAAGGGAAGGGAGTGTACCTTTACTCAAATCAATGAACCGTTGTAGTTTTTCTTGATACAACCTTAATCTCTCCTACATATACAGAAAACACAAACTAAAAGCCCTTGAATTAATTGATCGAATTCAAAAAAAAAAAAAAAACATAAATTTAAACAATACACAGCAGGCCAAATTTTCGGAACAAATCAATGAAAGAGGGAAACTTTTATCAAACCCTCAATTAACAGAAACCCATTTGATTAAAGGCAAAAATTAAAAAAAAGAAAAAGAAAAGAACAGATAGAAAAACATACAAGCTCTGATTTCACAGGGTGGTCATCTGGGCAAACACCACTGCACCTCAATTTCACTGAAACCAAGTCCAATTCAAATTCAAATTTTAAGAAAATAAAGAAAAAAAATGAAATTAAAATCAAAAATAGCAACAGAAAAATGGAGTAACGGAGACGAAGAATTTACAGGTGAAGAGAGTTGTAGTGGCCTTGGCGAGCAAGAGGAGAGACTGAGCACGTTGTAAAGGAAGCATTTCAGAGAGAACTTGAGGGTCGCAGAGAGACAAGAAGTCGACGAAATGGGTTCTGAATTCTTCCATGTTAGAAGATATTCTCTTCACTACCTCTATTACTGATTCTGGGACTAGTATATTGTCACTCCAACCTCCCTCCATTGCTCTTACCTCACTCTAGGTTTAGATATCTCTATCTCCTTCCTCTCTCCCTCTCACAAACTAAGGGTTTTAAGGTTTTTATAGGATCGTGACGACGCATATGTTCTATCAGCCTTTATCAGAGGGATTTTTCTATGATACATTAAGGTGGTTTTTCATGTACCATATATAAATAAATTTGGACCATTGGATCTAAAAGTAAAATAAATTTAATCGTTGATTGGTAATAATTAAAATCAGGTTAAGAAATTTAGATAGTTTTGTGTAAAACAATGTAGTTTTTAATGGTTTTGAAACTAAAAAGTGATTTTCTACTTACCACAATAACTAAGTACCCTTATTATTTGATAGGATTATACTTACTATTTTTAATAACTATACTTATCATTCAATTATTAATAAAATACACTTAACTTGCTATTTAGGTAACAGGGAAACTTAAAAAATTAAGTTATAATAAATTTTCAAAACCTCTAAAATAAATATAAAATTTATAAAATAGAATTTAAGAAAAAAAATACAAAATAATGTGAATTTTATACATTTTATTATAATTTATTACATTTTATGAAATATGATTTATTTATTTATTTATCTACTTAATGGCAAGAAATGAAACCTAATTTCCTTTTCATTTACCACACTTGAAAATAATAATGCAATTAATGAAGAAATATAATTAATAAAATATAGGAAAATTTAAAATTTATTTGGGGATTCCATGAGCAAAATTTTATGTTTATTTTTAAAAATTTTGAATATTTGAAAATTTGAAGATAAGGTTGTTGAGTAAATAAGTAGAGTCTCATTGAGTACTAAGTGTGGTTTAAGTGAGTGGTAAGTAAGTCTGATAAAATAGTAAGTATGGTTTAAATGAGTGATTTCCAACTTACTACAGCAACTAAACACACTTACTACTTGATATGGTTGTATTTACTATTCCACCTAACTACACTTACCATTCAAACATTAATAAAATGCACCTAATCTCTAAAATAAATATAAAATTTATAAAATAGAATGTAAACAAAAAAAAAAAATGTACAAAATAAATATGAAATTTATAAATTTTATTATAATTTTTTACATTTTATGGAATATGATTTTTTTTATTTATTTATCTACTTAATGGCAATAAATGAAACCTAGTATCTTTTTCATCTACCACAATAAATACAATTAATGAGAAATATGATTAACAAAATATAGGAAAATTTCAAATTCATTTGAGGATTCCATAAATAAAATTTGATGTTCATTTCTATAACTTTTGAAGAATTTAAGATAGAATTGTTGTTGATTTGGAACTCCTTAGATAAGTCTCTCTCTTTTTACTTTCACTTCCATTATATTTTAAATTTATAAATTTTTATGTTTTGTTGGAACAACATTTCACCTAATTAAAAGAAAAATTATGACATTCAAGTGGTAAGAAAAAAAATCAAGTTTGATGAAATATTAAGTTTAGTTTAGTTTAAATGTAGTCTTAAGTTTAGTTTAAATGATTGATAAGTCAAGTATAATAAAATAGTAAGTAGAGTCTCATTAAATAGTAAGTATTGTTTAAATAAGTGATAAATCAAGTTTGATAAAGTAGTAAGTACAGTCTCATTGAGTAGTGAGTATGGTTTAAATGAGTGGTAAGTCAGGTTTGATAAAGTAGTAAGAAGAGTCTCATTGAGTAGCAAGTGTGATTCAAATGAGTGGTAAGTCAAGTTTGATGAAATAGCAAGTACAGTCTCGTTAACTAGTAAATGTGGTTTAAATAGCTAATAAGTCAAGTTTGATAAAGTAGTAAGTAGAGTATCATTGAGTAGTAAGTGTGATTCTGATAAAGTAGTAAGTACAGTCTCATTAAGTAGTAAGTGTGATTCAAATGAGTGATAAGTCAAGTCTAATAAAATAATAAGTACAGTCTTATTAAGTAGTAAGTGTGGTTTAAATGAGTTTAATTACCATTCAAAAACACAACACTTACCATTCCTTCTCATTCTACTTGCAACTCTTTGTGACTCAACTTACCACTTACCATCCATTTTACCACCTAATAAGTAGAGTCTCATTAAGTAGTAAGTGTAATTCAAATAAGTGGTAAGTCAAGTCTGATAAAGTAGTAAGTAAAGTCTTATTGAGTAGTAAGTGTGGTTTAAATGAGTTTAATAACCATTCAAAAACACAACACGTACCATTCCTTCTCATTCTACTTGCAACTCTTTGTGACTCAACTTACCACTTACCATCCATTTTACCGCCCAGTATTGTACTTATCTCTTATTTATCAACATTCATTATTGGAAATAAATGCATACATTTACAAAAAAAATAATTTCCTTTACTTACCACAACATGAACAACATTTATTAATGACAATAATTAAATACATCTAAATTAGTTAATTAAAAAAATAAATAGGAGACCTCACAATTCATTTGCACACACTCCAAACAATAATGATTTTCTCTATAATTTTTTAACAAAAGATAAGTGAAAGAAGGTGACATAATTTTTAAAAATTTAAGAAAGTCTCCATGTAAGAATCTATCTATGTCTCTATCTATGTTTTATTTTAACTTATGTGATATTTTTAATTTATAGATTTTAAGGTTTTGTTGGAACAACATTTCACCTAATTAAAGAAAAAAATCATTGAATGGTAAGTGGAGTTTTATTAAGTAGTAAATCGAGTTTAATTGAGTAGTAAGTGAAATCTAATTAATTAGTAAGTTAAGTTTGATGGAGTAGTAAGTAGAGTATCAATGAGTGGTAAGTAGAGTCTCATTAAGTAGTAAGTGGTGTTTACTTTAGTAATAAGCGAAATCTAACGAAATAGTAAGTAAAGTTCTATTAAGTAGTAAGTGCTGTTTAATTGAGTAGTAAGTTACCCAATCATTATGTTGTAAGTGATATTTAATTGAGTAGTAAATCAAGTCAAATTAAATGGTGTCTTACTGAATACTAATCAAGTCTAATAAATTTTTACATTACATTTTGTTTAAAATTCATATTTCTTGTGTTGATAATTTGAAATTCATATTTGTATTTATTATTGACCAATCATTGAGTTAATGATATACTAAGTTATTCTTATAACATTTTGCGACTCAACTTACCACTTACCTGTTTACCACTTAGTAAATAAAGTATCAACAAGTAGTAAGTAGAGTCTTATTAAGTAGTAAGTGGAAACTCATTGAAATGACATTAGATTCAGTAGAAAATGAAAAAAGTTTCTATAATATGTATGCAAAGGTAAAAGGTTTTAGTATTTGAAGAGATTAGCTGTAATACCCCCAACCTGTGATTAGTCTATAATCCTTAATTATGAATGCTTAAAAAGGAATTAAGATGAAATTACGAATTACTTGTGCATTCTATGTGTTATTTGAGTTTATATCTGTTCATGGTAGAAATATCTATTTGTGTTTTTGTTTCGGTGTGCAAATTGAATGCCTTATCGGCATCCGATCACGAAATTGACTCAGTTTTTGTGTTTTTTAGAATTTTTAGGATTTTATCTGTGCAAACTACTTATGACTTCTGGTTAAGTATATAAATTTGAATCTGTATCTGACATGAACTCTGATTTCTAACACTGTTTGGACATCATTCATAAACCCTTTACTCTGTTGTTATTTACTGGGCTCCAGCTCACCGTATTTATTTATGTATATAGGTGACCAGGCGCGTGACCAGGCATAGAGTTGATTATTTGGAGTTCCATTCTGTCAACCAGTTACTGTGCCTTCTGAGGAGGTTCCTAGAAGTGGTCATGTTTTTGTGATCAATGTCTAAGACTTATCTTTTGTTACTGGTTGAACATGTCTTTTGTATATCTTTATATGGTGACGCAAGGATGAAGTCTTAACTATGTAAATTAAGTTTTCAATTTTTCTGTCCCATGTATGTCTACACGGCTCTATAGATATCTGTATAATTGTTTACGCTAGCCCCTGTATTTTGTTTAATTTGTTCAGAGGCTTTTGGTAATCCCCAGATTACTGGCCGGTTATGACGCTAAACCTATAGGGATGGGTTTGGGTCGTGACATTAGTTGTATAAGGACAAGAGTAATATGGCTATATCGAGGAGATAGGTTTGCTCAAAAGAAGGGCATCAACAATCCGAATACCTTAAGGTGGAAGATCGTAAAAGAGAATCAAAATGATTAACTAGAGTTGTCATGCATCCTTTAATATCAAACACAATCCAAATATTTGCAAATATGAAGTGATTAAGTTTGTTAAAGGGCAAAACCATTCCATGAGTAGTAAGTGGAGTCTTATTAAGTAGTAAGTGGGTTTAATTTTGTAGTAAGTAGAGTCTCATTGAGTAGTAAGTGAACTATAATGAAATAGTAAGTGGAAACTCATTGAGTAGTAAGTGAAATCAAAATTGAGTAGATAATGGAGTCTATTAAAGTAGTATGTAAAAGCTAATTAAGTAGTAAGTGAAACCAAAATTGAATAATAAGTGAAGTATAATGAAATAATAAGTAGAAACTCATTGAACAGTAAGTAAAGTCTAGTGAAATAATAAATGGAAGCTCCTTGAGTAGTAAGTGGAGTATAGTGAAATAGCAAGTGAAAGCTCATTGAGAAGTAAGCTAAACCAAAACTAAATAGTAAGTGGAGTCTAGTGAATTAGTAAGTGAAAACTTATTAAGTACTAAGTGGAAGTTTAGTGAATATTTTTTAACTTTTTTGGGACAATAATAAATCTAATGAAATAGTAAATAGAATCTAATTGAGAGTTCGTTTGGGAAGAACTTTTTTAGCCTGACTTTTTGGCTTTTTGACTAATTTAGCCTAACTTAAATTAGCTCTATTTAGGAATAACTTTTTGGCTTTTTCGCTTTTTTGTGAGAGAAAAAGTGAAATGATTATGATTTGAATATGACATTTTGTCTTATTAGCTTATTTAGTTTATTTTGTCTTTTTGTGTTTTTTTAGTCCCAACCCAAACCCAACCCACTTACCAAACGGTAGCTAAGTAGTAAGTGATATTTAATTAAGTAGCAAGTCAAGTCCAATTAAGTGGTGTCTTATTGAGTAGTAAGTCATATTTGATTGAATAATAAATGGAGTTTGATTGAGCAGAAGTGGTGATATGATGGTGGTGGTGGTGGTGGCGGCGGTAACGACATGGTAGTGGCAGTAGTGGCATGGTAGCATTGATGGTGGTGGTGTTGGCGATGGTGGTGGTAAAGGTAGCGATAGTAGTGGTAGTAAAATTTTAGTGATGTTTATGGAAATAATGACAATGTTAATAAAGGTGATGGTAGTAATAGTAGCATGGTGGTGATAGTAGTAACAATGGTAGTAGTGGTGGTGGTAGTAGTAACGGTGGTTGAGTAGTAAGTCAGTTAAATTATTTTTATTTATAAGATGATGTCACATTGCTTAATGTTTGAGTAAGTTATGAGTAATATTATTTTGTGATTATGTTATAAAATTACTTCTTTAGTTTGATTTGGTTTTAAGATTTTTATAGTTTCATTCTAAATTTTATAACAATACCTACAACTAATTAAGGAGTCTCATTAAATAGTACGGTTTGATTTAATAGTAAGTGGGTTCTCATTAAGTAGTAAGTCAAGTATGATGGAGTAGTAAGTAGAGTCTCATTGAGGAATATGGGGTTTGACTATATGATAAGTGAAATTTGATGGAGTAGTAAGTGGAGTCTCATTGAGTAGCAAGCCATATTTGATGATATAGTAAGTAAACATGTAAACTTTATTTCAATTAATTTTGAGAATACTTATTACTTATTATGACAATACTTACAACTAACTGAGAAGTCTCATTGAGTTGTAAGTGGGGTTCGATTTAATAATAAGTGGGGTCTCATTGAATAGTAAGTAAAGTATGATGGAATAGAAAGTAGAGTCTCATTGAGAAATGTGGGGTTTGATTGTGTAGTGAGTGAAGTTTGATGGAGTAATAAGTAGAGTCTCAATGAATAGTAAGTCAAATTATATGAAATAGTAAATGAACATGTAAACATAGTTACAACTAATTTTGACAATAACTAATTGAGGGGTGTTATTGAGTAATAAGTGGGGTTTGATTTAATAGTAAGTGAGGTCTCATTGAGTAGTAAGTGAAGCATGATTGAGTAGTAAGTAGAGTCTCAATGAGGAATGTGGCGTCTGACTGTGTAGTAAGTGAAATTTGATAGAATAGTAAGTCAAATTTGATAAAATAGTAAGTGAACATGCAAACTTAGTTATAACTAATTGTGACAATACTAGTACTTATTATAAGAATATTTTCAACTAATTGAGGGATCTCATTGAATAGTAAGTGGGGTTTGATTTAATAGTAAGTGGAGTTTCATTAAGTAGTAAGTGTAATTTAAATGAGTAATAAGTCAAGTCTAATAAAATAGTAAGTATAATTTAAATAAGTAATAAGTTAAACATTATGGAATAATAAGTGCAGTTTCATTGCGTAGTAAGTAGAATATTGTTAAGTACTTACCATTCAATGTACTTATACTTATCACTTAATGTGACTCTACTTACCACCACCACCCCTTCCAACCACCACCACCACCACCTCCTCCTCTTTTACCAACACCTCAAATCTAATGATATAAGATGGACTTTACTTTCTTTAAAAAAAATTTATTTATCGGCAAAGAGAAAAAAGAGCTTATTGATGTAGAAGCCAAACAGGCACTTCACCAAAAGAAAGAACAACGAAATTGCTGCAATGCTGGACAAGAATAACAATTCCAACACCGTCAAGCAAAACCAGGCCACAAAAGAAAAATGGAAAAAAGATCTTCAAGTTGGAGAAAAGAGATTTAACCACCTCTTTCTTTTTCTTTTTCTTTTTCTTCAAAAATCTAAACAAAAACAACTACAACAGGAAAAGACAAAACAAATTCAAGTGAAACAAAGCCAGAAATTACAATGACAATCAACTTAAAGAGATAAAATAAAGAAAAAATATAACAAGGTGATTTCTTCATTCGTTTTCTTTTACATTCATCATCAACCAAATTAAGAAAATAAAAAATTAAATTACACGTAAAAAACATAGTCGGAACTACAATGATGAATGAAAGCAAATCTTTTGTTGCTGGCGAGACTGATTTGGAAAATCCTTTAAGGCCTGAATCGCTGTAAAAAGAAGGGAAAAAAATAATTAAAAAAATCACTCAGGTGAAAAAACCACCAAACCAAGAGAGAAAAACACAAATTTGAGAAAACTATAACCCTGTCACTTTCCCCATCTCTTACCACATGTAAATCCATACGTGTACTCATCTATGTTTACAAATGTATATAAATATAATATATATACATATATATATATAAATATATATATGATTTTAGTGGTGAATAGGCATTAAGCCCCAAATCAAAGCTTCAGTATATATATTATATGTATGATTTTAGTGGTGATTAGGTTCTCAGATTTATTCACCTTCTCTTCATCATTCGTCTTCTCTCTCGCCGATTGCGATAAACTCCCGTCCAACAAGGTGTTCTCTATCTCTTGGTTCGGTGCTCTTGAGGTCATCTCTCTGTTCGCTTCGTCCTCTCTCTCTCTCTCTCTCTCTCTCCCTCTCTTGTTTTAACGCTTTGATTTAGGCTTGTGACCGGTTGGATCTTTGTGATTTTGGATGGTCAAGATTTAGGATTATGATCTAAAGGTTGAAAATCATTTTCATGTATGGTACTCAAATACCACTTTTGGGTACCATAGTTGGACCCTTATCAAAGGGTTGAGAGCATTCCACTAAAAATTGGAGTCCGGATCCTCTGCAGTCACCTCTGGCCCTTCCTCCGGTCAAGGGCCATAATTTGGCCACGTCACTTAAATAAAGATCTACGGCTCAGATGCAAAAAAAAAACATGAATTTTTTTCATTCAACCCAGCAGCAACTTCCCTCCCATTCATAAGTCCGTTTTCTCTCCCTCTTCGAAGCTTTGGCGAAGGACGATTGGCGAAGTCGATGACGAACATCGACGACGATCAGCAGCGAATCGAAGTCGGCGGCGAACATCGACGGTGAACCAAGCTCCGGCAACCCCGCGAACCAGAGCTGCACTTTGTCATCAAACTGAAGGTAATATTTTTTTTTCCTTAATTTTCCCCCATATAATCTGCCATGTTCAAAGCATTTTTCCCCAAATAATCTGCCATGTTCAAAGCATTTTTCCCTGCCATGTTCAAAGCATTTTTCCCCAAATAACCTGCCATGTTCAAATAACTTTTGATGGTTTGCCAGTTACGTTTGCTTATGGGGGTAATTTTATCCTCAGTTTGTTATTGTTTTTTTTTTTAGCGTCTTTTGAGATTCTAAGCTTTTATTAGCTTCTATATTTGTTAGAATTTTCCACCTGTACTAATTTTTTGAACTTGAAACAATTTAGAAGTACACATATTCTTTCCTAAAGCAAGTACATTATATTTAGAAAACAAGAGGAAATAGAACATTTTTACCACAAAATAAAATAAAATAATCACTAATATTGTCTGCATTCAAATTTTCTTCTGGAGGCTTTGGAGACTGGTTGTTCTATTTTAAATTGTGTGCTCATAAAAAGTGAATCTGTAGGCACGTCAAGTATACCCAATTCATTCTGCTGTCAAAAGAGTTTGCACATATTCATTTTTATGCCTTCTATTTTGAAGAATAGACCTAAACAACACAAGTTTGTTTTTGAATTTTCTTGTCTTTCCATGCATTGTTCACTTTACTTTCTTAAGTAACTATTCCAGTCATGTGCACTTGTTTTTTTCTTGTTCCATGTGTTATTTTTTGGTTAGATTGAATAGTACTCTTGACATCTTTAGAAAGCAAGTAGAAATCCATGCTTACATCTGATTGTTGGCATTTTAAAGTCACTGTAATTTTTGTGGCAGTAGAAAGCCTTAAACTTCATTTTGCATGTCAAATTAATCCCCCCCCCCAAGGTGTTTGGTAAAGTCTATTTATTTTTGGATTTAGTCATCTTTGCATGGAAAGTATGGGAGATCAAGCCTATCAGTAATATATATCATAATAGCACACTATGAAACACACCTAGGGCACACACATGAAGTGCTTCATGATTGGTTAGAGGTCCATGAACATAGTTAATGGTTTACCATAAGGCATTGGCTCCACATTGTAAAATGAAATAAAAAAAACTTGTAATTTTATTAAAAAAAATAAACAGTAAAGTGACCTGTTCAAGTGGCCTTCTCCATTATCTATTGGAGGAGATGTAAGTATTCATGAAAATGTTACTCCTCTTCATCCTCCTCTTGGTCTCCCTCCTCCTCCTCATTCCATTGCCATGGGTGGTACAATTCCTCCTCCATTAATATATCCCAAATATAATGTGAGTCAGATTTTTAGCCAATTAATTTGTGTTTTGTCAATTAATTTTTCATTTGCATCTTGTTATGAATCGTAATATAATATGAATGAATTGTAGGCAAACAATTTGGCATATTGTGGTCAACCAACATCTATGACAATACTTCAAGGTGGGTATGACATTAGGTTTCAAGATTCTCAAGGCTCATAGACAGGTTCTCGACCAACAAATAATTTGTTGTTGTGTACTGAGGTACTTTTGCTGCTGATTTGGTACTGTTTTTGCTGAATTTTGTGTTGAAATTAATGTTGCTTGTAGCTGCAATAATTTTGTGCTGCTGAAATATTATTTTTGTGCTGAATTTGTGCGCTGAAATGCTGTTTTTGGTGCTGATTTTGTGCTGCTGAAATGCTCTTTTTGGTGCTGAATTTGTGTTGTTGAGCTGCTGTATTTTGGGCATTTTTTTGGTGCTGAAATACTGTCATGTTGTGCTGTTGAAATACAGTTTTTGTGCTGATTTTGTGTTGCTAAAATACTGTTTTGGTGCTGAATTTTTGCTGTTTGTCAAATTTTTTTTTTCCAGGGTTTGGATGGCCATGAAGAAGTGGAAGGCACTTCAAATTTCATGTATAGGAGATGCCTCTGATGTGCAACAACAACACACCATCTATTATGTATCTATTATGTTTTTGTAGTGAAGCTTTGTAGTGACTTCAAATTTCATGCTGAATTTTTATAGTGACTATTATGAATGAATTTTAATCGAGATGAGATTTGCATGAATGGTGAAACTGTTCTTTGGACCATTATGAATGAAGTATTTCACATTGATGTTGATGTTGATGTTGCACAAAACTTGTTGAAGTATTTAATTACCATTATGAATGCATTTTAATTAGCATTGTTGTTGTTTGTTGAAGTTCAGTTTAGTTGTTGTATGGTAAATAAATCATATTCATACTCATTCACAAGCAGGTCACAAGCCATTACATTCAACTCTCAAGCAAATAAATCATTGCCATTTCATCAAACAAAAAAACCCATTACATTCATTACCACTTGAACAAAATGGTAGTGGTCCACCATACATTACATACACATTCAACCTACAATACAAGTCATACTCATTCTACCTTACATTACATACACTATTTCAAATACACTAGAATGACAACTACCACCAACAACAAAACAAAAAAAGCAAAGGCGTAATTCAATTTTTCACTAACTCTTTCAATCACCATTGCCAAGTCTCTATATTGTTTCCTACTCTTCATAGTCATGTCTTTGAGCTCTCTATTCACGATAATTACTTCTCTAAGAGTAGACAAGACTTCCATGCGTTCTTCAAGAATATCATTCTCGACCACCTTCAAATTATGCTACATATGTGGAGGGATCCACCACTCAAAGAACTTACAACCATTCGGTGAATTGGGGCATACAAAATAAAGGCAATTTGGATTATCCGTTGATTGAGAAATCTTAACCATAGCTTTTTTGTCACATCGACAATTGCGGTTGTCGAATCTAACTTCATGCATGTTGTCCATACTTGCATTTGTGCTTGACATTGACATTGACCTACAAAAAATTATCAAATAGCAAACCACATGAAGACATTTCTTACGAAAATTTGTTTACACTACAAAAGTATAAATGTTATACACTACAAAAGTATAAATGTTTGAGTTCATGAACTCTTACCAAACAATACTATTCTTTTTTAGTTAATAGAACAATAAATTTGAGTTGCATGATATAGCAACTTATGAGTTTTGTCTCATCTTAAATAGTGATTTGAACTTAATTTGAACAGTGGTCTAATAATTGATTTAATGTAGACTAGGGTAAAAATTTTCCTATGAGAGCTTTTGCAGCCTTGGATGTTGAAAATATGACAACAAATTTCTTAAACAGGAAAAAACTGACAGCATATATTGATTTGTTGTTTTTCGGAAAAGTCCAAGCAAAAATGTGGAAGAAAATATAATGTATTTAGATCTCCTGAGAGACCCTTAAAGATAACAATGAAACAAGCAAAAAGAGGTGTGACCTATCGTTGTGTTGAAATATGGACTGAAATTCATAATATTTGAAATGATGAAATGGAGTTAAGCTCTGTTAATACTCATTCTTCTCCCTCTACTCTCCTTTAGTTTTCCTATTGTCATCGTAGTTTTGCACACACCTAGGAGGAACTACTTTATTATTATAAAGTAATGAATTTAGCATATCATTAATTAAGCAGAGTTTTCACACCATCAAGCAAATAAAATATTGTTAGTTTTGAAGAGAGAATGAAACAAACTATTTAAGATGAGAATGAAACAAACTATTATTTTTTAGTTAATAGAACAATAAATGAGTTTGCACATGAACACATAATATAGCAGCTTATGAGTTTTGTCTCCATTGTGGATGTTTCAATTTGCACATGAACAATCACATTGGCACTGCTAAATCGATAGAATATAAAAAAACACCCTTCAATGCACAATATACACATTTATTTAAACATACTGATAATAAAAAAAAATCACAAATTAAGTCATCAATCAAAATGATAATAAAAAAAACATTAACAAACAAATCAAAGAAGAATTGGGGCATCACAGTGGCTCTTAGATAAACAACCACTTTAGTCTTAGCAAAAGTAGCTTGCTTTAGAATTGGGGCATCACAGTGGCTCTTAGATAAACAACCATTTTAATCCCAACAAAACTATACAACTCACAAGAGAACATTTTACTAAACATTTTAACCTAAAATGGTGGTCGAAGGACGGGACATTTTAACCTAAAGGGACGAGAAAATTTTAATCCCAGAAAACAACTATCTCAGATTTTTTCAATTTCATTAAACATTTCAACCTAAAATGGTGGTCTCTTCATCTCAGATTTCCTTCATCTCTGGTGAAGGACGAGAAAGGGACGAGATTATTTGGGGGAAACAACAATTTTTTTTTTTACCTTTAACTATGGTTCGCGGCTCCAATTGCGGCTCAAATCGCAGTCCAAATCTTCAGAGTAAGACAGAGGGAGAGAGGGAGAGCCCACTGATGTTCGCCGCCGACTTGGATTTGCCGTCGTCGGGGTCACGAGATGCCGTCGCCGTTCACCAAAGCTGAAGAAATTCAATTTTTTTTTGTGGCTGTGTGGCTATGTTGTTCGAAGCTTTGTGGCTGGGTTGAATGAAAGAAATTCAAATTTTATTTATTTATTTGCATCTGAGCCGTAGATCTTCATTTAAGCGACGTGGCCAAATCGTAGCCCTTGACCGGAGGAAGGGCCAGAGGCTTTGGATGGAGAGGATCCGGACTCCTAAAAATGTACGTTAAAGGGCTAATTTTATGTCATTTTCAAAACTTTAGTCCCATTCTTGCGCGTTCTTTATTCTCATTATAGGGTGAAATGGCTTTACCAAAGCTGTTTTCTAGAACACGATTTTACCAATGCCGTTTTTTGTAAATAAATTTTTTTTAAAAAAAAAACTCAATTAAAAACGATTATACCTTAAGGTATAATTAAATTTGACTTAATTAAAAATGATTTTCGTAAAACCGTTTTTAGTATAAAAAATTTTTGTCATTTATATTTTCAGCATAAATATTGGTTGTCAAAATTTTTTTTATAAAAAAAAACGGTGTTTCGAAAATGGTTTTATAATACGGTTTTACAAAACTCATTTTATAATACGGTTTTTGTAAAACCGTTTTCAGTTAAATTTTTTTTTTTTTTTTTCGTTTTGTTTTGGCTTAAAACTCAACTAGTCCAACAACAATCTGAAACACACACACACACACACACACTTTGCATTCAAAATTGTCGAATAGCACCGCGAAGGAGGCCAAGAAGAGAGACATGCGAAGAGCACAGCGGAGGAGGCAAAGAAGACAAAGGCCATCGTGAGAGCTGTACCAAGAACGAAGAACGAGCAACGTGACACCACCGCTAAAATGAGGAAAACCTTCAGCAAACATCCACATTAAGATATGTATTGCATAAATGATGGTTTTCATTTCAAATTTCAGGGTTTCAATTTATAAATTAGGGATTGTTGAAACTAGGGTTTGGAAAAGGTACAAATGTTGTAATTTATAAATTAGGAATTGCTGAATTTAGGTTACTCAATGTAGAACAAAATTTTCTGGCCACAAAATTTGACAATTATTTGGTCATTTGTTGTATTTTATTTTAAATGGTTGTAATTATCTTATTGTATGTCGAAATGAAATTTTTTTCATTTTGATTATAAACTTTTGTGAAAGATGTTCAGGTTTTTTGTCTGCAAATAATTTTACAAATTTTTTTTATTTCAAATGTGGCCATTATTTAAAATGTACAGGTTATGTATTTTAAATATATAGGTTTTATATTTGGAAATATTTTGTATTTTATTTGAAATGTGGGCAGTATTTGGTTTTATTTGCAAATTATTTTATTTCCATTTTCATTATATTGAAGGTAAAAAGTGAAATTAAATGAGAAATTGGGTTATTATAGTATGAGACATTAGGTTATTAGATTTTGCTGTGTAGAAGCCCTATTGCTTATAATGTCATATACAGATGGAATTAGGTTATATGAAGTAGCTTTACGACCCAATGCATGTTGTATACATGAAGATGAAATGAGAAATTATGACGCACACAGTACAATATGTACCTTTATGCCTAATTTAATATGTGGCAAGCTTTCTTATGTCAGGGGAAATGGTTACAAAATTTGTTCTGTGGTGTAAGCTATCTCATGCAAGTAGTAATGGTAAAAAAACTCTACAACGATAAAAGAGTATACAGGCAAGGATTAGCTAACCCTCTAAGTGGTATGGGATCCATGTTACATCATGAAATTAAATCTGATTCAAATATGAAATAACAAACTAGGCATGGGATCACTAAAATGTCGGTAATATGTGACACATTCACAGAGACAGAGAAGGCTTAACTAACCCTATCAACTGCTAGATGCTTCTATCATGATCTGAAGTTGCATTGTAAGAAAATCCAACACAGTCCATAAGGACCTGAAATGGGTCATTTTCAATCCTTTTAAGAGTAATAGTCCGAAAATAGATGTCTTCATATTGTATGTTTCATCTATAAATTGATTCATCTAACGAATATGTTCGGTTTTCTTTGACATGTCACATTTTTTTTCATTTTTACAAGGGAATTGTAAAATGAATTTGTGAGCATTTATTATTTAGAGTTTGCATAAGTATAGGTTTGAATATATAGAGTTTGTATAGTGTCAGAAACCTATCTTGTGTATGTATAGGGTTCAATATGTATGTTGAAGATTATATAGACTTTTATAATTTCGGCTTTCTATCAGGCTTTATAATCAAATGTCATATATTAACAGTTCAACCATGAAAATCAGATTCCCAAATGTGCTTACGTTATTCTTTTCAAAAAATTGACAATGTTTATCTGCACAATTTACGTATGGAAGTTGTTAACATTACGTTCTATTGGAGGGAAAACATTTTGCGAAATCGCGAGGAAGGTGTGTCGTACGACACTGAAGCGCAAGGGTTGTACAATGTACACAAGGAGATAACTATGGGCGAGTTGGAGGCTATAATGGTGCCCAAGGCCGGTACGTACGGGGAAATAACGCGAATAAAGTTTAAATGTAGACTCCTATGTCGGGGGAAATATAAGTTGTTGCCAATCAACGATAATGAGACATTAACTAATGTCTTAGATCTCCCACAGAAATATGGTCCTGAATTTTATTTGGAAATCTATGTAGAGAAGGAGAGCAATGTTGGTGGCACACACATGCCAATTCCGATGGGAGGGATATTCACTCAAATGTTGACACAATCTCAATCCCCCGACAATACACTTATACAGTCTGCACACATGTACACTCAAGATTACCCTTCATTCAATTATTCTCAAAGTTACACTCAATTCAATGCATCAGAGCACGTTCATGGTTATTACAGTGCCGAAGCAGGTCCAAGTGCTCCGACACTGTCTAATCCGCTGGTTCATACATCTCCATTAGGGATGGCAATTTAAACTCGGCCCAACGGGGACCCGATCCTCCGACCCTGATTAGAATAGGTTTTCCCCGAAAATTATCCCTATAGGGTCGAGGATGGTATTAAAAATTAATCCCCGATAATTTTCGGGCAGGGGACGGTGATAGCTTCCCCAGACCCGGTCCCATCCCGAACATCCCCGAACAGTCCCATATATATATGTTTAGGCTGCTTTATATGTTTAGGCTTTATGATATATTATATATATATTTTAGGCTCCCAGGTCTCAAGACTTGGTCAATGGTCAAGAATGAAAACAGACACACTCTTTCTCTCTCTCTTTCTTTCTTCTCCATTTACTCTCTGTGAGAGATGAACCTTCCAGATCTGAGCCGCGATGGAAAGCTCCTTCCAGATCTGAGCCGCAATGGAGATAGATCGGCGACGGAGATCTACCACCACTGGTCGCCCTCTAGTCCTCTCTCAGTGTTCTTCCAATCTGATATATATATATATGTATACATATAGATATAGATATAGATATACACTATATCAACATCATTAATATAGCTATAGATATAGATATACATTTTGTTGTTCTTGATGTTGATGAAGATGATCATTGATGATGATTTTGTAGACTATTTTTGTTGTTGTTGATGTTGATGATGATAAGAGCCACTGTTTTTTTATTATTTTTTTATTTTTTTATTTTTTTGGCTGGGGATTTTCGGGGTCAAGGAAACCCGATCCCCGTTAGGGGACGGGATCGAGGAGGATGATAGATTCCCCGTCGGGGATCAGGGCCGGGGCCAGGGGAATTTTCACCATCGGAGATCAAGGACGAGGAGTGTGATCCCCAGCCTTGTCCGTGTGATCCCCAGCCTTGTCCCACCCCGTTGCCATTCCTAAACCCCATCTTCCCGCTAGACTGAAGAATGTCCAACAGTTTTTAATGGTCAACGCACAACGAAGACAGCAGCCCAAATGTATGCAACCTCCGATGATACAGTGCCATTTGATGACGAGGCTAGAGTAAGTGATGAAGATTTTGTGGAAGATTTCTATGGTGCAAAGGAATGTGAAGACAATGACTCCGGTGATGACGGAGTTGGAAGGCATGATGAAATGCAGGATGTACAACCAATTATCCATTTCTATAATAATGTGCATTTCGACAATGATGGTTCCATCATTGGCCGCGATGTTGTCGAACATTGGCCATTGTGGGACTCCGAAACTGCTGATTTGGAGAAAGAAATGATCTTTAGTGATAAGAAAAGCTTAATGCATGCTGTTCAGTTGTATAACCTGAAGCGCAATCGACAATGCAAGGTCGTAGAATCCAAAGGAAACAGTTGGGTGGCTGAGTGCAAGCACGGCTGTAACTGGAGGGTTCGGGCAACGAAGTTGAAAGATAAAGATTTCTTTCAAATCAGAAGGTTTAAAGTGCCACATCAGTGTGTGTACCCAAGAATGAATAGAGACAATTGCAACCTCAAGTCCGATCTCATTACTCATTTCATCAAGAGACAAATTGCAATAAATAACATGATATAATTTTTTAAGGATTTAAGTATGAGTTTACTTTATTGAAATATAATTTATATTTGTAGATATCACCAGAATTGCCTCTTGCTTCCATAATTGAGGTCGTGAAGGAGAAGTTTTAGTTCACGATATCATATAAGAAAGCGTGGCTTGCTAGGACGAAAGCTATTGCAATGGTCTTTGGGGACTGGGACGAGTCGTACCGAAGATTGCCTAGATATATGGTTGCATTGCAGGCATTCAATCCAGGCACAGTTGTCATGTGAGAGATGATCTCGAAATTGCAATCTACCTTAATCGGTACTGAAATGCACATGAACTATGTGTTCTGGGCATTTAAACCAGCAATAGAAGGTTTCAAGTATTGTCGTCCATTGATATGCATTGACGGCACACACTTGTACGGGAAATACGAAGGCAAGATTGTTGCGGCCACTGTAGTGACTGCTGCAGACAAGATTATACCTCTTGCCTTTGCCGTTGTTGACAAGGAGATGATCGAGAGTTGGGGTTGGTTCATTACTCTCCTTCGGCGACATGTGTGCCGTCACCGAGAGGGGGTAACATTGATATCCGATCGACACACGGCTTTGCTTAGTGTCGTGTCAGAATTTGGGACAATCTAGCAGTGCAACCAAGAGGCTACCATAGGTATTGCTTGCGACACGTATGTAGCAATTTCAATGAAAGATTCGGTAATACAGTAGCCAAGGATCTTGTGTGGAGAGCTGGTTCTGCACGGAAAGTACAGAAGTTTAACAAGATTATGGAGGATATCTACAAGCTAAAGAAGAATGTTGAACGGTGGTTTAGTCGGATGAACCCTATTCATTGGACATTGTGCCATGATGGTGGTTGTTGTTGGGGCATATTGACGACAAACCATATAAAGGGCTTCAATGATGTACTCAAAGGTGCACGTAGTGTCCCGATTACAGCATCTGTTGAGATAACTTTTTATTGGCTCGTCAAATATTTTGACGAGGGTAGGACCATTGCCGAAAATGCAAGTAATCGAGGTCACTTGTACACGACTAATGTTCAACGATAGATTGACAAGCACTAAGCTAAAGCGAATGTCCATATGTTGGTACTGCTTAATAGGTATCACAACACATTATCATTTCACACTCATCAGTCATTCATGTTAGTCTATATTTAAACATACCCTTAATATTAATCCATGTACATACATTTTATTTGTAGGGGAACAGGGGAATATGAGGTCAGGACAGCACCGCATGAGATGAGGAGGTGGTGCTCGTCAAATAGTCAGTCTCCGACCACCGCGTTATTCATGTGGGAAGTATACACCATGTTCCCATATGCTTGCTGTGACAACAAACTTGGGCGAGGACCCTTTTCGTTTCGTTGCACCGAAGTATAGGTTGGAAATCCACAAGCGTATATTCGCGCAGAAGTTTAGGCCCATGTCGCACGAGCAATATTGGCCTAATGATGATTATCCAACTTTGCTCGCTATTCCAGACTGACAACGTAAGGTTAAAAAAGTCGTCCCCAACATGGCCGCATCCACAACAAAATAGATACCTCCAGACGTAGAATGCACCATTGTAGTTTGTGTTTGTAAAGAGGGCATGACAAGAGAAAATGTCCAGTGAGAATCCGATCGATTCGACAGTAGTTTTCTGTCTAGTTTACATATTAGTGCCACACAACTTGCTTCATTCTTTGAATTGCAGTTAATGTATTATTCAATGAAGCAGTATTCAGTAATTTGATAATGTATTTACCACTTGAATTAGAAAATGTCGATTAATAATGACATTGATTTGGCCAAATGTGGCAAATCTCTTCAAATGGAATTTTTAATTCATTTTTTTTCCAGCTATCCTTTATTGCTTAGTTTTTCGGAAACTTTCATGTACTGCATTGTCAACACTTTGGTGCATTGATGGTCCATTGTGTCTTGACCTCCATGGACATCTATTTATCTGTTCTTCTCTCTTTACTTGATGTGATATTACAAGAATGCAAATATTGTGAAATGAATTAATAATCACCAATATAAATGCATGTCATATTCAATGGCTTGCCACATTTTGTTAGGTCCTAAATTGTTGTTCTGTTTTGAAATAATGAAGTACGGAAGGAAGCCCATGTTATCAAGTCAATCGTTGCTCTGAAATTTATTACATATTAGTAAATGCTTAGTTCTTGTAAAAAGTTAAGTATTGTATTTCAAATCTGCTTCAAACCCTTTTCAAACCTTGGTACTTCTTTTATGTGATCCTTATTTGCTGCAAGAAGTCCTTGTCGGTATGTGGGGTGATCACACATTAACCTGATTTGATGGTTCATGTAATATTCAATGAATCAATATTCATTAATATTAAATAATATATTTACTACTTCAATGTAATCAGCTTCACACCCTCCAATATAGATTGACTAGTCACTTCATGTCGAAGTGAAAACTCGTTTAAAGTTGATTCACTTTTTCTCACATCAGAAATGTCAACATGACAACTGTCTTACAACAATTTGACTAGTTATACAACTCCCATGTGTAGTTTATTGTAACGACTAATCGGTGTCAGTTTCTCAGATTGCGAAGACATGAGTAAGCGCGTCCATCTCCATTTTATGTGTTCTACATGTTTGCACTACTGTGCCTAGTGACCGCTATAAGTATCACACCATAGCAGACCTACATGTTTATACAAAAATCGAGGGATATCAGCATGACATATACAGTGGTTGATCTATATTCAGCAATGGGTCACCATTAGATTGCAGATGGAGATGAATTTGAATACCCATTAAATCCGAATTTGCGTTACTCACATCACACCATCAATACCATGAGAGTTGAGTGGGAATTTCGCATAACTTGAGTAAGCGTTCTCGTTGAGCTATGTCGTGAAATTCATATTAAATTTCCTCGACGATTAGTCATGCATATGCCAATTGACACTACGTAGTTATTGCAAAGGGCATTGCATTGTATTCGCGACGAAGTTAATCACATGACCCAACGTTTGCAAAGGTCCGAACTGTGGAAGATCGCGAATGAGCGTGCCGAAGATGGGTTAATGGATGATGCGCAACAATATTTCTCTTGGATCATGGATGCTATGTATCAATCAGACATTGAGATGTCAGATGATGATGATAATGAATGAAAGTGTTACGATGTCTGACCGAACGATTTCTCTTGTAATGGCTACCCACAAGTTATCAATAAAATGAGAATTTACAATGTGAAACAAACTGTCTATATTGTTTCCAATTATCGCTTCTGTACTAGTTTCACTAAAATGGACAACATTATTTGTCTTGCATTATTGTAAAGATCATCATACGGCATATGCATTTGCCCCTTGTAACTGTTTACTATTTTAGTTTGCCAATTATTTCTATACTTGACAGATTAAATGGTTCTACACTTCCATGGGAAATGTGGCTATTCAGTACATCTCATACGTTTGCTCCCTATAATCTACACTCTTCATTGTTTCTTCCCTTAAATTGATTATGGAACATTATTTCGAAAACAATATACCAGCCTTACATTGTGATACCAAATGATAATGATGCTAATGAATGAACTTGGTTGGATGCATGCTGAAAAGATATAACATACATTGTAATATTTCTGATCCACCTATTACCAATGCAATGAGAAATTTGTAAGTTATGGACCAAATAGTAAGACAGTAGTGCAATGGACCAAACAGTAATGACTTGTCATAAACTTAATATTGGACCAAACAATAACACATACTGCAATTGATGGTTAATAATGTACACCCAATACACAGGAACAACAGTGCAGTGGACGGTTACACACCAACAACATAGACCCGTTACACACTAACAACATAAAATAGTAAGACATAGTGCAATGGACGGTTACAGACGAACAACATACAATAAAGTACAACATACACACATATTGAACAACACCACTTTGACGATTGATTTGTCATTCCTCATCTGACATGTAGTAGTCTGAGAGATATTTGTCATTGTTTAAGACATTATTTCGCTCTGTCACAGTCAATTCTCTGCTGCTAGCTTCTACCATTTCGGTGGCTAATTGAAGCATGAAATGTCGACATCTCCGCAGCAACATTCTGTTGCTCTCCTTTTTAATTCTATTTACTGCTTGCTCATAGTCACCCACATTTCGTCTACACATGCTCAATGATTGATGATGAGGTACCAGTGCCCCTGAGTTACGTAGCTCAGTAAACAAGCTCTCCTACTCCGTTACCTTGAACGCCCATTCTGCCCGAATACCAACATAATAATCCTTCGAGCTAGAGTATTTTTCGTTCATGTAGTCATAACTAAATCGAGATAATAGCCACACTTTTGATCCGCTTCAACGCCATGAATTGCCTGCACCCTTTAAAGACATTTTTTGAACACAACAAATAAAAATATATAAATGGGTTGTAAATAACTATTGACATGTGTTGGAAAATGATCGTACTTGGGGAACAGCTATTTGTAGACAGGTAAAGGATATGACATGGTTGCAATAATTCATATCAGGGGTTAATGTGGTAGAACACACACCCGTGATATTATTTTAACTTATTCATTTTGTGTAACCCATCGAAATTGTTGTTGCTCACTTTTTACATTTTGTATGCCCATGATATACCCTCAAGTCGTACTAAAATTTTGTCAGCATGTGTATGTAATATTTTCAAACTTCTTGTTATTGGATATTGATTTTCATATATGAAAACTTGTGCAGGTCTATGACTCATTTACTAGGGGAGATCCCATTATTGATTCACGCCCATTGAGCCGATACGATATGGTGTCAGTCAGCATGAATTATTTATTTATTTATAAACGATATTTGAATACTACACAAACACTCTAATTGTTACATAATATAATGTCAAATTGTTTCCTTTTGGAAATTGAATTGTTTAAATTGAAAGTGTAACGTAAATTCTTTTTATATGACTGCGTCTATTAAATGTCGTTAGTTTCATCATCTTCAAATAGATACATGAAGTAGTACATTTGTTGTTGTCAATCTATATAACAAAAAAAAAAGGTGTGTTTTAATTGGGGATGGGACATTTGTCTATGTATGAAAATATGGATCATGAGATTGATTCACTGTAAGGGCTGAAAATGTGATTTGTTTTAAATTTAGGTTTCATACTCACAATGTTGTCTTGTGCAAGCGAAAGATCAACCGAAATTGAAATGTCGACGATCTGATTCGAGCTTATGGGACACCGCATTGGACCATAGAGTCCTACGTTGCCTACTGCGTGCGGGGTTCTATGGGGTGTACCGGATCGGTCATATTCGATTAGACCACCATCTCGTTACAACTCTCATAGAGAGGTGGCGCATAGAGACGTGCACATTTCATTTCCCTATGGGAAAGGCCACGGTTACATTACAGGATGTGGCTCTTCTGTTCGGCCTACCGGTTGATGGAGACGCGGTCAGTGGCAAAGACCCAGGAAATAAGTTCGATGACTTGATAGCTTTATGTGTGGAGTTGTTAGGAGCCGCACCTACACAAGAAGACTTTATAGGCTCCTCGCTTAATTTGAAATGGATATCAAATCATTTCCGTCAGCTTCCACATGATGCGACAGATGAGACGATTTATCATTACGCTCGAGCCTATATTATGTGGCTTATTGAGGGGGTGCTAGTCCCCGATAAGTCACAAAATATAGTGAAGATGATGTTTTTGCCACTACTTAGAGACTTTGATCGTATCCACGAGTTCAGCTGGGGTGGTGCCACATTGGCAAGATGTTGTGTCGGGCAACTAAGCCTAATACAAAGGAGCTGGCTGGGCCACTTGTGTTGTTACAAGTGAGTTGCAATGACTTGTACTTTTATCTCATATTTTGAATTGTCATGTTTTGTAAAATGACTAGTGTAATAAATTAATAATGTCATCATTCATTGTAGGTTTAGGCATGGGAGAGATTGAGCAGGATCGCCCCCAGTAGGAAGTCTAACATTACTGATGGCGAGTGGGCCATAGGGAAGGTAGACCAGCAATTACCATCTGGCCCAAGAGCTTGCAGGTGAAGGGTTCCCTTCAGCCACGAAGTCATATCGACTAGTGTTAGTGTCATCTTTAGGGACTAGTTCGACCGCATGATAGAGGGGGAGGTTTATAATTATTTTATGTCAATTCACCCAAGTTAATGTTTGTCAACCTCCGCCGTATAGATTGGTCTCTAAATTATTGCTTCGTTATTGCAGTTCATGTGGGAGCCTTACGGGACAGAGGATAAGATCTTGACTGGCTTCCCATCGTATTGTATCATTGGTCGAGACATTTGGATGGCGCGAGTGCCACTGATATGCTTCGATATCATTGAGTGACATCTCCCTGACCAGGTGCTTAGACAATTTGGATGAGTTTAGGGTGTGCCTAATCGGTTTGGTGCGCAGTTGGCGATGGTTTTTAGAAATAGAAGTGGCAAAATGGCCATTGATTAGGCAAAAGAATACCAGACGTTTACAGATGATTGGAACAACTGACGTAATAGCATTTTCCACGCTGAGAGGAACGATGAAGTCCTTACATCTTCCGACCCATACATCTTATGGTTTCGTTGCAATACATGTCTAGTACTGAATAATGCGAGCGACATTGCTACGTTCGGATACCAAGGCATCAGGGGTAGTTTAGAGGGCTTGGTAAGTTGTTTATATTCTGCAATACTACATTACCTTAAGTTTGTCTATGTTTAAATTGCCATCGATGGTTACGTAACACAATTACCATTACCGTACAGGTTTCTAGAGTTGCGAAGGCATATCATTTGGAAGACGCAGCCCATATTACACGTGATGGTACAGATGCATTGGATGTCATTGCCGAGATATGGGAGTTACTGTACGATGGTTTGTAACAGGCACATCGATGTGACCGACTAGAGACTAGATTTCGGGCACTTTGGCGAGGATCCTTCCATGGCAGTTGATATTACAGCCACTTCAGTGCCACACATGAATATGCCATCCTCTAAGCCATCGACATCAATGCCTCCACCGCATCCTACCCCATGTCATGCACATCGATTTGACCCTTTCGATGTAGAACACTTTGGTGAGGGGTCTTCCATGGGTCTGGCATATCATGGTCCATCTACAATAATGTCTACACCACATTTTGACCCAGTTGAATGTATACATTACACATCCCAGTCTTCCAATAAAAATAACAAATAATCTTCCATATCTATTGGGTTAAGTGGGCGTGCGTGGGATTTACAAATTTAGTACGATTGATTTGAAGGAAAAATAGAAATAACAAATAATCTTCCATATCTATTGGGTTAAGTGGGCGCGCATGGTGGGATTTACAAATGGAGTAGGGTTGGAAAAAAATGCTATGTTGGTTCGTGACTTGTCAACCTGCAGTGAGTTGTCAAGTCGTGCAGTGATCCGTCCAAAAAAATTGAGTGACGCAGTGATTTGAACAGAGTTAATAAATTCATCCCGCTACGAATTGGTGCAATTCACATGAACATATTCAAGGTCGTATGCATGCTTGTTTTAATTTTGTATAATGAAAACTCAGTGTCATTGAATTAAATGGCAGTGAAAAAATGGTGTTTCCAACAAATTATAAATTAAATCATAAAATGAAATGGAGGAGGGTAGAAGGTAAAATCCTGTACTGGTTCGTGACTTGACAACATGCAGTGAGTTGTCAAGTCGTGCAGTTATCCATTCAAATGAGTCAGTGATGCAGCGACTGTAACAGACTTAATAAATAATCAAAATAGTTTAATACACCCCTCATCCCCGAATGACATGCTCAATTGACATGGAACATTGAACATGCGCATGAGTTATGTTCGTCGATAATGAATAGTCACAATATTGTCACATCAAACATGCACGTGAGTTATGTTCGTCGATCATGAAAATTGAGTTTGTAACACCCCTCCCCTCTTCTTTTTTATCAAATTCAAATTCACAAACTCACATGACAACACTGACTTTGCACATAGTGAGCATGCCTTTCTTTTGTCGGTATGTGCAGATGGAATGTCAAGTCAGGTCATTTCACTGCTTGGCAACAGTGACTTCGCGTATAGTGAGCATGCCCTTTTTATTAAATTCACAAAGTCACATGCTAACAGTGAATTCACTAATTTACCTTACAGTGAGCATGCCCTTCTTTTGTCGGTATATACGAATGGATTGTCAAATTCATGTGACTTGGTGCACAATCTTTACTTTTCTCTGTTTTTTTGTTACAGTGACAACTCATATCTTGTTGGTATATGTGGGATTGTCATTTCATGTGACTCCGTGCAGAGGCATTTATTTTCTATGTTTTTTTTGTTTAGTGTCTTTCTAAAACCATTCATAAACAACTATATAAAGGATTGAAGGTAAAGACAGCCTTACAATTCATTTCACCCTACGAAACTATCGTTCATTTGTTTAAAAAAATTAACATGGCTACATGATTCATGGGAGGGAGTGGGAATCGCACAGGTGGTAGGGACTTCCAAAGAGGTGGTAAGAACTTACAAAGAGGTAAGAGTTCACGATGAGGAGGGGGAAGGGGACGTGGCGATACTGAAGACGAAAAAACAATACCTATTTTAGATTATGCTTGTGGTTATCATGATAGGTTTGGAAAGTGACATTTTATGCCCAAGTATTATCCAGTTCAAGGAGGTTCATGTATGGAGCCATCTAACAATTAAATAGGATATGGTTTAGCTAACGCTGCTCTTCTGAAGTGGCCCGCACTATTTATAGAGTGAGTACAACTTGAAACCTTATGTCGGGAAAATTGGCTTAAGGTGCCGAAAGCACGTCCTGTTGAGATCTAAAAGGAAGATCCTGATAATGTTGATCGACTATGTAAAAGACTACAATGTGAGATTTCTCAAATGCGCCGTAGGTTAGCCCGCAATATGCAACTATATATAGTTAAGAAGGATGCTTAGAAGAACAGAATAGAACCATATGTTGTGACTATCAAGGCTATCATGGAGGATCCTGCACTTGTCTCTGACCTTGAGATTTCGAATTATTCGGACTCTGACATTGCTGATTTAAGCGCGAATTAGTTGTTTATGTCTGTACTACAACATATTAGCTTATGGTTAAGTATGTAGTGTGTGTGTTAAACTATGTATTTCGGTAATGAGTTTTGTAACATTTTTTGCCTAATATTTGTTTATGTAACTGTTAAGTGTTTTAATCATAGCTTTATGTTTATGTATTGTGTGTTAAGTTCAGGGTGTCCACAATGTATTTATGTGGAAGACTTATATGTTAACTACCTGTGTAACTGAAAATTGTTACATTTGTAACTTTATTTATCTTCTTTTCATGCTCATACGAGTATTTACTAAATTAGTGACTTTGTATATTTTGTATTAAGTTTTATCAGAAAACTGTTAACAACATTTCTTGTATGAAAAATACACGTTTTCTTAACTTATTCATCTTTTCAACTATGATAACCCAAAAATGTTACCATTATTCATTGAATATAACAAATAACCTACTCATCCTTACAAAAAATGTACTAGCAATTGAATAAAACAAATAACCTTTGTATTCATTCATTGATTCATTGCACAACATCATTCTTATAAAATAAGCGAAACCAATTCAATTATAATAACATCAAGTCCAACCCAACATTTTAATTACATAAGTTCTTGTCCGTAATCACACACCAAGTTAGATACAAGTTATATGACACTGCAAAAAAAGAAAAAACCACCACTGGTATGTACAAAATACATCATAAAAATTTCATAATACCCGTTACAACAAAAGTACCATAACACCAAGGGAAAAGAAAAAACTGTACGCTCCATACCCACAAGATTTTTGTAGCCTAATACCATTGAAATTGGCACATGTGTAGTTTAGTAAATATTCCTCTTTGTTACCATCCACTTCATCAACCGCACTTGGACATTGTGTTTCCCCGGGCTGACCGTGTACGCATCTATTCCGATAATTAATCCAATCATTGTGCGCGTCATTAAACGAGTTATACCTTGGGAATACTGCTCCAACAAATCAGTTTACTTGTTGGCTGCATTCTGCCTAGCTTGTGTAAATGCCGGGTGCCCTACCCACAAACACAACGTAGTATGCTGCCATTTCCTACGACAATACATAACATTTACCGCCATTGTAATCAAAGTATCATAATATTGACAACAGACAAATTCCATATGTTAACCATCATCATTCGCATTATACATCATAAAAAATATGGATATTAACAATGTAACCCCAACAATTACAACAAACTCATGCATCAATTTCAAAATCAACTACATTGTGAAAAACGATAAAAGTTAACTTATAGCTATTTCTATGCCCTGCGTTCTTATGAAATACACGAAGTTCACATTTTGGACATCCCTATACGCAACATTTGACAACTTTTCATCTTTCCCGACATTGTAATTTATATTTTCATGTCATAACCAAAATAAAAAACTTTTCATCCAACAATAAGTTCAACTCAATTATAGGTAAAACTTCCAATACATTAAGTTTAACACAATTACAGATGAGGCTTTCAAATGAACATAAACCTTTAAAAGAACCAAATTTGTTTGGTTATCAGTTTTGAAAACAATTTTTCATATTTTTTTTAAAAAAAAATTCCCAATATTTACAAATTTTCTTAATTTTCTTATTTCATTATTTAGGTTAATGTGCAATATCTTTCAGGACCATCTTTTTCTTGTATTTTTTTAAAATATTACAAAATTGTGAAAATTTTAATTTTCCTTTCAAACATGTTGTAATATTTCAAAAAAAGTTAATCCAAAAACTGTCAACTACAACTCGAAATTGAACAACTCAAAACTCTTTTCAAAACCTAAGCCTTTATTGAAGATTATAAATTTAAATACTCCTTTCAAAAATTTCTTGCCTCTATTGAAGATTACAAAACACTTTTCATAACTATTTTGAAAACTGTTATTGTTGGAAATTTTCCCTTACTGATACCTGAAATCACAATTTCATACTCAAATCACAACTCCACACTGAAAACATAATTCCACCACTAAACCAAACACAAGCTAATAGGTGACAATAATTAAATATAGAAATAGAAACACCTATAATTATATAGCATAGAGAATGAAAGCAAGCCCACCATAAGAAATTCTACAATCCAATATACTCATCTACACCATTACAATTGTCAAACATACACTATTACAACTGCCTAACATTGTTCACTATTTAACAAGAACCTTCGTTGAGACTGCCACAATTGCTTAAACAAATCAAAAGACGTCGATAATTACATTAACTCATAAACTTTGTAAAAACTCATGCAACTTCAATCAAATATTACTCCTTCACAACCATGACTTCAGCTCATAGTGACAGATGAACCTGTTCTGCAAGCTCGTAACCCAGTTGACATGTGGATAGAACAAATAATTGCCGATCACGGCCTACAGTGTCCAAACCAAGCTGTTGGTCCAATTGAGGGGCTCATACAGTCCAGTTAGAATATGTAGAATAGGTAACAGTTACAAACTTGTGTTGCTTGGGCTTCTTCCAATGCTAAGGATAGTAAAGTTGAAATACAATCTCAAACTGAGCATGAGAATGAGTCACTTGCTAATATCTAGAGTTCTAATAAAAATAGTGAGTCCAATGGTAGTAAGGACTGGGCTATTTACAAAAAACTTAATTTCGGAGACGACACGACGTCAAAGGCAAATGGTTGGGGGTCCAGTAGAGGGGGTTGCGGTTCTTCGAGTGAAGAGGGCTAGGGCAAAGTTGAATTATAGTCACAGACAAGATGGCAGAAAGATTGACTAGGTGATTCCTGGAAGAAATCAAGTAAGAATGATAACTACACTGATGGGAAGGAATGGGGGGTTGGCATAAAACAGAATTTGGTAGCTGGAGAAACAATCTCAAAACCAAGTGGTTGGTCCAGTTGGGAGGATAATGCAGTTTAGACAGATGACGTGCCCTCTTCAACGGCACAGAAAACAGAATAGGTAGCTCAGTCAAGAGCTTCCATTAACTAGGCTTCTTCAAATAGTGATGGTCTAGGTACAAACTTTCAATCTCTGAAACTCAAGAAGATAGAGTCACCATTCAATTCTGGGAAGTCCAATGAGGATCACAACTCTGGTAAGGAAGAGGGAGTTGACAGAAAACTAAACTTCAGGGCTGGATAAACAAGCTCAAAGCCAAGTGGTTGGTCCAGTTGGGGGACTAATAAAGTTCAGACAGACGAAGTGCCCATAATAAAGGCTTATCAAATGTGAACGGACAGCTCCATCAAAACATTCCCTCAATTGCGCCTCTCTATCAAGACAGCAATAAAAGTCACCATTCAATTCCTTGAAGTCCAGTCAGAATAAGGACCACAATGATGGGAAGTCAAGTAATGAGGGGTTCACAAAAAACAACATTTCGAGGCAAGTGGATGGTTCGCTAACACCGTAGTTCTGGGAAGGAATGAATGTTTTAAAAAATGCAAAAATTGGGGGTTGAAATAAAATCCAAAGTTGGTCGTCCGATAGGGGGGCCAATACAGCACACACACATGATAAACTATTTACTAGACCACAAGAAGCATAACACCTATCTCATTCCAAAACAACTGTTGCTTGGGGTTCAGAGGATGAGGGCCAGGGTACATTACAATTAGAATCTCAAACATTACCACATAAACAATTTGCTATAACTGTCTAGAGTCCAAAAAAAACCTAAATTTGTACTTGAAATTCCCTAATCAAAAATGCAAACCCTAATTTATCCAAAACGAACCTCAATTTTGATGACGGAATGGAGAGGTGCGATGATGTTTTGAGATCTTTGTCTTCTTCGTTCTTGCTACAGCTATAGCTCTCGCGGTGGCCTTCGTCTTCTTGGCCTCTTCCGAGGTGCTCTTCGCATCTCTCTTTTCTTTGCCTCCTTCGCGGTGGCCTTCATTTTGAGGTCTTTGTGGACTATTGTTGGACCAGCTGAGTTTTAAGCCAAAACAAAACGGAAAAAAATAAAATAAAATATTTAACTGAAAACAGTTTTACAAAAACCGTGTTATAAAACGATTTTTCAAACACCATTTTATTTTATAAATTAATTTTGGCAACCAATATATGCCGAAAATATAAATGGCAAAATTTTTTTTTTACTAAAAAACGATTTTCGAAAAACCGTTGTTAATTAACTCAAATTTAATTATACCTTAAGTAAAAACGACTTTTCAAAAGACGTTTTCATTGAGCTATTTTTTTAAAAAAAATTTATTCACAAAAAACAGCATTGGTAAAGCTGTGTTCTGGAAACGGCTTTGTAATGGGAATAAAGAAAAAAAAAAAAACACCTTAGAGTGGGACTAAAGTTTTGAAAATGGCATAGTCAGGGAAATTGGCCATGTTAAAGTGTGTTATATGATAAAAAGTATAAAAAGTGGGGTCTAAAAATGTGTATTAAAGTGTGTTAAGAGTTTGTTAATTTTAGACAGTGAATAATGATGCAATGGATATATTAAGGTGTGTGGTAATGTGTGTATATGTATATATAATAAATAAAATAAATAAATAATTTTATTTAATCAAAATTTTTAAGCCCCAAAAAAATGCCCAACAAATAAAAAATAAAAAAAATTGCCCTTGACCGGTCTGGGGGTCAACCTGGGGTTCGACCAGCTACTTTACAAAGTGTTTCGTCTTCCTCTTCTCTCTCTATCTTTCTCTTGGTTGGCTAGAAGGCTGACCACAGTTAACATATAAATTAACAGTTGACACTAATACACAACACTAACACATCCATTGCAACACCCAACAGTGTTTTTGGCTGGCCAAAAACTAACACTTGACACTAACACACTCACTAATGCATCCATTGTGGATACTCTTATACTAGGCCTAACAAAAATGGGTATTTGTTTGGAGTTCGGATCCTCTCAAGTGCCTATCTCCGATGCTTCCGTTTAGATTGGCCCACATTTCTCACTTAACAATGGACAACTTAAATTGTTTGGAGTTCAAATTCTCTCTGGTGCATGTCTTTAGTGCTTTCTTTGGGGGACGATTCAGATTAGCCCACGTCCCCCCACTTAACAATAGGCAAGTTAGATTGTTTCATTACAAAAACAAAAGCAAAAACAAATTTTTCCTTGGGTGGTCGATTGGCCCATTAACCAGGTGGACGACCGGTGAATGAATTTTTGCCCAATTTTGCAAAAACACCACCACTCTTCTCAACTATGTGAGTCAAAATTGCAACAGTTTATATCATTTTACAAGATAATAAGTTGACAGCGTAGAGAAGAAAGATTGATGTTTACTTGTTCTAAAAACTTTCCACTAGTATGCTAGAGTAAGGAAAATGAGCAAGATAGAATATCTGGTTTTCTTCAAGTCTGGTGAATACAAATGGATCTTACCTATTGGAAATGCTTCCATGTGAATTTTCTTATTACTTCTATGGAAATCCTTTTCGGTCTGAAGGATTTGGGTATAGTCGCCTTTGCCTCCGCCAGTGTACGTGGCGGTGGTCATTGTCTTCCTCTTCTCTGTTATTTCCTTCTCTCTTTATGAAGTTTGAGTTCCTAAGTAGAGAAAAGGACTCTGTTTTGGGGGAATTTTGAATTTTTATTTTTTTATTGAATTAATCTGATCCGTGAATTGCTAAATAGGTGACGTGGCCCAATCTAAACCGTCCCTCATAGAAAGCACTGGAGAGGATCTGAACTCTTGTGTTTGCTTTAGTTTTCAAATCAAATCTATAGGTTGTGGCAACTTGGTAAGATCGCGAGATTTAAGTCTTGAGGTCTCAAGTTTTTTTTTCTTGGGAGTTAGTTATCCGGGTGACAACACATACGGTTGGCAGGACGAACCTTTTAGGCCTGGGCGAACCGTACCCAGTGTCAGGAGTGTCAGTTCAAATCCCGGCCTATTTGTGAGTCTGCTACTTATCACTACATGGTTGAGTGGCCATGCTATGTAGTACCGGGTGACCTCTAGGGCCTCAGCTCCTTAGGGTCTAGTTTCAAAGGCTACCCCTTTGTGATTAGGCCTAGTTTTCAAATCAATTTTTGAGAACTTAAAACCTAAAATTTGTTTGGTTTGTAATTTTTTTAAAAATTTATTTTTAATCACTTTTCTATCTTCGCTCTCATTCTCTTATATTATGCACATTAATCAATCATTTTTCCGCTCACACCTATCTATTCAATGACAAAAAAACACATCAGTGAGATTATAACAAATATATATTACAAAAAGATGATAAACATTATAAATATTAATAATCAAAATTATAAACTTCTTCAATTTTTGGTAAATTCCTTTTCCTGATTCCACTGATAGATAATTCTCCCAAAAAACAACAAATTATTTCAAACTACAAAACCCTAACTACAAAATTACAAAATTATTTTCAAAATATACAACCAAATAAAATTTTAAATTTTGAAAACTTTTTTTAAAAATTTATCATTTAGAATTGATTTCAAAACCAAACCAAACACAATTAGGGATTTTATTTTTCGTAGGCTGCTTGGGATGTCCCAAATAAGCACTTTTTTTTTCGTTTTTTGTGTGTGTTTTTTAGTGATTTTTTTCTTAAATTATATCAATTTTTTTAATCCAATCCACTTTCTATACACAGATTTAAAAAGTAAAAATAAAATAAAATAAAATAAAATAAAATCTATAAGAAATTTGAAAAAAGCCAAAAATAATCCAAAAAAGTTCACTATTTTTTATTTATTTTTGACTTTTCTGAGCTTTTTAATTTTTCGTTCATCTCATCCAACAAAATCTAGAAGCCTAGACTTTTTTTGAAGAAAAAGTCACTAAATATGAAAATAAACTAACAAAAAAATTACCAAAAAATGCAAACCTTAAACACCTTAATATGGTATTGAAGTAGTGCCCATGTTTGGTGTAGGGTTGAACCAAAAAAAAAAAAAAAAGGAAAAATTGCAAATTGTTCTATTTAGACCAAATTGTAATGTTTAGTTTGATTTTCTCAATACATCATCCGATCTTGGCTTTTAATAGTTTGGTCCATGTTTTTATAGTTATTATTTCAATTTGAAACTAAACTAGACCGTTTATATACATATATATAATTGTTATTTAGCATAGACACTCAAGTATTTTATTAATATCCTATATATTGAAAAACCTAAGTAGCGATTGGTGATATATGATTACAGTCAATTTCCCAAATTCCCAAACAAAAACTCAATCTAAATCAACAAGTCAAGATGAATTGATTTAGATTGAATTCGAGCAATTCACAATTGAACACAAACAATTTAACGTAGAAAAAAAATCACAATTAAACTTCTCCAATTGCGATAAAACAAAATCACGACCCAAAAGAGTGAATAAATTCACTAAAATGGAAATGAAGATTACAAGAGATCTCACCAAGTCTACCCACTTATAAATCCACACAAGATCACCCGGAGACTCTTCTCAATCTTCAAAGCCCACTCTTCATCTAGGATTCACCCATTGATGAACTTGAATCCACAAGTTACAACAATCTGGAATCTACCTGTAGAACGCTAGAAAAGTTGATCTGTTGAAACCCTTTTGATGTGAACAAGTTAATCCATGAGATATGTAAAGATCTCAATAATTCATCAAGAGAAACTAATCAAAACACTCATGAACATACTCTAATAGAAGCCATCCCCTATTTTTTGTGTCTTCCAGAGAGTGCTAGACAAGATAGATCCATAATCAGAGATCTAAGGCAGTTATAGCTCAACAAAGTCACATAGACCACTCGAGCGCAAGAATGACAGCTCAAGCGGTGTGTCTAGTGAAGCGGTTCTAACTGAAGACTTTGAATTATTATGCCTCTTCACAAGCAATGATCCGACAAGAATTAAAGAATCTCAACAAAAGGCAAAGTGGAAAAGTCATCAAGATAAAACATTCACTGAATGCCTAAGAATGAAGAAAGTCCAGTGCAATGCTCATATTAGAAAACAACTAAAGAATACAACATTGAAGGTCTACCACAAGTACAAGAGAAGAATCAAATATATGGCATACAAACGCTTGAGGACAAGAGTAAAGATCCTCAAAGCAAAAAAGAAAGTTTGAATGCTTACAGCTATTGAAAGAATGAACTGAATTGGGTTTCAGGGGAAGATGTTGAAAAATCCAAACCAAATTCCATCAAGAACCAGAAGCTTCATACTTAGCAATGAAGCATCACATGTTAAATGTGTAGAAAAAAAGAAGAAGCTTGCAAAATGATGAAAAAGATTAAAGAAAAAAGAAGAACCCAGAAAGAAGAAGATAAGGAAGTTTCAAGAAAGCTCACCTTCATTAATGGTCAAAAGATTTACCATGAAGCAAATGAGGAAAACGTGAAGTTATGTGCTGTATATAACTCACACACACGGTGCACACACGGATTGTAATCCTATAAATAGATTGTATTAGTTATTGTATTAGATCGTGAGATAGATTATGAGAGATGAGATAGATCAATGAGATAAAGAGATACTACATGTATCCATAAAATTAAAGAAATAAAATCCGCGTGCATGTTCTTCCAAATTCATTCTCAATATATCAATGAGATTCCATTTTCATATCTTATCAGTGGATTAATTTTCCATCAGTGGTATCAGAGCATATAAAGAAAATTGCCATAATTTCCCAATAGATAGAGATAAAGGCAGAGAGAAGGACAAGGATATGAGAAAAATGGTGAAATGAGTTTGTTGATGGCTATGCATTAAAGATTTTTAGTGTTGTGGAAGGAGATGAAAATTCTAATCATCAGTAGTGAAATTATTCATCAGAGTGGGTTTCAAAAACTAGGGGTTGGAATGGTTTTTGGTGATATCTCAGTTAATCAATAATCTCCTTAAGATGTGACACAGGTTCTAATGTCTAATCGTGGAAGATGGTCAATGTATTATGTGACTGGAATGACATCCATCCTTTATATTTACAGTCTGTAAGACAAAACATGGCCACTATAACACCTGTTGATAGCCAAATGTGTAGTTTGTTTTAAAATTTCTGAGATGTTGGCTGTATTTGAATTCTTATTGTTAAAAGTGGACAATTAGGTTGCTAAATTACTTGTTTTGTTATTGAGATATTTTTTAGGATTCAACATTGCTACCCTCTGATGCACATCATTTTTTGGGGGGTTTTCTCTTTTAGACATGAAATGATGTTAAGAAAGATAAACGGTCTGCAAATCTAAATACATATACTTTAAAGAATATATATATAAACAACAAACAACAAGAAATTGACCCAAAATAAAATAAATAAATTTTTTATTTAAATGTATATATAATCATTATAAATAAATAATACATAATTTTTTGTATTTAAAAGTTGTTTGAGTACGATTTCAACATTTTGGTGTTGTTTTGCTTTATTTATTTGAAAGATGTGGGTTAAAAGTTCCTTTGGACTCTAGGTCACTGAACAAATTGAGATTGTTTGGCCTTTAATAGTCAAACAATTTAAGTTTGTTCAGACTTCTATGGTCGAACATGACTAATTAATCAATTTTGACTCGCTCGATGGACATGACCAAACAAACTTGATTTGTACGGCCATGTATTGAACAAACTTCGACTTGGTTCGTTGAACAAAACATGAAAGCTGAAAAAAAAATCTCAAAATTATCATTTTTTTCATTTTAATTGATGAATTTAAAAAGTGTTACAAATCAAAGATTCTGTAAGGGAGGCAAAGATGATAACGAGTGCTATTTGGAGATGATGGTAGATGCGGGTTAAGTTTTGGAAAATTAAGTGTAAACAAAAGAGAAACATTAGGGATGAGATTATTTTTAAAATTTTTGAATGAGTGAAAAGAAAAAGGGTGTAAGGTGGAAATTATGTTGTGGAAATACAAGCTCCCCAATTGCCAACCCTGTTACATGGCACAAGCTTTGAGAATGCAATCAAACAAAAACAAGACATTACTAAATAATTCAATCTTTTATACAACAGTTGGAAAAGATTCAATCAAACATACTCACACAATCATGTTCAGAGAACACAAAATATAAAGGCACAACAACTATAAATATAGGCACATTTAGACGAGAAATAGAAACAATAACAATACTGTAATTTTTCTACAAATCACTCCAATACACTACAGTTCTCACTCTGGAAAGAATAGGGTTTTAATTAAAATAGTTCAAGAAGACCGTAACCTGGCTTTGAATATGGTTCAGGATCAAAGTGTTGGAAATGGTTGGAAAATTTATGGGTAAAACAGAATTTTTCCTAACTTTGGTCAATTATTTAGGTGGGACCCGCACGTCAAAGTTGGCGAGTCTAAGTGGTAACGCGTTCTATGCCGCATTGTGAATCACGTGGTATATTTGGTTGCTCAAAACCATTATCGGGTGAATGGGAAATTGAAGCCAAAGTGAGCTCCATGGAAACGGAGTTTTGGTGGAAATTCGTTAAGGTTGGAAAATGGCTTGTCCCACATTGGTTTGGTGGGAAGTTTTGGATGGGTTTATATAGCTTGGAATTATAACTTGGGGAGGGCCCCAGAGGACACCCCAAGTTTGTAGAAGGGAGAGGTTATGGGCAAAATGGGCTAGACCCATTGGACCAAAAAATCATGACACACGCGCGCGCGGGCCACTGCAGCCGTCCGTCCGTCCGGTCGGTCGGACTGGCCTTGGCCTGGGCCTGGGCGCGGGTGCGTGGTGTGAGGTTGGGTTGGGCTTGTCCGACCCAATACTAATCTTTTTGGGCAAAAAACATTTGAATTTATTTTATTTGGTTATAAATAAAATGAGGTTAGGTTGGGCTTGTCCGGCCCAATACTAATATTTTTGGGCCAAAAATATTTGAATTTTATTTTATTTGGTTATAAATAAAATCTATCCAGTTTTATTTCAAATTCAAAATTCAAATTTTTTGGTTTGCACTTCTTCAGAAATTTTGCACAGTTTCGGATCTGTCCAAACCGAATTTGTTCAAATTCAAATCCGAATTGTTTAAAATTCAAACCAAACAGTGCCTACAGATTTTGTATCTGTTTAATTTAAATTGAACAGGTATTGTACCTGTTTAATTCAAAACTAGCAACCACCAAGCCACCACTTCACCTATATAAATAGGCAGTCTCTCATTTGGATCTCTACACCAATTTTCGTCCATCCTTGCTGCAATTTCATCTCTGCATTTTGCTGCATTTATTCTATTATTTTTTCTGTTAGAAAGAGTGTATACACTAAGTGTGTTCATTGAACAAATAAATTGTAGTGCTGCATTTATTTGTTGTTGATCATTTCATCATGGGAGATAGACGTCCATATTCTGAAAGTACCGTAGAGAGAACGAATCTGTCTTAAGGACACAATATCGAACACTGGACATGATCATATTATTATTCGAAGAAATTAATCAAGTAAGTTGTTTAATTTATTTTTCTGTTTTATTTGTTTATTTAAATCAGATTTTAATTTTGTTTTTGTAACAAAATAAAATCTTATTTTATTTCTAGTTTGATTTTTGTAATCAAACATTTTTCTCTCATTTCCTTTATTTCTTTTGTATTCTGTTTGTTGTTAAGTATACAAACAGAATTAATCTATTTAAATACAATGAAGATTGTCCTACAATCTTAAGACATAATATATTTGGTGTCTTCATTGTATTTAATTTTCTGTGTTTTCAAAGTAATATTATGGTTGAAAAATGCAAATAGTATTTATAAACTATTTGACAGATAGTAGTAATATACTATCTATTTTTTTTGACAACTAGTTGTAATATACTGGTGTCATTAACAATTGCAGAATATTATTTGGTGTTACAGGAAATTATTGTGGTATTTTATTTTTCTAGTTTTAGTAACGAGGAAAATAAAATTATTTCGTGGTCTAATTTATTTTCTGGTTTTAGTAACTAGAAAATTAATTTGTGGTTTATTTTTCTGATTTTTGTAATCAGATATTATTGCTACTACAACTGAATCTGCAATTAGAAGTAGTACTCCAATTGTTACACCAACTCCGGTCCCTATCCAGAACCATGTTCAAGTACCAATAAATCATGGAGAAAAAGGGGAAAAATTTAACGGTACTGAGTTTAAGAGATGGCAGCAGAAGATGCTGTTCTATCTTACAACTCTTAATTTGGCCCGGTTTCTCCGTGAAGAGGCTCCAGCACTTAAAGAGGGTGAAAGTGATCGACAAGTTGTTGCCGCTGTAGATGCTTGGAAACATTCAGATTTCCTGTGCAGAAACTACATCCTCAATACCCTTGACAACATGTTGTATAATGTTTACAGTCCTCTGAAAACAGCAAAAGAATTGTGGGATTCTTTGGAGAAGAAATACAAGACAGAGGATGCCGGCACGAAGAAATTTGTTGTCGGTAAATTTCTGGACTTCGTTATGGTAGACTCCCAAACGGTAATTTCTCAAGTTCAAAGTTTTCAATTAATTTTACATGATATTCATTCTGAGGGTATGTCTCTGAGCGAGTCTTTCCAAGTCGCTGCTTTAGTGGAAAAGTTACCACCGGCTTGGAAAGATTTCAAAAATTATTTAAAACATGAACGTAAAGAGATGACCATGGATGAACTTATTGTAAGACTGAGAATTGAGGAAGATAATTGTAAGGCTGAAAAGAGGAATGGGAAAAATCCCATTGAGTCCAAGGCTAATGTGGTTGAACAAGTTCACAAACCACATAACAAAAAGAGGAAGTTTACTGGAGATGGTCCTAAATAAGGCGACAACAATGGCGACAACAATGGCAACAAGAAATTCAAAGGAAAATGCTATAACTGTGGCAAAACTAGACATCAAGCTTCTGACTGCTGCTGCCCTAAGAAAGATCGCAGAAGTACAAGCAAGAAGACTACCAATCAGGCCAATGTAACTAAACTAGATTACATCTTTGACGGAGTGAATGACATCAACCTTTCTGTTGTGGTGTCTGAGGCTAATTTGGTTGGAAATCCCAAGGAATAGTGGGTTGACACTGGGGCAACTCGTCATATTTGTGCGGACAAAAAGATGTTCACTACCTACAATGAGGCTGCAAATGGTGAACAACTTTTCATGGGAAATTCTTCTACTTCTACTGTGGCTGGACAAGGAAAGGTGATCTTGAAGATGACATCAGGGAAAGAACTGACCCTCAACAACGTACTGCATGTACCTGACATCCAGAAGAATTTGGTTTCTGGCTCTTTGTTAAGTAAAAATGGTTTTAGGCTTGTATTTGAGTCTGATAAATTTGTATTATCAAAGAGTGGTATGTATGTTGGTAAGGGATATATGAGTGATGATCTCTTCAAATTAAATTTAATGACAGTTGTACCAAAAGTTGCTATGAATAAGAATAACACATCTTTTGCTTATATTTTTTAGTCGAATTTATGGCATGGTAGATTAGGAGATGTGAATTTTGATGCTCTGCGTAGATTAGTTGGTTTAGATTATATACCAAAGTTTGAAATTAATCCTAATCATAAATGTGAAATTTGTGTAGAAGCAAAACTAACTAAGGCTCCATTTAAATTGGTTGATAGGAAAATCGAACCTCTAGAGTTAATTCATACAGATGTATGTGATCTTAAATTTGTTCAAACTAGAGGAGGCAAAAAGTATTTCATAACATTTATCGATGATTGCACAAGATATTGTTATGTTTATTTACTTAGAAGTAAAGATGAAGCCTTAGAAATGTTTAAACTCTACAAAACAGAAGTTGAAAATCAACTTGGTAAAACCATTAAAATGATTAGAAGTGATAGGGGTGGTGAATATGATGCACCATTAAATGAATTTTGTGCACAACATGACATTATTCACCAAACTACAGCACCCTATTCTTCTCAGCAAAATGGAATTGCTGAAAGGAAGAATAGAACCCTTAAAGAAATGATGAATGCCATGTTACTAAGTTCAGGCTTACCACAGAACTTGTGGGGGGAAGCAATATTGTCTGTTAATTATGTTCTTAACAGAATACCCCACAAAAAAACCAACAGCACTCCTTATGAATTGTGGAAAGGTAGACCGCCTTCCTATAAATACTTAAAAGTGTGGGGGTGTTTGACAAAAGTTGAAGTTCCTGTTCCTAAAAAGACTAAGACTGGACCAAAAACAATAGATTGTGTGTTTATTGGTTATGCTCAGAATAGTAATGCATATCGGTTTCTGACTTATAAATTAGAAATACCCGATATAAATGTGAACACTATTATAGAGTCAAGGAATGCTGTGTTTTTTGAACATGTTTTTCCTTACAAGAAAGGACAGGAATTAAGTTCACAAAAAAGAACTTATGATTGTACACAAAGTCAAGAGACTAATGACAATCAAACACAAGAGACTAGTAATGGTCTCGACCAACAGGATTTAACTGATGATGAACCAAGACGAAATAAGAGAGCGAGAACATCAAAATCCTTTGGTCCAGATTTTCTAACATACCTATTAGAAAATGAACCTCAAAGCTTTAAAAAAGCAATGACAGGTCCTGAAGCACCTTTGTGGAAAGAAGCTGTTAATAATGAAATTGAATCCATTATGCAAAATCATACTTGAGAATTGGTGGATCTTCCACCTGGTTCCAAACCTCTTGGATATAAGTGGATATTCAAGAGAAAAATGAAGGCAGATGGTTCAATAGACAAGTATAAAGCAAGACTTGTAGTAAAAGGTTACAGACAAAAGAAAGGTCTGAACTATTTTGACACATATTCCCCTCTGATAAGAATAACATCCATTCGCATGTTTATTGCTATAGCAGCATTGTTTAATTTAGAAATACATCAAATGGATGTTAAGACAGCTTTCTTAAATGGTGATCTAAATGAAGAGATCTATATGGAGCAACCCGAAGAGTTTGTAGTATCGGGGCAAGAAAAGAAAGTTTGTCGGCTTGTAAAGTCTTTTTATAGATTAAAACAAACACCTAAGCAATGGCATGAAAAATTTGATTATGCAATGCTTACTAATGGGTTTAAGATAAATGAATGTGACAAGTGTGTCTATGTTAAAAATATTGACCAAGGATATGTCATAGTTTGTCTTTATGTAGATGACATGCTTATCATTGGAAGCAGTCAAAACATGATCAAATCAACTAAGCAAATGCTTAACAAAAGATTTAATATGAAAGATATGGGGGTCGTAGATGTTATATTAGGAATGAAAATTACTAAAACATCTGACGGATATGCATTATCTCAATCTCATTATATTGAGAAAATTCTTGATAAATTTATCAAGGATGATTTTAATGTAGCTAAAACACCTATAGACATCAGTCTTTATTTATCGAAAAATAAAGGTGATGCAGTGTCTCAGTTAAAATACTCCCAAATCATTGGAAGCCTAATGTACCTAATGAATTGTACTCGTCGTGACATAGCTTATGCAGTCAGTAAATTGAATAGGTACACTAGTAACCCCGGAGAAGACCATTGGAAAACGATCATTCGGCTTCTTAGACATCTAAGATTTACTTATGATCATGGTTTGAACTTTACTCGATATCCAGCAGTACTCGAAGGTTATTGTGATGCCAATTGGATATCAGATACTAAAGATTCAAAATCTACTAGTGGATATGCCTTTACTCTAGAAGGCGCTACTGTTTCTTGGAAGTCCACGAAACAAACATGCATTGCACGATCCACAATGGAATCCGAGTTCATTGCTTTAGACAAAGCAGGAGAAGAAGCAGAATGCCTTCGTCACTTCTTAGAAGACATTCCAATGTGGCCAAAACCTGTGCCAGCTATTTGCATTCATTGTGATAGTTAATCTGCAATAGGCAGGGCACAAAATCATATGTATAACGGTAAGTCACGACATATTCGTTGTCGACATAATATCGTAAGGCAATTGTTGTCAAATGGAATAATCTCAATAGATTATATAAAATCTAAAGAGAATATTACGGATCCGTTAACAAAAGGTTTGACAAAATAGCTAGTGTATAGTTCATCGAAGGGGATGGGATTAAAGCCTATTACATAAGAGTCATCATAATGGTAACCCTACTTATATGACTGGAGATCCCAAGAACTAAGTTCAAAGGGACAACTAAGTTATGTGTGGCTCGCAAGAAATCACCAATGGATTAAAATCTCCCTACCCATTCCTATGGTGAAAGTGATATCTGCAACATATGTTGTATGCAGGGACATAAGGATAAGCTTTGCTTTTAATGATTACTTATATCTTAATTAAGGCATAAAATCAAGACGAGTATAAGGAGATACTCACAACAAGAATCACCTATAAAAGTGTCGAACTGGAGCCGGTTCTATGAGAATGAAAGAGGCTAAATTCTCTAGAAACACTCATGAAAACCAGGAGCGTTCAAGGCCAAAATGAACACAATAGTGGGAACCACGATGTGTTAGAAGATATTTTGTGTGAAATCTATTGTCTTAGCTTACACAAACGGCTGAACAATTCAAGGCATCGCATCCATTGGTTAGCTAGTAAGTCTGATAGATTATCACTAAGGAAGGTTCAAGGCCGAAAGCTACCTATCCTGATGCAAGATATTTTCGACTTATACTCTTTCGATAAAGTCTGCATATTGTTGCATTTCTGTTGTCATCAAATTCCATTAATGTAGGGGATTGTTGGAAATGGTTGGAAAAATTCTGGGTAAAACATAATTTTTCCTAACTTTGGTCAATTATTTAGGTGGGACCTGTACGCCAAAGTTGGCGGGTCTAAGTGGTAACGCGTTCTATGCCGCGTTAGGAATCACGTGGTATATTTGGTTGCTCAAAACTATTATCGGGTGAATGGGAAATTGAAGCCAAAGTGAGCTCCATGGAAATGGAGTTTTGGTGAATTCCTTAAGGTTGGAAAATGGCTTGTCCCACATTGGTTTGGTGGGAAGTTTTGGATGGGTTTATATAGCTTGGAATTATAACTTGGGGAAGGTCCCAAGGGACACCCCAAGTTTGTAGAAGGGAGAGGTTATGGGCAAAATGAGCTAGACCCATTGGACCCAAAAATCACCACACGCGCGCGCGCGTCACCGCCGCCATCCGTCCGGGCGGGCTGGCTTGGGCTTGCGCGCGGGTGCGTGGTGTGAGGTTGGGTTGGGCTTGTCCGGCCTAATACTAATATTTTTGGGCCAAAAACATTTGAATTTTATTTTATTTGGTTATAAATAAAGTCTATCCGTTTTTATTTCAAATTCTAAATTCAAATTTTTTGGTTTGCACTTCTTCAGAAATTTTGCACAGTTTCGGATCTGTCCAAACCGAATTTGTTCAAATTCAAATCCGAATTGTTTAAAATTCAAACCAAACAATGCCTACAGATTTTGTATCTGTTTAATTTAAATTGAACAGGTATTGTACCTGTTTAATTTAAAGCTAGTAGCCACCAAGCCACGACTTCACCTATATAAATAGGCAATCCCTCATTTGGATCTCTACACCAATTTTCGTCCATCCTTGCTGCAATTTCATCTCTGCATTTTGCTGCATTTACTCTATTATTTTTTCTGTCAAAAAAAGTGTATACACTAAGTGTGTTCATTGAACAAATAAATTGTAGTGCTGCATTTATTTGTTGTTGATCATTTCATCCTGGGAGATAGACATCCATATTCTGAAAGCACCGTGGAGATGACGAATCTGTCTTAAGGACACAGTGTAGAACACTGGACATGATCAGATTATTATTCGAAGAAATTAATCAAGTAAGTAGTTTAATTTATTTTTCTGTTTTATTTGTTTATTTAAATTAGATTTTAATTTTGTTTTTGTAACAAAATAAAATTTGTTTTTATTTATTTAATTTTATTTCTAATTTGATTTTTGTAATCAAACATTTTTCTCTCATTTCCTTTATTTCTTTTGTATTCTATTTGTTGTTAAGTACACAAACAGAATTAATCTATTTAAATACAGTGAAAATTGTCCTACACAAAAGGAATGAGAGATGACCCATGTTTTGAACTCCATTTTACTGTACTTTACTTTGAGAAGTAACTAAAAAATAAGAGAGAGAGAGAGAGAGTTGCATCAACACTAGAATAATGGCTCATGAACAATTTTTTGCAAGCCAAACCTGCTCAAAAAATTGTAGGGAATATTAATATGAACAAGGTAGTAAACCCAGAAGCTATGTTGCCAAATTTGCTAAAAGGAACCGTTTACCTAAACTGTCAGAACTCTTCGAAGTAAATCAACATTTCAGAACATACCACGCTTGAACAATGGCATAGGCCACTAGCGGCCAAGCTTCCTAAGTAACCATTTTTTCCGAAGGTTGACATCCAGAGCCAAAAATGTCTTTGCTTTCCTCTCATTCTCCAAAAGGTCATAACCATCCAACAGTAGCTCATCATCAATATCCGATATTGCTTGAAGTGCATCAATGGCTTTTGTTATTGAGTCATAGCTGTTTTCCTGCTTTTTAACCGACCTTGTTACTACACTGGTGGTATCGGTGCAGGGCTCTTGAATTTCTTCACCAATTTTCTGCACTTGTCTAGATCGTCCTGAGATCGATGGCATTTTAGTTGGCCATTTTTTCCCTCGATTAGATGTGTCAACATCCAATAATGGAATTTGAATGCATCCGGAAACTTGATCCATTTCAATTTCTAGGGCTTTATAGTCAATCTTTGTCTCCATATCTTGACAGCTTAATCCTCGATTCGTTATTCTGCTCCCAAAAAGTATACGCAAGTCATTGTAATACCCAAGGTTTTATTTTTGTAAGCGATTGCATCTGGGTGTTCCTGCAAAATATCATATTTACGCTACAGTAATAAGTAACATCAATAATCAACTCGAAGTCAAAGTGGACATATCTCCAGAACAGACCGATACCAATATGTATAATCCAATAATAGTTGAATAGTAAATATAATTCGTTGCTTTGATTTTTAACTGCATTATAGTGAAAAACTTTCAATAGTGGAAACCCAAATAAGATACAAATGGATAGCTGGAATTACCCCTTCAAGCAAATTAGAACTGAAATAATCTATATGCCAGCTTATGTTTTCAACTTTTTGTGTTTTTTCTGAACTTGTTTTCAACTTGGAATCAATTTTTTTTTAACTAGATGAATCTAAAAATTTTAAAAGAAAATTTTGTGTCAATTTTGAAAAAAGTTCACTAAAGATGAATAGCCCATATTATACATATATATATACCAACGTGCAATTAGTATACATTAATGTGTGCCTGGGAGGGGAAAGATTGGATGCACATCTAACTTTTGGCATAATGCACAAAGTGGTTGCCCCGTGACTTGAACCCATAATCTCAAGGTTATTAGGCCAAGATTTTACTATTGAACCAATGGTCATCTCTGATGTAGCTGTAAAGCGACCCCTTGGTGATCTGGTGGTTACGGGTTCGAATTGCGAAAATAGCCTCTTCGCTTATGGGGTTAAGGCTATTTACTTCAACCTTTCCCTAAACCCTGCTTAAGTGAGAGTTTTGTGCACTGGGTACGCCATTTATATATATAAACTTACAGAAATTGGATTATCTTCTTCTTTTCTGAGTGTTTTTTTTTTCCATAAAAAAAATCACATTTTTTTTTTTAATTTCTAGGATAGTTTAGTCAAGGACTTAAAAAGCAGAAAAATTTAACATTATTTTAAAAAAGTGCATTAAAAACAAAAATAAGCCGAACTAGAAAAGCCAAAAAAGCCAAAGAAATGCACCTTTATATAAGCGTCTCATTTATCATCATCAACCACAATTATTTGCAGCCTTTCATCCCATGCAAATCCGCTTTGATTGAGAAGATTGTTGACGTCCTTGTAATGTTTCATCAAGCACATGTACTGAGTTTCTAATGCATATTTGTCACACTGAACACCAAACTTTTCATTAAATGATGCATTCATGTATGCCCAAGCTTACTCATCGAATGTATGATTGATGTTACCCTTCGAATAATATTATATACATCAATTAGTGTACTAATTAGTGTATCAATTGCTAATGTGACATACACTACAGGAAATTGGGGATTTAATGGCATTTAATTAACGGCATTTAATTAAACGTCACTGTTTCTAACAATTAACGGCGTTTTTTAAACGTCGCAATTGTTATTAAGTAAAACGGTACCGTTTTGTTAACTGAAGACGTTTAAAAAGCGCCTCCAAATCATGTCTCTCTTCACACCCACTTCTGTCTCTCCAAACCTTTATTTTGAAAACCCTATCTTAAGCACCGCCGCCTCTTTCTCGCTCACTCCAATCTCTCATTCACTCTCTTACTCTCACTCAAATCTCTCTCGATTCTTCTTCAGTTCAGTGATTCTTCTTCATTCTTCTTCAGTTCGGTGATTCATCTCAGTATTGCGATTTCGAACTTCAATTTTGAGCACGATTTCGTGATTTATCTCCATGGATTTGAAAGTCTTCGTCTTCTTCGATCAGAGGTTAGTTGCTATCTCTTTCTCTCACTCAAATCTCTCTCGATTCTTCTTCAGTTCAGTGATTCTTCTTCAATTCTTTTTCAGTTCGGTGATTCATCTCGGGAGTGCGATTTCGAAGTTCGATTTTGAGCACAGCTCCATGATTTATCTCTGTGGATTTGGAGCTCTTCGTCTTCTTCGATCAGAGGTTAGTTGTTCTGTTTGTGATTTATCTCTGTTTCTTCTATGCTCTGGATCAATGTTTTGAAAAATGCTGAATTAGTGCTTTGAAAAATTGGTCTCAGTAATTTCATCTCTGTTTCAGTAATTGTTTTTCGCTGATGTTTTACTCTGCACTATGAGATCTAGATTGTGCTTTCAGTAATTGGTCTCAGTGATTTCATCTATGTTTATATTGTGTTCGATCTGTCATCGATGTGGTTATGGATTTTGATTTTTGTGAATTCGTGTGTGATTGGTTGATTATGTTTGGAATTGTGGAATTTGCTGATCTGAGTCAACGTGGTTTGATCATAGGGTTCTTCTCAATGTCTATTTTTGCATTACAATTTAATTTATATTATTATTTATTGGGGATTGTTTGACTTTGCTCCCTAAAATTAGGTTGTGTTTGGTTGAATACAAATTAGGGAGTTGGGAGAGACCACCAGTTTTAAGCACCATCAGCAAAAGCAGTCACAGATTTCTGTCTATCATACAGCCCAAGGTAAATAAGGTGCTCCATTTTGATCTTGAGGTGAGGAAAAAAAGAAGAAGAAATGATTGTGGTCTCTCATTTAGGTGAGAAAAGACTTTGATAAAAAAAGTAAAATTCATGAATTGCATTGACATCATCTAGTATCTTGATTGGTCTATTGGGTTATCGACCATAGATAATTTAGTTTTGGACTGTTGTCTAAATTAACTAATGGATTTAACTTCAATACCCTCAGACATGGTTTTATATACCTATGTGTCAGTTGAAATGAACTATGCAAACATTGTATTGCCCTGTTCGAATGTGGCTTCCTTAATTGTTTAAACGTTGGGCTAGTTTGTTCAAATGCACATTGTTCTACCCTGAACAATGCTCTGTCCTAGTTTGTATGTTCAAACGCAGACATTGTGATCGTGTGCTGGGCAGAGCTTGTGGAGAATGAAGTCAAAGTGAGAGACTGGACAGAAGTGGATAGCGAATTGCTCAGTGTTAGAGCAGGTACCATCTGTGCATCTGAATCTACTTAATCTTAGAGCACAAGTGGTTTGTTTGTCCCATGGTTTTTTACCCTTTTGGGTTTTCTACGTTGAATAGTATCTCTCCATGTGATTGCTTATTTCTATTTATTAATTGGCTCTTAACTCAGTAATATCTAGTAAATCTGCTAATTTTAAAGACTCCTGTTTAGTTTTTTAGAATTTGTTGATAGATAGTAAATTTTGATCATAGTGAATGCTTTTAACTATTTGTCTTGTGAGTATTAATCTTTCTCTTGACCATATTCCTCTCCCAGAGAAGTAAAGAGGTTATATTTTTATTAATATTGTTTATAAAAGCACCTCATTTCTAGTGCATATAATGTAGAATCACAGTTTTTATCATGTGTATTTAAATAATGGTATGTTGTAGATGGCCCTTTATTGAAGGCTCTTGAGTATGTGGCTTGCAAATTTGGTGATTCTACAGAAAGTAAGCCATCTTTTGCTTTGACCACAAAGAGTTATCTGCTTATAAATGGTCCTGTATTGTTTTCCATTTTATGTTTTCAATTTTTCATCATAATTTGGAAAAAGATATGAAAATGCTAAAATGCTTATGAATATTGTTATACGTGGTGGGCAATCAGTCTCCAAGCTATATATGGAAAACTCTGTAGTTTAATCCCAAAAAGTTGATCAATCTGTTTCGTTATTGATTTAAACCAAATTCAGTGGCTGTTTTGTTATGATTTCTCTATGTAATGCATTTGGACATGGGAATGGCTCTCCATGGGAATGAAATAGGCTAGATTCGTTTTGATTATCTGGTGTTGATCCTTTTTCAGTTCTTCAGTATAGTAAATCTGTTGAGGATCGAAAGTTTGACAAAGATATTACTATTGGCTTAATTTGCAGTGAACTACAATGTTCATTTGGCTAAGCTGCTTGATGGAGGAAGGAATAGTACGTATAAGTAATATTGCTCTACACGAGTAATCCTTGAAGTAACATAACTAACTAGTTGGCATGTAATGTGTAGAGGCTGCGACTGAGTTTGCCATTTCCCTTATTCAAACATTGTTGATCAATGATTCAAAAGTCATTTCCAAACTTCATAATTTTGTTGATGCGTTGGCTAAGGTTTGTGACTATTCATTTTGTTTGATATGGTGGCTAAATCAGATTGTGCCTGGTTCTGATTGACATCTTACCTATAGCTTGCAGCTAGGCCTGGGTCTCCAGAGTCATTACAACAGCTGGTTGAGGTTGCCAGGAATCCTGCTGCCAATCCTGCTACTCTTTTTGCTATTTTTGTTGGGGAGGATAATACCAGACAAGCTACAGAGCAGAAGGTTATCAGAAATATTGGTCTTATATAATTTTTAATGTCTAATATTTCTTTGCATCTTAACATTTTAATTTCTGCTAGCACAGGCCCCTGGTCTCTGTGCAGCAAGCATGGAAGATTATAATATGGTGGAGTCAATGAAACCAGATCCTGCTGGTTTTCGTGAGCAGGTTATATATGACCTTTTGTTGTTCTGCATGCTCTTCATAATTCTGAATCAGTAGAAATGAATTTGGTGTTTTTTTTCCATGGTTAAAAATTGGTTGTTACCATTGCATAACGTTATCCCTGGCTTTCCTTACCGTTGTGGCAATCTATTGGTTGGATTAAAACCGTGGTCGTATCAACAATTAGAGAATTTTACACTCCTGTATCAGTCATAATGGCATAATATGTGCCATTTTGGCCCATTACAGAATGTTAATTTAATGGTACCTCATAAATTTTTCCAGACCTCATTTTTTTTGCCTGCTTTTTCAATAAAAAATGACTGGGAAACTTGGGGGGTGGATTGGAAAATTTTCTCGTTAGAAATTGGATTTGAAGCTGGAGGGTCAACTAAATATTTTGTAATAATCATTTCCTGCTGGAACATGTGTTTTCTATAGGTTTCAGTGCTGTTTTCAGAATGGTATAGGATATGTGAACTCTCCGGTGCAAATGATGCAGCTTGTGCCCATTATGTCTTACAATTGCAGCAAAGTGGATTGCTAAAAGGGGATGATTTGTCAGATCGATTTTTCCGCTGTCTCACTGTAAATTTTCTTCTCTGAAGTTATGCCCACAGTATTATAGACTGAGTTCTAAATTCCTCTTCCCTCCCTATTCTCTCTTATTTTTTTAACTCAGGAACTTTTTGTGTCACATTGCCTATCTTCTGAGGTGATTAGTTCTGGCCCTCTGCAATCACCTCAGCAAGTCCAGTTCCTCTCCTTCCTTGCTATTGATATCTATTCAAAACTTGTCTTGTCGATCATAAAGGTAGATATCTGTTTCCCTCTAGATATATAATATGGTTTTCTTTTTTACATTTATTATTCATGGCTTGACTTTTAATGTTGTAAATTGCTAGTTTTTCCCTGTAAATTACTAGTTTAGATGAATTCAAATTTCTTTTTTTCTTGAATAACAGCCATCAAGCTGAGGTATTTGATTCAAAAGTAGGGGCAGAACTTCTTGACATAATTCTCAAGGAGGTATTAGCTCATATTTATGTTTTAGGGCCTTGTTAATGTGTGTCCTAAGTGTACACATATTTGTATGATTTTGATTGTACAAGCATAGAATGTACAATCATTTTAACCTTCATACCATGTGCCTTTAACAAAATCCTGTATTTTAAATTTTAATAGACATATGCAGAACTACTTGTCTTTCTCTGTGTATATTCTTGTTCATGGCCATATGTGCATGTGTGCATAAAAAGTTTGTTTTTTACATAATAAAAAAGGCATGGCTGTATTAATAGGTGTTTTGAGGAAGGGATGGGTGGTTGTTTAACTGCTTAGAGGGGTGCTTGACATGTTTTATGTTCGAATATGAAGCAGAGCAAATGTGATTTCCATTTTGGACTTTCTGAATAGTTTTATGGAATACTTTTATTAGTTTTCTAGAAATCCAGCCAATTTTTTTTTTTATTATTAGTTTTATTGACCATTGATATGACTTCATGGATGGACCCTTTGGCCTTTAAAGATGGTCTTTTGTTCATGAGGGCAGGGGCAAAGATTTACTTGTTGAAGTTAGGAATGATGAAAATGGAATGGAAGAGCTCTGCACCCTTTCTACGTTGGGGCCAAACTCCATGATTTCTCCCATTGTGCTTTCTTATTCCATGAGTTTGGTACCATTGAGTCAGCCCTAAAAGTTTGGATTTCAGAGGGTTCAGGATCTTATATTTAAATATATATATGTTTATTTTGGTACAAATCTAACAGGTGGTTGTCATGGAAAAAAATGTTAAACAGGACGTCTACTATGCATATGTATTGGGTACAAATTTTCAATTTATGTTTATTTTGGTAAATTTGATTACACTTTATGTTTTGATGTAGGTATGTAGACCAGTGAAGACCAAGAATGAACTCTCTCATCAATTTGAATTTAACTCATCCAACTTGAAATTTATGTTATAAGCAGGAATATATTTTTGAGTTGGGGATAATTTTTTTGGTAGTAATTTGACATCTCTTGTATAGTTGGATCCATCATTATAGCTCAACATTTCTTTATCTGCTAATGTCTTTGTTAAAACATGATTTTTGGATATTTTATTTTGTAATTAATGGTGATTGGATATTAAATTGAATGGCAAAGTGAATTAATGTTGCATTTTGAATGGGAGTTATTATTTCATATTAGTACTATTTTCAGTTTAATTACAGGTATTTTTTAGTTCAATAACATAAAATTAGCACAATTGAAAAAAAAAGAGAGGCTATCACGGCGTTTCTAAAAACGTCGCTAAATATTATACCAACGGTTGAATTTTTAAAAAAAGATACGACGGCGTTTTAAAAACGTCGCTCAATAGTATGATGACGTCATATTACCATTAGTAGAACTTTTAGCGGCATTTTTATAAAACGCCGCCTATAGTCATATAGCGACGTTTCTAAAGCGCCATAAAGTTATAGCGACGGCCGCATCTTCGGCGTTTAGTATTAAACGTCGCAAAAGGATTTGACGGCGTTTTTGGGACCGCCACTAAAGTTATACCAACGGTTGAATTTTTTAGGATTTGACGCCGCTAAAACCCTAATTTCCAGCAGTGATAATGTAAGATATTTTTGATATTTGTAATTTGTATAATGAGTGCGGTCAATAATAATGTCATAACTAATGTTAATACACTAACTAGTAGACTAATTGATACATGTATGATGTAGTAGTACCGTATCTCTTCTATGCACCAACTCCAACATAATGTCAATAAAGTACCGATCCATTGATGGTGTCCAATTCATCACCGGATGTACAATAGTAGGGAATTGGTCTTCCTTCCTATCACCTAGAAATTGAGAAAAACCATTTATAGGAAGATGAAAAATGCTTGCATGGATATCACAAAAAATGCAATTCTAATTTGCTTCAAATAGAAATGAAAATGAATCTACACATGGATCAACATCCTTACATTTGTATACCATTAAGGCCCCGTTTGTTTGGAGAGTTAGAGGGAGGATTGGAATTGGTAGTGAGGTGGAACCCACTAATATTGTGTTTGTTTTGAGAGATGGGGAGGGGATTAATAGTGAGCTCCGGATTAGGATAGACCTCCCTAAGGGGATTCGGATGGGCCTCTAGGATTTGGTGTTAGAAAAATAGTCCAGCAGATTAGAAATTTTTTATTTTTATTTATTTTTTATTTTATTTTTTACATGTCGGACATTTTTTTTTGAACATTAATGTTTAATTTTTTTTATTTTTTGTTAAGTAAAAATCATTATTTTATTTGTTTTATTTTTTTTGAAATTTTTTTATTTTATTTTTATTTTTTAAATTTTTTTTACATTTTAGGCATTTTTTTAAAACATTAATGTTTAATGTTTTTGTATTTTTTTATTTGTTTTATTATTTTATATAAAAATAATTTAACAATCCCTACACTAACAACTATCATCAAAACAAACACAATTTTACTTAGTCTCCTCACTAATAATCCTCTTACTATGAATTTCCTCACTATTAATCTCTCCCATCCTATCCTGAAAACAAACGGGCCTAAAAATTTAGACATTCCAGGATAACTTATACAAGCTATTGGAAGTATTGTGCTTATGTGTGCTGCAGAATAGTGTAACGGTTTAGGGTTGTATATAATACCGTTAAAATCATTAAAACCAAACTAAACCGCGCATTTTTTTGACTATTGGCAGGCAAGTTGGATTAAGGTCAAGCTTGAATAATACAAAAAGTTAAAAAGTTACTATCTTATTTAAGTCACGTTATCTCATTTAATCACATCGTCTCTTTAATACATCACATCAAACTTAACCCAAATCCAACCTATATAAAACAATAAATAAAAAAGTTAACTTTTTTTCAAACATTCCAAACCAACCCTAAATCTATCAAACTAATTGTACACACACAATCAATCCTCATTAAACCTAATTCACATCCCGAATCCATCTCATTTCATTCATCTCTGTTGCTTTTCGTCTCCCCGATCGGCGCCACTAGCTTTGCTGCCACCGCCGCCGCTCTTCGCTCGTTACCGGCGCTGCTCTTCGCTGGTGGTACGTAGCTCTCTCTCTCTCTCTTTGCTCTTCCCATGCCTGTATTTAGGGTTATTCAGCTTGGATTATGAAGTTGCGATATTGAGATTGAGATTTTAAGGTTTATTTTAATTTCTTTGGGTGTGGTTTTCGTTTTTCTCTGCATTTGTTTTCTTCTGGTTAGCCGTCCTACATCAAATGTAATGTCAGATCTTTATTCATGATCCAAGTGGTAACACTGTGATTGAGCCCAACAAATCCTCACAACTTTGTGTCCAGAACTAGTGCCGTAAGTGGGTTTGTGGACCTAATATTCGGGCAAACCACGGTAGGGACAATTGTTAAAATCGAGGAAGATGAAGATGATACACCTTACTCTGTTGTTACTGCTCTTAACTTGAGAAGATATAAGGCATTGTCTTATATCTATTAGTGTTCCTTAGTTGCTTAACATTTTTAAAATTTACCTATTAGTGTTCCTTAGTTGCTTGGCATTGTCTTTAAAATTGTTGCAATGGTGATTCACATGTAACCTAAGATTAAGAAGCACAAACACTTTTAAAAATTAAAAAATATTAGTACACATTTGGATGTGTGTTGGACATAAGTCCAAGAGGTTCATATTATTTTTTAAAATTTTTTAGACTTGCAAATACTTCATACATTTGGGAGATACATGACACATTAAACACATTACAAGTTTGAATAAAATAACTTGGGAGATTCAATGATAACAAAACAATGCATATTTATGCCTATTAACTACATGTTACATGGACTTTTATAAATTTGTGTTGGGTAACAATATGTGATATGTGTCCAATATGCCTAATTGGTCATGCATCCAACAAGTATGTATGAGCAATCAAGTTTACTATATAACTATGCATAAGACTTGCATTTTAAATATAAAATGTATTTAAGTTTGTAAACATCAATTTATCCTTGAAACATAAAAGTAGTGTTTAAGAAATACGAAATAGAGTCATGTCCTGTTGTCTTTAACATGAGAATTAAATGAATCCTACACTTTAGAAACATATCCACACCTAACCCCATATCTGAGGCCATGTAACAGCCTATTAATCTCTCGTCCTTCAAATTTAGAAATGACTTTAATTCAATAAACTTTTTTTGTTAGCCTATTTAATCCAATATGAGGTCCCCCCCCCCCCCCCCACCAATTTGGGCAGTGTCAAATTTGTATATAGGCCACAAACATAAAAAATAAGAAAAAAGAAGCCACATACAATGCAAAACAAGGCTCAATAATTAGATTAGTAGCATCATACCTGAATTGAGATTCCACAACCTAACAAGATCCAACTATCAGGATCGAAAGATCCTACCTATTAGGGATTTTCTACCCGATCGGGATCAATTTTGGCCAAATGAATCATAAAATCATTGGATTTGGATTAGGATTTTAACAACCATGATTTATGTTGGTGATTAATTGATTTAGTAGTCTCATTTTAGTATTGTTAATTTATTATTTGTGATTTTTGGAGTAGCATGGATGATGCTAGCCTTAGGCCTCGTTTGAGAACAAGTTTTTTTTGGTAATTTTTTGGGCTAAAATATGATGTAAAAAATAAGTATGTTTGAGATGACTTTTTAATTTTTTACGAAAAGATGTGCAAAAAGTAGAGATAAAAAGGAATCTTTGACTTTTTGGTATAGGTTGTTGGCTTTTTGGTTTTTTGGTTTTTTTAGTAATTTTTTGGCTAAAATCACCACTTGCCAAATGAGGCCTTAGTAGAGTTCTTATAAAGTTGGGCAAATGGGAATCATTTAAAGAGTTTACAAAAGGCTTGGATGGTAGTGCCTATGTGCTTGATGTGGTGTGTTTGGAAAGAGAAAGGAATAGAAGCACTTTCGAAGATATAGGGATGGCCATTTATAGAATATCTTCAATTTCTTGTTTTCATTTTTAGCTTAAAGAGAATTTTCATGAGTCTTCTTTTAGTTTGATTCTTTGGTGTGATCCATTTTGTATAGTGGCTCTAGTTTTGTGTTTTGAATTTCTTTCTTGGTGTATATGTCTAGTTTGCATGGGTGACTCCTTTCTTGAATCTCTATAAATGTACATCCATGCTTTATCTATCAAAAATAAAAAAATAGTTTCATTCATTGAAATTTTACTTTGATAGTCCTTGTTCTAGTAGAATCTATAGAGAAATATGCATATATACATCTATAAACTCATTTAGTTTAACGGAGATGAAATTATAGAAGTTTTTAGCTGCATTTTAGGGATTACGTGATTGGATCCCAACCTAGTGATTCCTAAAAATTTCTTTGACAAGATTTAATTGTCTTGATCACAATCTGTCCCTAATTTCTGTACCAAAAAACATCATAATTTGATGAATCTACTGCTTTTCTTAAATGTTTCTCTTTTCCAAGCATCAAAAACAGTAGGATAATATCTGTCTGAAATTTTAGCAATAAATGATCTTGATTCCAAGAAAATCACTTCCACTAAAACCAAGAATTTTTCAACCAATTTCATATTATACCTTTTATTACACCCTTAAAGCCCTTTTAACCCTATTTTTCCATTATTATTCTCGTGTCCTACATTAACTGCAGGATGCATTCTCCTCATTTCTTCAGGATTGTCATGTCATATATCAGGCAGTGCCAGTGCATATGAAGAATTTGGAAACAAATCAAGAATGAATTTGAAATATAGCCAATTTATGCAAGTTAGAAAAAACAAAAATGTAGGGAAAACAAGAAAAGGCATATGTTCACACTCGAGGAATGTTTAGAAAATCAAATGAGCTTGGAACCATGCACAATATCCAATCTAATAGAAGAGATTGAACAATGACATGCATAAGATCAAGTTATGCATGTTAAAAATAAATTCCCAGTAGAGGAGTTATGTGAGAGGGGACAAGATTCAAGAAGTACTATGGCACCAGCAATTAGACTTGAAAGGCAGGCTGCAAGTCTTAACTAAGATGTGTGTTTTACTAAAAACAATATTCAAGCAAATTCTACGTATCTCATAAATCACACAAATTGAAATTCATACTTGCTTTTATAGTAAACAGCATTCATTTTTGTCTTATACAAAGTTCGTGTCTAAAAGTTGCACCTTTCCAGTTTTACCACAAGAAAGAAACAAGTGTGCAGACACACAGAAACAGAATATTCTTTTCCCTATCTACTATAGAATATTTGATCAACCTGTCACAACCAATAGATGGAACATACCTATCATCAGAAGAGGAACTTCACCGTCTGGGTCTACATTGCAAGCCAAACGGCTGTATTTTCCATCAGATGTGTCTTGTCCGTATGTAACACACAATTTATGATAACTTAGCACAGTTTTAACTATGTATGATCGAGTATCAGCATGTGCCTGCATGAAAAACACTTATACATAAAACTTGGATATAAGCAGAATGACATAAATGAGTGAATAGAAAGAAGTTTACTGTGGTATAAGTATCCCAAACATGATCTTCAGCTGTCACCATTTCTCGTGTTTCATCCGAAGAAAACCCATTATGCTCAAGAAGAACCTTAACATCATTGTACTGCCTCCTCAAATGTTTGTATCGATTCTTCAAGACATCTCTGTCATAATGAGATTTGAATTTGGCATTGAATGATGCAACCATGTCATTCGAAGCCTGGCTAATGAATGTCTGCCCACTTTTATTCCCTTTATGGACCTCGTCTAGCAACAAGTCAATGAGGCAATGGTCCATAGGTGGTGTACAATATGTTCTTGAACATTCACTACCTACAAAAACATCCTGTTTGTCATACTAGCCCTTCTTTCATAAAAGATTTTAGGTTTACAAGGAAAAAGTACAGTAGTAAATCAATGATGACCTTTTGACACTGCACAACCATTCTTAGCTTCACAACTAAAATTTTGCAGCATTTATTAGCTCAGCTGGGTTAGGTGAATCATGCAATAAGCCTCTACCGACTCAACTATTTCTAGTTATCAATGTTTAAACCTAGTTAATATGGGCTACCCATGTACTGAGCTTAGTTTCTGACATGTTAACTCAGGGAACTGGAATGACTGCAAATTGTATTTGCAAAAGCAATTAAAAAGACGAATAGGAAAAAGAAGCACCCGGGGAGGGGAGAAGGGGATGACTAACCTGCATTGAAAGAGAAACAAATCACAAAGGGGAAAGCTGAAGAGTCTAGAAACACACAAAAACTGGAAGGAAGAGAGGTGGGTAAAATAGCACTAAAAGGACTCTTGGTCAAAGGCCATTAGCTTAAGCAAAAAACCTAGTTCATCATCAACAATCAAAACCAGACAATTTCAAACACAACTCCCATTTACATGTCAATTGCCTCAGGCAAGTCCATTCCCATTACAATAAAATATCAAACAATAACCAAACCAAACACCCACATCTTCACTTGACCACAACTTCTCATGAACTTTACAAGAGATTGTTAGCCCCCTGATCAGAACCAAATCTTAAATTGTGACCATTCAACATCATGGAGTACTTAGTACTAGATAAATAAAAAGACAACCCGTACTATCACTAGTAGAAACAAAATAATTACCACATTGTTTATGATAAATAATAAGAAGTCCCAACTTGGTAATGGAAAATTCAAACACACCAGCCTTTATCCCTGAGGTATCATCTTCAAGCTCTTTCTCCTGACATGAATCACTTTGAATCCCATCATTGATTGCATCTCCAAATATGAATCCCAAATCTTTATAATTTGGCAACATTCTGATTCTATATGATTGCGAATGTGGGTGTGCCTACATATATGTTAAGTAAGTGACATCAACAATGAAGAAAGGAACAAACAAGCTCTAGTTAAATAAGAAATATACCTTGACATATTTTTTATTTATTTATTTATTTTTTCCCTATTGGTAGATTAGTAGTTTAAAATGGAAGAGGACAAAGAAGAAGTCAAGTCATTCAAAGATTTGGGTAAAGAAACAAAAGAAATTTGAAGCACCAGTGATCCAAATCCTCTTCCAAAAAGTCTTTGAAAGTTTGAACAATTAAATGCGATTTTTGTTCACAAAGTTCAACGGTAGCAACAACAAGAACATCAACAAAGCAACCAAAGCTGGCTAGATTCTATAAGAAAAATCTATCTTCTCTCACATTTGGTTCTCTTTCTGAATTCTCCACAACTTCTTCTCCATCGAGATTTTCCCTCCCCACCCACTTCGAACCCCAACTCGAAGAAACCACAGGCCATGGAATTCATTCCCTGTCCCAGCACCCAAACCAGGAGATCTCGGGTTTTCTTCAGAAGGGTTTCTCAGAAATCACCCACGAGATTGTTGGGAGAGCATTACATGGAGTATGGTTAAAGGGTTCTACCCATTTAGGCACTTTTTATATGAATACATTGATCAACATGCAAGTTTGGAAAAATCAGACCTGACCAGTACTTGTTTTGTTTGATAGAATGCCCGAGAGGAATGGAGCTTCTTGGAACACCATGGTGTCCGGGTATGTTCGAGTGGGTTTATACCCAGATGCAGTTAGTCTGTCTCCCCAAATGTGCAGTAAGGAATTGAGCCAAGTGGGTATTTGATTGCCAGTTTGATGGCTGTGTGCAGTCGGTGGATGAATATGTTCTGTGAAGGATTTCAAATTCTTGGCTTTGTACTCAAACTTGGCTTGTTGTGGGATGTGTTTGTGGGCATTGCGTTGCTGCATTTTTATGGCGTATATAGGTTTCTTTCTAGTGCTAAGAGGCTTTTTGAGGAGATGCCGGAAAGGAATGTAGTTTCTTGGAGTTCATTGATGGTTGCATATTTGGACATTGGAGATTCCAGGGAGGTTTTAAATATATATCAACAAATGAGGCACTGAGGGGTTGGTTGTAGCCAAAATACATTCACAACGATATTTAGTTCATGTGGGTTGCTTGAGGATGAGTTGCTGGGTCATCAAGTGCTTGCGCATGTTATAAAGACTGGATATGAGACTAATGTTTCTGTTGCAAACTCTCTCATCTCAATGTTTGGCAGTTTCTGTAGCATACAAGATGCCTGCTATGTCTTTGATCACATGACTGAACGTGACACAATTTCATGGAATTCGATGGTTTCAGCTTATGTACATAATGCGCTTTTCAAGGAATCACTTAGTTGTTTTCATTTGATGCGTCTTGTTCATATGAAATAAATTCAACCACACTTTCCACTCTGTTATCAGTCTGTGGTACCAAGGATAATTTGAAGTGGGGTGGTGGGATTCATGGGCTGGTAGTTAAATTGGGATTGGATTCAAATGTTTGTGTATGTAACACTCTTCTTGCTATGAACTCTTGAGGCTGGAAGACCTAAAGATGCTGAAGAATTGTTCCAAGAAATGCCAGAGAGGGACTTAATATCATGGAATTCCATAATGGCTGGCTATGTTCTGGATGGGAAGTGCCTAGATGCCTGAAAAGTGTTGGCTGAATTGTATAAGACTGGAAAAACAATGAACTACATGACATTTTCTAGTGCGTTGGCTGCATGCTCGAACCCTGAATTCCTTGTTGAAGGAAAGATTGTCCATGTGCTTGTGATCACGGTTGGCCTCCATGACAATTTGATTGTTGGTAATGCACTGGTAACCATGTATGGAAAGTGCAGCATGATGTGTGAAGCTGAACAGGTTTTCCAAAAAATGTCCAAGTAAGACTTGGTTACTTGGAATGCACTTACTGGTGGGTATGCTGAAAATGAAGAACCAGGTGAGGCAGTGAAGTTTTTTAAGTTGATGAGAGGAGGATGCATACCTGCAAACTACATCACCATTGTCAATGTTCTTGGTGCTTTCTCGGCCCCCACCGCCCTAATGATACATGGAATGCCACTTCACGCAAATATAGTTCTGACCGGTTTTGAGTCAGATGATTATGTGAAGAATTCCCTTATCACAATGTATGCTAAGTGTGGTGATCTCAATTCAAGTAACTATATCTTTAGCAGCTTGCTTGACAAGAACCCTGTGACATGGAATGCCATGGTTGCTGCAAATGCTCGCCATGGTGATAGGGAAAATGCTTTAAAACTCTTTATTGAGATGCAAAGAGCTGGAGTAGATTTAGATCAGTTCAGCTTTTCTGCAGCACTTGCTGCTTCTGCAAACTTGGCTATTTTGGATGAAGGGCAACAGCTTCATGGTCTGGCCACTAAACTTGGATTTGACTCATATGTCACAAACGCTACAATGGATATGTATGGAAAGTGTGGAGAATTGGATGATGCACTGAAAATGCTTCCTGAACCAAACATGGGATCACGATTATCTTGGAACATATTGGCCTTGTTTGGTTTGTTTTTCAGAAAAATTTTTGGAAAAAATTCTTTACAAACAAATTTTCAAGAGTAATCAAACCAAACAAATTTTTTTAAAAAAAATCTCAAAATTTTGTTTGGTTACTTACTTTCCAAAATCACTCTTTCTCTCATACACATTAAATCAATCACTTTTTTTAAAACTCTGTCCCCAAAACAATTTTCCAAAATCATTTCTGAAAAAAGGCAAACCAAACAAGTTTTCGTACTTTTTATCTAAAAAACTACTCTACAAACACAAACTAAACACACCCATTAATTTCCGCTTTTGCCAGACATGGTTCTTTCTGTAAAGCTAAAGAAACTTTTCATGATATGTTAAGACTAGGACCGAAGCCTGACCACGTCACCTTTGTCTCTCTTCTATCTGCTTGTAGTCATGGTGGTCTTGTGGATGAGGGCCTTTCATATTTCGCTTTGATGACTAAGGAGTTTGGTGTGCCAGTTGGAATAGAGCATTGTGTATGCATTATTGATCTTCTTGGACGTTCATGAAGGCTTTCTGAGGTTGAAATTTTCATTATAGAAATGCCCGTGCCACCAAATGACCTTGTCTGGCGAAGTTTGTTGGCAGCGTGTAGGATCCATGGAAATTTGGTGTTGGGAAGGAAAGCCACTGAGCATCTTCTCCATTCCAACCCATCAGACGATTCAGCTTATGTTCTTTATTCAAATGCCTGTGCAAATTATGGAAAATGGGACCATGTAGAGAATATCAGGGGACAAATGCAATCGTATCACATAAAGAAGCAACTGGCTTGTAGTTGGATCAAGTTGAAAAATGAAGTGAGTTCATTTGGCATTGGAGACCAGTGCCACCCGTAGACTGGGCAGATACATGTGAAATTAGGGGAGCTTAGGAAGATGATTACAGAAGCAGGTTATGTGCCAGACACAACGTTCTCGTTGCATGACACTGATAGAGAACAAAAGGAGCACAATCTTTGGAACCACAACGAGAGACTTGCATTAGCATATGGGTTGATCAATGTGCTAGGAGATTCGAGGCTTAGAATTTTCAAGAATCTTCACGGTTGTGGTGATTGTAGGTTTAGAGAAGAGAGAGAGAGAGGGAATGAGGTAGACTTCATTCCTTTTTATATTGATAATACTGAGTAATTACAGGAGTGCCATGAGGCATAATATAAGGAATCACAATCACACATTTCCTATTCTAATTTAATTCCTATTCTAACACTCCCCCTCAAGTTGGTGCGAAAATATCTTTCATTCCCAGCTTGTTGAGAATGCCATGAAATGGTTTGCTTCCTAGCCCCTTGGTGAGAACATCGGCTAGTTGGTCTTCGGTCTTAACAAATGGAATTCATATGGTACCACTAGTGAGTTTTTCCTTGATGAAGTGCCTATCAATTTCTGCATGCTTAGTTCTATCATGTTGAACTAGATTATGAGCTATGTTGATTGTGGCCTTGTTGTCACAGTATAGTCGCATGGATTCATTCAGATGGATTCCCAAGTCTTTCAACAATAGTTTAATTCATAGTAATTCACATACACCCTGAGCCATAGTTCTGAATTCTGCCTCAGCACTAGATCTAGCGACCATATTTTGTTTCTTACTTCGCCATGTGACTAGGCTGTCTGTTAGCGACGAATCCAGCCCAATCTGCAGCAGTCAATGCCTCCACACTGAGATGGCCATGTTTTGAGAAATAGAGTCCCTTTCCAGGAGAAGCTTTCAGGTATCTCAGGATTCTCATAACTACCTCTAAGTGAGAAGTTCTCGGAGCATGCATAAACTGACTCACCATACTCACGACAATGGCAATGTCTAGACGTGAGTAGGACAAGTATATGAGCTTTCCCACTAGTCTCTGGTATCTCCCCCTGTCTATTGGATCTCCCTCTTGATCTTCACTCAGTTTCTGGCCCGGTTCTAGAGGTGTATCACATGGTCTACCTCCAAGCATTCTAGTCTCCTTTAGCAAGTCAAGTATATACTTTCTCTGGCATATGAAGATGCCATCCTTGGACCAAGCTACTTCAATGCCCAAAAAGTACTTCAAATAGCCTAAGTCTTTGATTTCAAACTCCTTGGCTAAGTATTCTTTCAAACAAGGAATCTCATCCACGTCATCTCCTGTCAGAACGATATCATCAACATAGACAATAAGAGCTGTGGTCTTACCATATGAGAAGTGTTTCACAAACAAGGTGTTATCAGCTTGACTTTGTTTGAACCCATATTTCAGCATAGCTTGAGCAAACCTTTTGAACCAAGCCCTAGGAAATTGCTTTAGTCCATAAAGTGACTTTCGAAGCCTGCATACTTTACCTTTGGACTTAGCATCCGCAAAACCAGGAGGAATATCCATATAGACCTCTTTTGCTAGATCTCCATGAAGGAAGGCATTCTTCACATCAAACTGATGAAGTGACCAATCCAAATTTGCAGCAAGAGAGAGTAAGATTCTCACAGAATTCATCTTAACAACAGATGCGAATGTCTCGTAGTAATCCACCCCATAAGTCTGAGTGAAGCCATTAGCAACCAGTCTTGCTTTGTACCGTTCTATGGAACTATTTGTTTTGTGTTTTACCGTGTACACCCACTTACACCCAACTAAATTTTTGCTTCTAGGTAACTCCACGAACTCCCAAGTGCCACTCTTGCTGAGAGCACGCATCTCTTCTATCATGGCATGCTTCAATTCAGGAATAGAGAGAGCATCCTGAAAATTGGTAGGTAGACTCACAGAAGACACTTTAGACAGAAAAACTTTATATGACAAAGACAGATTAGAATAAGAGACATGATTAGAAATAGATGCTGAGTACATGAACTAACTCCCTCCCTATTAGCAATGGGAACATCAAGATCGGAAACATCAGGAATAAGAGCACTAGAATCAGAATTACCTGGACTCAGGAGAGGGATTTGACTCTGGACACTTATTCGGAGAAGAAGTTGGCAGTAGAGGAAGGAAAGTAGTCTCTCTCATCCAGGTGACTTGCTGTCTGTCTTTGTTCCTGATATAAACTTTGCCTGCTACCTTTTCTGCAACAACTGTTGACTCATCATCCTCTATCTGTTCAACCACGGGCGAAAGTGGAACAAGAATCTCTTCACACCAAGGCTCCTCTTGAAGGGATGACTGGGATACTAGGGTGGTCGGAAAGTAAGGCTGAGACTCAAAGAAAGTGACATCTATGGAGACAAACCATTTGGTAGTGGGAGGATGATAACACTTATAACCCTTTTTAGTGGTAGAATAACCCAGAAAAACACACTTAAATGACCTAGGGTCTAATTTATCACGAGTGGGCGAATAATTATGGACAAAGCAAACACAGACAAAAGTCTTAGGAGAAATGGAAAACCCGGAAGAGGTCGACCCGAACAAAACTTGAAGAGGTGTTTGTTTCTGAAGGACTTGGGTAGGAAGACGATTAATCAAATAAGCGGCAGTGAGAACCGCTTCCCTCCAATAAGATCGAGGAACTCGCATCTCAAAGGATAGACAACGGCGACATCAAGAAGATGGCGATTTTGTGTTTTGTAACACCATTTTGTTGAGGGGTATTAGTGCATGAAGTCTGGTGAATAATGCCATGAGTGGCGAAGTAAGTGGCAAGACCAGAGTCAATATATTCCCCTCATTATCAGAACGTAGAATTTTGACAACTGTCCCAAACTGAGTACAAACCATTTTATGGAAGTTTTGAAATACAGAAAATACCTCACTTTTATCTTTCATCAAATAGACCCAAGTAGCCCAGGAACATTCATCTATGAAGGTAACAAATCATTTTTGACCGGTTAAAGACACAAAACGGGATGGACCCCATACATTAGAATGAATCAAAGAAAATGGAACAAGACTTTTATTAATAGAAGGAGCAAAAGAGGCTCAGTGGTGTTTTTCAAATTGACAAGACTCATATTGAAAATCTGACACATTATTTTTCTCAAAAATAGAAGGAAACAAATGCTTAAGTAATAAAAAAGAGGGATGTCCTAAGTGACGGTGCCATAGCCAAATGTCTTCTTTGGTGGATGGTAATTGAATAAATGAATGAGTCAGCTTGTCGGTCTGATCCAGAATGTAGAGACCATGTTCCTCTCTACCATTGCCAATCCTTTTCCTCGTGATGAGGTCCTGAAAAAGACAATGATTAGGAAAAAAACATCACGCTACAATTTAAGTTATGGAAAATACACCTCAAAGATAAAAGATTAACACCAAAATTTGGAACATGGAGGACAAAGGACAAAGGACAAAGGAAGGGAAGAGATAGCATGAATTAAACCTTTCCCTGACACAGATGACATAGTACCATCAGCAATACGCACTTTGTCCTGACCTGAGGACGGGTTATACTCTGAAAATAAATTAGAGGAGCCAGACATATGGCCGGAAACACCTGAATCAATAATCCATGGTACAGTCGTATGAGAGAGCAATGCATATGGGGAGGAAGCCAAGTTACCTGAATTGCCAAAAGAAGAAGAGGGTGCACCTGTAGCAGAAGTGGAGGCTTGACGGTCTAGTAAGTGGCAAAGAGCAATCTCAAAATCCGAGGCAGATAACCTCGAAACATCAGTAACAGGAGAGACAACTGGAGAAGAAGATGGTGGCTTAACAGTGTCTGAAAGATGTACCCGGGCATTGGCCCCTCGGCCTCTAGACTGACCAGATCGACCCCCTTGAGGATCAGGACGGTCTCCTCGGCCACCAGAGGGAGTTCCATGCGGCCTCCAACAAGTCTTGCATGTGTGGCGAGGTCTACGACAGTAGTTATAGTAAAGATTATCCTTCTTAGAGGAAGGATGAGAACCACGAGTCACACGGTCGCCATCGCGAGGGGGTGCAACAATTAAGGTCGAGTGATTAGTAATAGCAGAAGGAAGCATCGCAGAGCGGCAACTCTCCTCATTCTACACAAAAACAAAGGCTTCCTGGAGAGAAGGAAGCACATCCATGCCTAGGACTCGGCTCCGAACTTGATCATACTCCACATTAAGGCCTTTTAAGAACTTGAAGACCCTTTCTTGTGCCACAGACATCAGGTAACCAGTAGAATCAGTGGGACAGACAGGCTTATAATCCTGAAGGTGATCAAGGCGCTTCCACTCATTGTTAAAGAAGGTAAAATACTGGAAAATAGTCATCTCACCTTGGATTGACCTTTCAATGGAGCGACATAACTCGAAAGCCTGTGAGAAGTTCCCCTTCCAAGAATAAGTGGTAGTTACGGCCTCCCAAATATCCTGTGTAGTGTCCATAGAGAGATAGCCCTCTCCAACCTCCGGGACCATAGAATGGATCAACCAACCCATAATGAGGGAGTTGGTGATCTCCCATTGATCATAACTCGGGTCGGTGGTGAGGGGTGCCTTTATTCTGCCATCAACATACTCCATCTTCCCTCTGCTCTTCAAGAAAATAGTCAGACTCTGCGACTACGTTAGATAGTTCTGACCATTAAATAGAGAAGTGGTGATTTTAAGCCCAGGGTTGAGATTATTAGTTATAGTAGAAGGTATAAGGGAACTCTCGCTCTTAGGCAGCTGAGAAGTTGTGGACCCACTAGTGAAATCTGCCATGAATATTCTACTAAGTAACCCTTAAACCCAGGGCCAATCACAAACTTGGAAGATGGTAGAGAAATATCAAACACTATGACCACAAAGAGATCATCAAAAGACTAATAGTTTTTTTTTTTTTTTGTAACTAGGTTAAACCATTATAAGAAAAGGGAGAGAGACAGGCGACGACCGAACTGCCTACAGCCAGAGAGAGACGAATGACACTGTGACAGAAGCGGGGTGTTGACTGAGAGAGATGATCGAAGCCTAATAGTCAAGGGAGACCCCGACAGAGGCCAAGGACGCCAGAGTGGCTGTCGATAGGTCCCTAGAGTGCCAGAGATGCTGTCGACAGACTCCCTAGACGATCGTCTTGGGCTATCGAAGGCTGGGGTTGGATTGGCGACGGCTTGGGTGAGAGGCTACGGAGCCGACTGGATTCCTAGGGAAGAAAAGGCTGCCGACAGTGATATTAGGGTGATTGCCGACAAAACAGAAGAAGGTATGGTCTACGATTTTGGCTCTGATATCATGTAAGTTTAGAGAAAAGAAACAGTTAGGGAATAAGGTAGACTTCATTCCCTTTTATATTGATAATACTGAGTAATTATAGGAGTGCCATAAGGCATAATATAAGGAAACACAATCATGCATTTCCTATTCTAACTTAATTCCTATTCTAACATTGCCATTTTACTTTCAAGTTTGTCAGTAAAATTATCCAGTGAGAAATTGTGTTGAGGGATCCTTACAGGTTTCATCATTTTAACGGTGGGAAGTGCTCTTGTGGTGACTATTGGTAGTCAAGCCATTGATAAGCTTTTCTTATCATTTGTAGATTTGAGGATGGTCTATTTTGGGGGCAAGGTTGATGACTTACATTAGTTTTGGGTAATAGAGTAGATAGCCGCAGATTCACAATATTAAATTGGATAACAAGGTTCGTTTTGTTTTCAATTGTGCCCTTGTAGCCAATTCAATTTAGTGGCACTGGTTACGTTTTCTACAAGATCTCTAAGAAATTTCTCCTTTCATGGAAATTTTGTAATGGCTCTTCAAATGCTCTCTGTGTTATGAGTCATTATCCTATCTTCTAGGAAATTCACGTTGGCTGTGTGCCCTACAAATAGCAAGGGGCGGAATGAATGCACGGTCCTAATAACAAGGAGATGGTGGACAAACTATAACATTTCATTGGTTGGGCTCATGAACACGTGGTCTTCATGACTTACCTAGATACTTTCGAGCATTGTCACATTATTTTCATATAATTACAAGCAGATTTGCTATACAAAAGTAGAAGTCTTTTGAAGTTAATGAAAGCTCTCATGATAATTTGGCATCTTAAATGTTTAGTGTAATAATGGGTACTAAGGCCTCGTTTGGCAACAGGCCAGTTTAGCCAAAAAGTCAAAAAGTTACTAAAAAAGCCAAAAAGTCAACAACTTATACCAAAAAGTCAAAGATTCTCTTTTCTCTTTACTTTTTGCACATCTTTTCGTAAAAAGCCAAAAAGTCATCCTAAACATACTAGTTTTTTTTAGCTCATATTTTAGCCAAATAGCCAAAAAGTTCTAAATTAGCCTGTCCCCAAACGAGGCCTAATTATTATTAGGAACATTCATTCTTGATTGGTTGCAATCTGTAGGATATTCTAAGGATGCTGTTGTTTTCCACTGTAGTGTGTATTTTGTTCTAATAATAGTTTACATGTTTGTGAGCATCATAGAATAGTATATGTGGAGAAGTGGTTTGGAAATACTCTTTGGATCCAATGGGACGCTCGAGATCCTTAGCTAGCAACCTGAAAAGGAATGAACACTCCGATCGGGGGTGTCGGAATTAGCACTCCGACGGACAAGTCAGTGTGTACTCTCTTGTTTACTTCTATCTTAAGTTAAGCTTACTAGTTCTCACGTACCTCTCTTTGGTTGATGTTCTTCTGTGTATATCTTTTCTTGGGCCTCAGGGTTGGGCCGACCTTTAATCCACCGTGTAACTATTTACTCGGCTCCTTTTGGTGCAAACCGCTCTTCATTCGGCTCCTTGCTCAACTGGTTATGTGGCTGATTAAGATACTTCTGGATTTGTATAAGACGGGGCCGAATATAATGTATATATCTCGATTCTCTAAGTTCACTTATTCGGCCTCTTTGCATCCCCTAATACTCGGTCCCCACAATTGCCCCCCAAACCTTCTGCTAACAATAGTTAGTTGGTGTGTTTGGTTTCGAACTCGAAAAGTCAGAGCCGAAATTCAGCGGCTAACCTCATTCCAACGTGAATGTCAGAGCTCACACGCCTTTCGGTCATCATTACAACTTCCCGCCCAAGGTTTTAAAAAGCAGCCGCAACCGTTACGTAACGCCGTTACGTAACGGTTTTGGCGGTTACCGCCACCCGTTACGGCCGCTTTTACAGTGTGATTGAGATTCACAGGTGTGTCGGCCGTAGCGGTCGTAACGGTGCCATAACAGCCATAACGGCCTGTTACGCACCGTTACGTAACGATTCCAAACTGTTTTTTTCAAAAAAACACAAAAAAAAAACTGAAAATGGGGGAAGAGGGATAGAGAGAAGAGGGAAGATAAAGAGAGAAAATAGAGGAGCAAGAGATAGAGAGAGAAGAGAGAAGATGAAGAACATGTTATTGATTTGTTGAAACTATAAGACCTATCCTATTCTATTCAGCTGCTATCACTAAACCATTTTGTTTGTGTGTGTCTATCTATATATTGTTTGAAAATAATAATAATAATAAGCGTGGTCATTATCTATTTGGCTTGGTTAAAATATGTATTTATATATATATATTTAGGCTCTTATTTATTCTCTTACTTTTGTCATTATTTATCTTATATATAATAGTTAGTGATTAATTTTTTGTAAAATATAAAGTCATTAATTATTAAAATAAAATGTAAAAAACTCAGTTTATAGTGATTTAAAAATATGAAATATATTGGATCATACTTAAAAATTTACAAAAATTGATCAATATTTATTTTTAACCCAATAAATATGATTATGGAAAAAAATATGCGTATCGGTAAGTTTTTTTCAAATTATGCGAAAAATAAAAAAATTCACGGTTCCGGTTACCGCAACCGTTACACTACGGCTTTTACACCCCGCAACCGCAACCGCGTCACAGCCATCGTTACGGCGACCGCAACCGCTTTTCAGAATCTTATTCCCGCCCCTTCGTATGCTTCTTCCATTTATTATGCTTTAAAATTTTGTTGTCTTTTCGAATGCATACACATTTTTGAATACTTGAAGCTCTTGGTGTGCCTTCCGATTCACCTCTGCAACCTCTTTTTATCTCTCATTGTCTTCTCCGTCTCTTGTAAGTTCTCTTCCTCTCTACTTCGAATCCCTTTTCCTGGTTTGTTTTAGTTTAGCGTACTCCATAGATTGACGAAAATGGCAAAGCATCTGAAAGACCTTTCTGCGGATCGAGCCTCTAGCTTTCAACGCCATTTTTCCATCCTTGATGACGTCCGTCTATCAGGCAACACCCTCGATATAGAGAGGGCTAATGAAAGCACAATTGTCTTCCCTCTCTTATCAATTGCAGAGGGCGAAGTCCGTTTCCCCCTTCACCCATTCCTTAGGGCCGTCCTTCGCCATTGGGGTCTAATCCCTTCCCAACCTAATGTAAATTTTTTTCGAATCATAATGGGAATCGTAAAGTTAAACCGTCGCCTTAGGATTAATCTCAACATACCTGCTATTCGGCATTGTTATGCCTTGGCTAAGTCTTCTGGCCGGCATGGGCGCTATTTCCGTAGGGCCAAGGACACCGACCATCAATTAGTGACTATGCTTTTTAGCTCTGGCAAGCGAGTCGATGATGTCATGGTCGTTGTTTGAGGTAACTGGGAATTCAGCGAAGGCGAGGACCGCCTAAATCCTATTCCTAGACGGAGAGACGAACCAGGTGGTCGTATAGCTTCTTGCGTTTATCTTTCTTATATTTACTCGGCTTTATTTTTGCGGTCTCATGGTTTTACTTGTGCAGGAAACGATTTGAAGAAAGTTTTGGTTTCAACCAACGACGCCGTTCTTGCGGAAATTAAAGTCGCGCTCCAATACTTTGGCCGTCCAAGCCTTCAGAAACAAGGGAGGGCGGCCCACATTCTTCTTCGATACGAGCAGATGTATACGACGTTTTCGGCGGCAGAAAGCATCCCAATTCCGAGGGGCGAAGAGATTCTTACGGCCCTTATCTTAACCAACTTCAAAAACTTAAGGCAAGTTGGTTTGGACGGATCCGATTCGGAGCAGGCGGAGGTAGCTGAGGAGGTCGCTGAGGAGTCAAACCAGTCTGAAGCCGAAGTAGATGAGGCTTTGAAGATGGCTTTTGAGGAAGCCGGCCTCAATTCATCCAGCCCTCCGTCCACCTCAAGTTGAGGGGACGTTTCCTTCGACGACATCTTTACAGGTTTAGAAGACCTTCCCGGCGTGTACCCTGAGGACATGGCTGGGTTGTCACTCACATAACTTGCCAAGAAGAAAATCGCCGAAAGAATGGCCGCTTGGCGGAGAGCCGAGGCTATTCGATCGGAAATTCCACCTGCTGCTGATGCTGAGCCCTCCCTGCCTGTTGTCGAGGAAGAGACGGCTCAAACCCAAACGGCCGAGTCGGAGCGGGTAGAGCAGGTGAATCAAGAGGTTGAGCAAAGGAGGGAGAAACGCCCCGTCGAGAAAGAAGCCGAGTCCACTAAAGAGCAAGTCGATAAATGGCTGCGCATTGAGGAATCATATTTGGTTCCGTTTACTGTTCAACCAAAGATAAGGAACATGCCGATTTCCTCTGATGCGTCGGCTTTAAAAGACCCGGCTGTGGCCTTGAGCATGGCTTCTTCGATCTCCCTGTCGGTTGACAGAGCCGTATTTCGGGCCAAGCCAGATCTGCAGTCGATCGCATTAGCCGCTCAATCGGCTTTATTGGTATGTGCTTTATATGCAGTCTTCTGCCTAAATACATATATTTTTAATATTATTTGACTCTATTTTCTTATTTTGCAGATGGTGGGTAGGATAGCCGAAATAGGCCGCCGTCAACATGACGCTATAGAACAGATCGCCTTGCTGAAAACCGAAGTTGAAAATGAAAAGAGCAAGGCTGTGGAAGCCTCTCAGAGAGCCGATTCCGAAGCGGCAGAGGAACGTGCGAGGGTCGACACTGAGGCCAAGAGCGCGAGGAACTCCGACCAATTAAGGCTGTCTACCGAGGATTGGGCAAAAGCGAGTGAGGACGCGCTCCTGCTAGCCAAGGAAGTGATTGCCAAGTTGGAAGCTGACTTGGAAGAATTGAAGAAGGCGAAGGAAAAAGCCGACTCCGAGATTTCCAAAGCGTTCCAGGCTGGACAAGAAGCCGCCTTGGAGAGCTATGCGGATGAAGTGCCCAAATTCAAGAACCGGGGCTTCAAACACGGCTGGCTCAAAGCCCTTGCTGCCGCGAATGTGACATTGGTCCAGCCGATTCTATTCGAGCAAGTGGACGTTGAGCTGCTGGCGTCTGACCCTGAGGATTGACTAGGGTGACATTTTAATTTTTGCTAGGCATCTTCCATGCAAGGTTGTAGCTTTTTGTTTAATAGATTTCTGTTAGTTTATGGTAGTTTTCATGTGTAAAATGGCTACTAGCTGTACTCAATTTACTAATGAAAATTCTCTTTGCTTGAAAACTTCCTTTGCTCTTTGCTATTATTTGTGCTTAATTTTTGCTATTGATGAATAGTGTTGCTTTTTACTACTGTGGATTAAATAACTGTTGTCTACTGTGCTTGATAGCTATCGATCCAATAGGGTGTAGGATTATGAGGTGAGTGAATTAAACATCCGTGAACACCTGCCGATTAGATAACTGTATCTTGGCAATTTAGTAATTTATCCGTCTTTCAATTTATCCGAACAAGTGAAACGGCTCAGAGCCTCGTCGTATGGCCGATTAGCTTCATGAACCTGCCCTTGCAGTGGCCACTGCGTGAACTGGAACGTCGATTACTATTAGTTCATGGAGTAGCTGTGACACACGTAGATCGGCACCGGGCTTAGATATTTGGTCGGTCAGATTAATAAACCTGTTCTTGCCCCAGCCAATGTATGAACTATAAACGCTGAATACTATTAGTTCATAGAGTGGCTGTGGCATGCGTAGATCGGCACCGGGCTTAGATATTTGGCCGGTCAGATTAATAAATCTGCCCCTACCCCAGCCAATGTATGAACTAGAAGCACCGAATACTATTAGTTCATGGAGTGGCTGTGGCACGCGTAGATCGGCACCGGGCTTAGATATTTGGCCGATCAGATTAATAAATCTGCCCCTGCCCCTGCCCCTGCCCCAGCCAATGTTTGAACTGGAAACGCCGAATGCTATTAGTTCATGGAGTGGCTGTGGCACGCGTAGATCGGCACCGAGTTTAGATATTTGGCTGATCAGATTAATAAATCTGCCCCTACCCCAGTCAATGTATGAACTATAAACGCCGAATACTATTAGTTCATGGAGTGGCTGTGGCACGCGTAGATTGGCACCGGGCTTCGATATTTAGCCGATCAAATTAATAAATCTGCCCCTGCCCCTGCCCCTGCCCCTGCCCCAGCCAATGTATGAACTATAAACGCCGAATACTGCTAGTTCATGGAGTGGCTGTGGCACGTGTAGATCTTTACCAGGCTTAGATATTTGGCCGATCAGATTAATAAATTTGCCCCTACTGCAGCCAATGTATGAACTATAAACGCCGAATACTATTAGTTCATGGAGTGGCTGTGGCACGCGTAGATCGGCACCGAGCTTTTGAAGTTTAGCATTAATGAAATCGCCTCGGGGGCGCTGCACCCGTTAGGAATAAATGGGGTGAGTTCTTCCTGCCCATAAATGCCATTAGTGTGTTCAGACTCAATTTAAACCAGTCTGTTGAGGAAGGTTAGATAAGTGCGAATGTCAAGTAGACTATTCTTCAACAGCAGAGGAGAAGGGAGGACATTGGCTGAGCTGGATACAGAGATGAATCGCAGTGGCGAGCCTATGCGCACGGGAAGTAGGACATCGAGGGAGTGGGAAAAATATCAGTCCCTACGTCGTCAAAGTAGATCACCCAGAAGGGAAAAACAGCAACGGGGCAGTTCCTCTCGACCACGACCGAGAAGTGAATCCGATGCAACACCGCAACCGCTGAGTTTTGCGGTTTTTGTGGGGAATAAACCGATGACGGAAGCGGATTCAATTGTTCATGACCTAGGTGTGGCAGTCGAGTTCGCTCGACAGATTTTTCCACCAGAAGTCCAGCAGTCAATGGTCGGTCGACAGGATTTTGAAGTGTTTCGAGAGGGTATCCACGGAGCAGTGAAAGGGCTGTATACCACCTATGAAATCGGCATGCGTCTACGTGCCGCGCGGCTGGAGATAGAGCAGAAGAATGAACGAATTTGAAACTTGGAGGCTCACACGGAGAAGGCCGAGCGTAAGTTAAGAAAGGCCAAAACTGCCGAGCCGCGTGCGGCTGGCCAATCTAACCCGGTTGTGGAGGAAAGGGTGACCTAATGGCGGATAAGTCATGCGATTGCCGATTGAGATACGGCAAGCATGTTTGCAGTAGAAACGACAAGGTCTAGGGTTTATGAGAAAGGCTTCCATGACGGCCGAAAAGTCGGGATAGACAAGACCAAGGAGAAACTTGCCGAGGAGGTATGCCGATGCGAGAATCGAGGTTTTAGGCACGGGTGGATTAAGGCTCTCCAAGCCGCAGAGGCTCTTCGAGAAGCAGACGTTAAATCGGTGTCGCCGTTATACCAATGTCATCACTTTCCCTTTGGCGCTTTCGAAATCGAGAAGAGCGACGACGAGGGTGATGCCGAATAAAATTGAACTTATTGTAAACGCTCCAACACATATTGGGCTCAAATTATGTATTTATTGGTTAATTTAATAAGACACCTTGTTTTAAATGTTTGCATGTTTCAATTTTTGTCAACAACGCGTGCTTTTAATCGTCATCTTCCACTTTGTAGTATTCCTTGACTTTCTTCATTAACGATCAGACTATTTTGGGGGGCCTTCTGGTCAAGAAACTGCGGAGGGCACTATCAGGATGCAACCCCATTTTAAAGGTGGTGATGGCCATGGAGTCGTTGCAGGCGTCATCCACAAGATTAAAGCATTTCCAATAGCGCGCCAAATATGCTCGTAAGGTTTCCCCTGGTTGGATTTGCATTGCCCAGAGAGAGTCGGCTTGCTTCGGCTGGACCTCATTGGTGATGAATCTTGCCCTGAAGGATTTTTGTAATTGATGGAAACTCTTAATCGACGCCGGTTCCAACTTATAATACCATCAGACAGCCAATGGTCCCATACTGCTCGGAAATATCCGGCACATGAGAGCCTCGTCGTCTGCATGCAACATTATGGCTTGCTTATAATGACGGATATGGTCAGTGGGATCCGATTTTCCGTCGTATAGGGTGAACGACGGAGCCTTGAACTTTTTGGGTAGTACTGCCCTTGCAATCCGTCGCACAAAGGAGTCATGTTGGTCCTCTTCGTCTGAATCATTTCTTCTTCTCTTACTCCGTGTACGCAGACTTCCTTCAGAAGAACTGGAGACTTCGATTCGCCCCTTCTTTTTGGGTTCCGGGGATGAGGAGTCAGAATCACTGCCACTATCTTGTCTCCGAACTCGAGGTCGTCGACCATCCTTTCTCAGGGATTGTAGAAGATCTTGGCGTGCGGCCTGCTGGGATTTTGCCACCTCCAAGGCCAAATCTTGTCGAAGGCACTCGTTCTTAGCCATCATGTTTTCCAACCTCTGTTCGTTTTGTTTTGCCTGATCCATTATCGCTTGCATTGTTTCATTAGCTGAATCGAAGTTCAAGGCTCTTTGTGCAATAATGTTTTCTGGTCCCAGCATGGTGCTTGGAGTGGTATCGACTCGTGGCGTAAGGTTGTTAGCGACTGCTGGAGGATCTTCCGTCACACCCGCCATGGATGTGCTAGAGTATTCTCACAGACGGCCCCAATTGTGGAGAAGTGGTTTGGAAATACTCTTTGGATCCAATGGGACGCTTGAGATCCTCAGCTAGCAACCTGAAAAGGAATGAACACTCCGGTCGGGGGTGCTGGAATTAGCACTCCGACAGACAAGTCAGTGTGTACTCTCTTGTTTACTTTTATCTTAAGTTAAGCTTACTAGTTCTCACGTACCTCTCTTTGGTTGATATTCTTCTATTTATATCTTTTCTTGGGCCTCAGGGTTGGGCCCACCTTTAATCCACCGTGTAACTATTTACTCGGCTCCTTTTGGTGCAAATCGCTTTTCATTCGGCTCCTCGCTCAACTGGTTACGTGGCTGATTAGGATACTTCTCGATTTGTATAAGACGGGGCCGAATATAATGTATATATCCCGACTCTCTAAGTTCACTTATTCGGCCTCTTAGCATCCGCTAATACTCGGCCCCCACAGTATAAATAAATAAATATTGTCACAAAATTTGATTTTTATTGTAGATAGCTGTAGATATAGATGTTTTCAATAGGATTTGTGTCAATAATTTAACTTGATTACATTTTTTTTCTGTTGGTAGATTGGTAGTTTAAAATGGAAGAGGACAAAGAAGAAGTCAAGTCATTCAAAGATTTGGGAGTATGTGACCAATTGATAGAGGCTTGTGATAATCTAGGCTGGAAACACCCATCCAAGATACAGGCTGAAGCTATTCCTCATGCACTGGAAGGTTTTCTTTGTTTCTTTGTTTCTTCATCTCACACTATGCATTCCTTATCAGGATCTTGTTTGTTAAGAGGACCATTTCATTTGCAGTATTTTTCTAAATATAATCTTTTTTTAAGCAATCCATACTTTATGGGCCAATTTTTTTTCTCAGTTTATTCAGCTTGCCGATTCTGCTGTATGCATTGTGTTTCTAGGAAAGGACTTGATTGGGCTTGCACAAACAGGATCTGGTAAAACTGGAGCTTTTGCACTCCCCATTCTCCAGGCCCTTTTGGAAACTCCTCAAGCATTTTTTGCTTGTGTGCTCTCCCCAACACGGTTTGTTATCTGATTCATTTGTTTGTTTGCAAGAAGAAAGCTTATTTGTAGATAACCTTTAGTACAATATTTATTCAGTTTTCTTTTCCTTATTTTAGGGAACTTGCAATCCAGATTGCTGAACAGTTTGAAGCTTTAGGATCTGGCATTGGTGTAAAGTGTGCTGTGGTAAGCTTCTCTGTTAAATTATATGTATCACATGTATAAATTTCAGATGTCTTATTCGGACATTGAAAGTTTAAAAAATTAATATGTAATTCTCATCTTTTTTTAAATTTTTTATACTTTTCAAATATTATAATAGCAAGTGGCTTATAAACTTTTTATGCAGCTTGTTGGAGGGGTTGACAATGTGCAACAAAGCATTGCCCTTGGGAAGCGACCACACATCGTTGTAAGTGTTCTATTTATAGCATGGGTATCTTTGCTCTCTAATTTTTTTCCCCTTGACATGTATGCCCTCTATTGTTAAATGCCCGTAATTTTTTGTGTCAGTTTGCCATGAACTACAGAAATGTGATTTTTTCCCTAATACAAATCATGTTGGCAAGCATATCTCGTTTTCTCAGATTTGAAGTTCTTACAATTGAATATTGATTAAAAAGACTTTTGGTATGTCGGTAGAAGTGGACAATTCTATGAGCCTCATGGAAACCCTTTCTGAGGGTAGAAACACAACTAGAAGTCAAACTTCAATGTTGTTACCCAAAAGACAACCTAAGAGGGGGGGATGAATTAGGTTTCTACAATCAAAATGCTAGCAATTACCTAATAAAAATTTAAACAACAAGAACAACAAATATAGCAAATATATCAAATGGTAAGAAGTAGATTATGGCAATGAGTATATTTGATATATAATGTTTGATAAGTAAATGAAGGCTGGATGATTAACACAATAATATCATATAGTTATGGCAAAATGAATTGGTAATGAAATATCAGTTGGCTATAGTAGAAAGGTGAAGAACTTGAGATGAATTCAACAACAGATAACCGTATCAACTATAGCAGTAAATGAAATGTAAAGAGATAAGGGAAGAGGAGGCATACAAATTTATAGCGGTTTAGCTTTAACCAAGCCTACATCCCCTCCTCAAGCTTCACTTGAGATTTTCGACTATTTCTCTAGTTTCATAGGGGCGCTAGCAACCTCTTCACAAATAGAGCAATCCTCCATAGATTTCACACTGGCTCTACAGGCCTTCAGAACCTTGAAATCCTTAGATGATTCTCAATCACTCTCAAGGTTTCAAGAACACCGTGTGTACTACACTCTTACAGATTGAAATATCAGTTGGCTATAGTAGAAAGGTGAAGAACTTGAGACGAATTCAACAACAGATAACCGTATCAACTATAGCAGTAAATGAAATGTAAAGAGATAAGGGAAGAGGAGGCATACAGATTTATAGCGGTTTAGCTTTAACCAAGCCTACATCCCCTCCTCAAGCGTCACTTGAGATTTTCGACTATTTCTCTAGTTTCATAGGGGCGCTAGCAACCTCTTCACAAATAGAGCAATCCTCCATAGATTTCACACAGGCTCTACAGGCCTTCAGAACCTTGAAATCCTTAGATGATTCTCAATCACTCTCAAGGTTTCAAGAACACCGTGTGTACTACACTCTTACAGATTGAAATGGTGTTTTTGCTTTCAAGGAAAGCTGTAATGAAACTCTCTCAAGAAATATTACAAAGATTGAAGTTCTGAGTTATATCAGTAAAGGGACCTCTCACATTTAAATGGGCTTAAAGCTAAAGCTCAAGATAATTTTTGAGGAAAGAGGAAATACAGATGAAGAACACTTCAGAAGATCAAGAAAGATGTGATTGATAAAGAATGAAGAAAATATTTTGTACGTTGTATCTTGTGCTTTGTAGCAGTGTTCAGAGCTCTGTTATATACAGAGTTTGAGTGCTCTATTAAATCTGACAGAGTCCATTCTTTTCTTCCTGTTGAGTGATGGGTAGGCGATGGCTGACGATGATATATAATTGATTTCTCAAAGCTTCTCTGTCACCCATGTGTGTTTTGTTCATAGAATGATGGGTCACTGAGCCAAAAACCAACACGTAGCATCTTCTGATATATGCTGCTTTGAATAGAGGGACTGATATGGTTATTTGCGTACCAAAATCTTCTATTTAAAACCAAGTAATAACTACTATTCCAAAGTATAAGTGTTAAGACCAGGTGTTGATCCTCAGGGACTAATCGAGTTGTTTTGATACAAAAATAATAATTAAAGTAATTTAAAGAGTTTGGTTTTGAAAATAATAAAATTAAAATTAATAAAACATAAATAAATAAAATAAAATAAGAAATTTCTCAGGGTTTTGAATCCACCACTAACCTTATAATCAGGAGTTATTGTATTAGTTTTCAGAAAATCATTAATTTGGATAAAATGATGTAAGTTGATTAGAAATACATCGGGCCCGTTTGGTAGAGTTGTGGAAAAGTGATTATAGATTATAGCTTAACAGATTATAAATTATTGATTATAGATTATAGCTTAACATATTATAGCTTATTGCTGTGAACATAAGCTGTTAACCTATTTGGTGTGGCTATGGGATTATGGATTTAAGCAGCAGAGTAGTGTTTGGTTGATAAGCTGTAAAATAACTTTTTGCTGTGTAATTGTCCTTTTTGCCCTTATATGATATAAAAATGATTATTTTATCATTTTTTTCAGTTTTAATTTAAAAAAAAATTATTTCATTAATAAAAGTTGATATAATTAGTATTACAAAAATCATTATTTTCATTAATAGTATCAATTGTTAATTTTGTTTAATTTATTAATTCATTACAATTAATATACATGTCATTTCATTTAATAGAAGTTATTTCATTTTTTTATTATTTTGTTTTGTTTTCATTAATATCAATTAGAACAATTATTACAAATTTTTTTTTATATTTTTTTTAATTATTATTTATTGATATTAATTGAAATAAATTTACTTAAATTGTGCTATTTATTTTAATTGATTATTTTTGTTTTTAATTTTTTTTTTAATTGGTAAAGAAATTACCAAATAAATTTATTTTTGTTTTTAATTATTATTTTAATTATTTTGCTTTTAATTATTATTTATTTATATTAATCGAAATAAATCTATTTAAATTGTGCAATTTATTTTAATTGATTATTTTTGTTTTTAATTTTTGTTTTTAATTGGTAAAGAAATTACCAAATAAATTTATTTTTGTTTTTAATTATTATTTTTTTAATTTTTTAATTTTTTTTCCCCTTATCTTCCTTCCTCATGAACCATCCGTACGCCGGTGGTCTGCAACCCTAGCCACCGTGGCGATCTGGAACGGCAGAGAGGGAGTGCCGTCGCTCGTCACCATTCACCCGCCTGAACAATGCCGGAGATGGTTTATTGGTTCGTGAGAGAGAGAGAGAGACGATGGCAGATCGCGTTGCGTAGGGTTTTCAGATCGCGATGCCTTGAGATCGCAATGATGACGACTCTAGATCAACCCAGATCTTCATCTTCATCAACGAGCAACCCAGATCCCGTTGTGTTGTCATCCCCGTCGCCATCGCGCTTTCAAACCCTATCGACCCAACCATGCGCAGAGAGAGGGAGATTGCAGGTCTTCATCTTCATCTTCATCTTCATCGACACCAACCCAAATCTTCATCTTCATCGAGATCTTCATCTTCATCGAGAGAGAGAGAGAGAGCACGTCGGAAATCACCTCGACACGCCGGAAATCGCCAATCACTCTCCAAGAGGAGTGAACAGTGTTTTCATTGTTGTTTATATAGTGGCATTTTCGTAAATAATGGAGATTAGGAGGGGCATTTAAGTCGTTTTAGCACCCACTATGCAGCTGCACGCTTAAGCAATAAACTTAAGCATCCCCAGACCCACTTTCCAAATAAGTTGAAAATTAGCTTCATTTAAGTTGTAAGTTGGTGAAATAAGCTAAACCAAACACATGTTTTTAGCTTAAATTAAGTTAAAAGCTGAAATAAGCTGCTTATAAGTTCCACCAAACAGGGCCATCGTCAAGAGGATTTGTATATTAAAATTAGAAAGTCACAAATCATATTCACTAAGCATGAGCTGTCACCACTAAACTAAACTACACTAAGGTTGATGCACGACCCGTGTTACTAGATATGACTCATCTAACAATTTTAATACACAGCAGTAAAAACAATTGTATAACATGATTTGAATAAAACATTTATTGCATAAAAAGATCTAAAAGTTATACAATTTATCTAAATCAAATCAAAACTAAAAATACTAAATACAACTTAACCCCAATTACTTGGTTAGGATTCATCTCTACCCTAAGGAGAAAATATTAGTTACTAACACCCATATAACTACCACACTCTAATATATATACAAATTACACTCTCCCATTTTTCCTTTCTTTCTTCTCTCTTTCTTTCTCTCGGGCCGAAGCCCTCTCTTCCTTCTCTTACTCTGCCGAAGCCTCCCTTTTATAGATGAATTGTGAGAGACCTATAACAAGAAAGAAAACAAATAAATAAATAAGATAATATTATTATACATATGAGTGAGTGAATGGCAGACACCACAGTCCCATTTTCTCTCTCTTTTCCTTTTTATTATATATATATATAAATCATAATGTTGGAACGGTGGGTGGGTGATTCTCACCTCCACCGAGATATTTTTTTGTTTGTTGTTTTTATTTTATATTATAATATAATATTAAAATACATTATTTAAAACAATTTAAGTACAAACTCTCAAAATATATACAAATATAAAAAATCACACAAAGCTATTAAATAATACAAATTAATGGACTAATAAAATGTATATTTGTGGGCCAAATGTGTAACATTTAGGATCCGATCACAGACGTTTACCTGGATGTCCCAACTGAAGTTTTGTTTCTGTGGGACGTCCGCCCGGATGTTCGTGTCCGGTCGTCAAGGAAGCATAACTGAACAAAAGCAAAACTGGGCCAAAATGCCATGACCGGTCGTCTACTTGGACATCTGGCTCCTTGTGGGCTTAGCTGTTGTGTTTTGTTGTTCTATTGCTGCTATTATGCTATTGTTCTATGCTTCATTCACCATCTGTTTAAGCTTAGATTTGATCTCAAAAACAATGAGATTGGATCAGTGACATAAATTAATTTTAATGTATGAATCATCTTACATAGGCTCAAACATAATCAATTAGTAACAAAAAGATTCTGATCATTCAATTAGTGATCTTTTTGATCTTCAAACACATGATTAGTATGAGGAATGAAATGAGATGGTTAAGTCTATTAATCATGTTTTCAAAATCATTTTAAGATAAATCAAAACATTTAAATAAACATCATAAAAATATATAATATCTAACAATCTCCCTATTTTTGATGATGGCACACCAAGATGTTTTGATTTGTATGAAATGAGGAAAGCTACCACTCAAGTCATGCTCCCCTTGAATGTTTGCTTAATAGAATGTTAGCTCAAAAACAATAGAGATCAGTATAAGTAAAAAATGGACATAAATTAGATTAATTAAAGTTACTTGCATTAGCACAACTTACTAGAATAAGAAAATGTATGTCTCAAGGGAAAAACAAAAAGAGATCACCACGTTTTCTCCCCCTGTGACATTATCAAAAACAACATAAGAAACGGAGTTCACAATGTACAGAAGTGCTGATAGATGCCATCAACTTGATAGGATCAATGCGGGTGTTCAAGGCTTGATGATGAAGCTCAGTGGCTACCTGAAAGTCACCGAATTGCTGAATCAAAGAGTGTTGAGCTTGCTCGAAATCCTCCAGTTGAGTTCCAAAATTAGCCATTTGAGTGGACATTTGTTGTTCCCATTGGAGGCGCTGATTATGGCGTTCCTGTTCCATAACCATAAAATCTATCCAATATGCAGGAGGTGGTGGTGGCATGTCATCCGGATTCTGTTCTTGAAGATCCACCATAGGTGCATTAGGAGCATGCAAACTGCTACGCAAAACATCAGTTTTTCGAATGAGCCTTACTCCAAAATAGCCTCTGACATAAGTGAATATACTATCAACTGGGCTGGAGGGAGTGATGTTTTGTGTAGCAGTTTGCATCCTCCTGATGCACCTATGGCAAATCCTCAAGAGCAGAATCCGGATGACATGCCACCACCGTAGCAGCCTCCACCTCCTGCATATTGGACAGATTTTTTGGTTGTGGAACAAGAACGCTATAATATACGCCTCCAGTGGGAACAACAAATGTACACTCAAATGGCTATCTTTGGAACTCAACTGGAGGATCTCAGGGCAAGCTCAGCACTCTTTGATTCAGCAATTCGGTGACTTTTGGGTAGCCACTGAACTTCGTCATCAAGCCTCGAACTTCTGCATTGATCATATCAAGAACCGAGTTGATGGCATCTATTAGCGCTTCTGTCCTCCACCACCACCTGATGATACATTATGAACTCTGTTTCTTATGTTGTTTTTGATAATGTCACAGGGAGAAAACGTGGTGATCTCTTTTTGTTTTTCCCTTGAGACATTCATTTTCTTATTCTAGTAAGTTGTGCTTATGTAAGTAACTTTAATTAAATCTAATTTATGTCCGTTTTTTGCTTATACTGATCTCTATTGTTTTTGAGCTAACATTCTATTAAGCAAACATTCAGGGGGAGCATGACTTGAGGAGGAGCTTTCCTCATTTCATGCAAATCAAAACATCTAGGTGTGCCATCATAAAAAATGGGGAGATTGTTAGATATTATGGCCATGTTTGGTTTGATTTTAGGAGATATTTTTTGGAAATATACTTTACAAATATTTTTTTTAAGAGTAATCAAACCAAACAGATTTTCTCAAAAAAACTCTCAGAAATGTGTTTGGTTATCCAATTTTCAAGATTACTTTTAAAACATATTTGCAAAAAAAAACAAACCAAACAAGTTTTTTGTACTTTTATCTCAAAAATTACTCTACAAAAAGACAGACCAAATAAGTTTTTGTACTTTTTATCTCAAAAACTACTTTAAAAAAGGCAAATCAAACAAATTTTTGTACTTTTTTATCTCAAAAACTACTCTACAAAAAAAACTAAAGTTATTTTAGAGAGAATATTTAGAAAAAGACAAACCAAATAAGTTTTTGTACTTTTTATCTTAAAAACTACTCTACAAAAAAAACCAAAGTTATTTTAGAGAGAATATTTAGAAAAGGCAAACCAAACAAGTTTTTGTACTTTTTTATCTCAAAAACTACTCTACAAATACAAACCAAACACACCCTATATATTTTTATGATGTTTATTTAAATGTTTTGATTTATCTTAAAATGATTTTGAAAACATGATTAATAGACTTAACCATCTCATTTCATTCCTTATACTAATCATGTGTCTGAAGATCAAAATGATCACTAATTGGATGATTTGAATCTTTTTGTTACTAATTGATTATGTTTGAGCCTGTGTAAGATGATTCATACATTAAAATTAATTTATGTCATTAATCCAATCTTATTGTTTTTGAGATCAAATATGAGCTTAAACAGATGGTAAATGAAGCATGGAACAACAGCAGAACAGTAGAACACAACAGCCAAGCCCACAAGGGGCCGAACGTTCGGCTGGACGACCAACCATGGCATTTTGGCCCAGTTTCGCTTTCAATCAGTTTTGCTTCCTTGACGGGATATCTGAGCGGACGTCCCACAGAAACAAAACTTCACTTGGGACATTCGGGTGGACGTCCCTCTATTCAAAGCAACATATATTAGAAGATGCTGCGTGTTGGTTTTTGGCTCAGTGACCCATCATTCAACGGACAAAACACACGGGTGACAGAGATACTCTAAGAATTCAATTATATATCATCCTCAGCCATCACCAACCCATCACTCAACGGGAAGAAAAGAATGGGCTTTGTCAGATTTAACAGAGCACTTAAACTTCGTAAATAACAGACCTCTGAGCACTGCTGCAAAGCACCAGAAGATGCAACGCGCAAAACATTTTCTTCATTCTTCATCAATCACATCTTTCATCATCTTCTGTAGTGTTCTTCATTTGTATTTCCTCTTTCCTCAGAAATTATCTTGAGCTTTAGCTTTATGCCCATTTACCTATGAGAGGCCTTTTTACTGATATAACTCAGAACTTCAATCTTTGTAATATTTCTTGAGAGAGTTTCATTACAGCTTTCCTTGAAAGCAAAAACACCATTTCAATTTGTAAGAGTGTGGTACACACGGTGTTCTCGAAACCTTGAGAGTGATTGAGAATCATCTAAGGATTTCAAGATTTTGAAGGCCTGTAAAGCCTGTGTAAAATCTGTGGAGGATTGTTCCATTTGTGAAGGGGTTGCTAGCACCCCTATGAAGCTAGAGAAATAGTGGAAAATCTCAAGTGAAACTTGAGGAGGGGATGTAGGCTTGGTTAAAGCTAAACCACTATAAATCTGTTTGCATCTTCTTCCCTTATCTCTTTACATTTCATTTACTGCTATAGTTGATACGGTTATCTGTTGTTGAGTTCATCTCAATTTCTACACCTTTCTACTATAGCTAACTGATATTTCATTACCAATTCATTTTGCCATTACTATATGATATTATTGTGTTAATCATCCAACCTTCATTTACTTATCAAACATAATATATCAAATATACTCATTGTCATAATCTATTTCTTACCATTTGATATACTTGCTATATTTGTTGTTCTTGTTGTTTAAATTTTTATTAGGTAAATGTTAGCATTTTAATTGTAGAAACCTAATTCAGGCCCCCTCCCCCCTCCTAGGTTGTCTTTTGGATAACAATTGGTATCAGAGCAAGGTCTCAAGTTCGATTCCCTTGGAGGGCATGCTGCTTGCGGGCAGGTGCTGGGGGGAGGGGATTTGTTGGCTTGGGTTTGGGCCAGCATCTTGCCGTGGCGGAAGCCCGGGGTAAGGCCAAGTCACAGTCGACTTGTGACGCTTAGCGTTGTACCTTTTAAGGGAATAAAGTTGCGCATTCACTACTACCTATGGGTTAAGCGCTGAGGTCTTACAAAAGTAATGGGGCACTAAGTTTGTGTTTTGCTTTCCATGACATAATCATTATTTTGACAAATAATTTATGAAATTCAGTATTGTCTGATCACTCAATGATTTTTTTAATGCCATTAAGGATCTTGCCCCAACTGTAGATATGTAGATCTGTTGGAATTTCTTTTTTATTTTTCTTTATTATCCCAATTTAATTTTAGTTTGTTTATTTTGTGCATTCATTTAGTTTTGGTCATTTTTGTAGGTGGCAACTCCTGGTCGTCTTTTGGATCATCTATCCAACACTAAAGGTTTTTCTCTTTGGACATTAAAATTCTTGGTAAGATGTTTTATGCCTTGCTTTGAGTTTCTCCGAGGTTCTCTCTTTATCTCATATTATTATATGTGCTGTGATTATAAATGTGCCAAGTGCACTATATTTTTCACTAAGAATTTGTAGCAGACTAGCTCTAATGTGCCAAAGAGACCTATATAATTGTTGCATGCCAAAAGTTCACTCAATTCTGATGTGCAAGGTTGTTAATTCTCATTGTATCTTATTATCAATTTTTAGATTCCCATTGTGTACCTCGATATGTGACCCCATAAATGGAAAGCTTCTGTTTGTCCATGCGAATGGAGGATGTTAACATTGCAGCCATTTATCCTATATCTTTTATTTGTGATTAGTTGGCAAAGTTATCAAGAAACTTCATTATTTATTGTGACTTTTATTTAGAAACCTCATTGTTTATTATAATTTATTCCACTTGATGGGTTATTTGATTTTGGAATTGGTGCCTAACATGGCGACTTCAAGTACGAAGTGATGTGTTACATGAATAATATGTGTCTATTAAGTTCGTTCTTAAATGTGTGGCTTGTTTGTACATTTGTCAGGTATTGGATGAAGCAGATAGGTTGCTAAATGAGGATTTTGAGAAAGCAATTGATGAACTTTTGAGTGTTATTCCTCGCGAACGAAATACATATTTATATTCTGCTACTATGACAAAAAAGGTATGTATTTGAATATTTTTCCTACTACTATGACCACAAAATACATGTTCAAGTATTTTTTTCCCATGTACTTACAAAATTTATTTATTTTTATGATTTCATAAAAAAATTATTGTTTTTTGGTTATGAGTTCATGATTGTTTGTATTGGCTACATAAGTTCCAACTGGTTGTTGTCTCATTTATTGACTTGCTTTTTTGAACTCATGAAGATTTATTTGTATACAAAACTGCAGTTAAATGTTTTTGAAAGGTTCTTTTATTATCCAATTGACACTTCTTCCCTTCCTCAATAATTATCGAACGCATCAAGCTCCCTGCTTCCAATATTTGTCAAAAACTCCATAAAACTTTTTGAGGAAAAAAAGCTGATTTGAAATTGCGGTTTCCAAAAAAAAAAAAATGGAGAAGTATCTTCAGGTTTTTCAATAATGAATTATTTGGACATAATCTTCCTTCAGTTTTATTTTTTTTTAATTTTAATATCCTTGAAACGCATGACACCCATACATGTCTAAAGGTTGTGTTGAGATGATGGAGTTTTTCACACACATCTCTTGAGCTTGTCCCATGGCTCTATGTCATGGAGAAGATGGAGATTTTCACATGCATCTCTTGTCATAGAGAACCTCTTTATACTCTTGGATTATTGTTTATTCATTGTTACCAATTATCTGTTGGTTTAGTGGTAAGGAGCTTGTCTACCTTTCTCAATGCCTGGGTTCAAGTCTCCTCCATAGTGGATTATTGGGGTTACACCTACTTCTTAATTCCCAGAGTATGCTGGAACCTTAACTCCAGCCCCGACGTAGGTGCGGTGTTGGTTTCATTTCGGCAGATGTCTATGGGTATTAAGGGGCAATGCTCCCTGGCGGATGTGTGGAGTAACCTATTTGCACATCCATTTTTGTTACCCAAAAAATAATTGTTTATTCATCGTTAGGGTGTTTCTGTTCCTAGTCGAATCTCCATCTTAGTTCTTCTTGTCTGAGCAGTGCCTTTGGTGTCCTTTTATGGATGTTCAGGGGATATAGACATTTATCTTGGCTGGGTGTGCTTTGATTTGGCTTGCTAACTTGTTGGTCTTCGGGTTTTGGCTGTCCAATAGGGGTGCAGGACCTGTACACTGGTGGGTCTTTGTTCTCTTATCATTTTTTCCTGGCTATGATGATGAGAAGCGGTGTGCCATGCGTCGCACCACCTTAGTTCAGTGTGAGGCCATTGGAGGAGAGAGGGTGAAGATTTCGGTGGGGTGTTTCTTTGCTCTTGTGAGGGTTTGCATGTGTGGTTGGAAGTAGCTTCCTGGGAGTTCCAGTGTTGAGTGTTGTTAAGGTTTGGTCCTGAGCTTTGTGGGTTCTGTTTGTAGTTGTTTAGCCTTAACCTCCTTGGGTATTGGTCATGTTGGCGGCAACTAGTATGTGCCTTTGATAGTGAATGCTGTGGCATTCATTCAACAATGGGCTAATACCTCTTTTTGGCTGTATGTATCACTTTTTCAGTGAGGAGATAGGGAGGGGGCTTTGGCAAATGCAATCTGTTGGTTGGTGTTATTTCCAGGGCTATGTTGGTGTTGTTGTGAGATTGAAGATGGATGACAACCATGAATGGTCAAGCACGTTTCTATTGGGAGGTGTTTATCAGCCATCTGTCACACCTGTCCTGTCTGACCATGTTCATCCTGGGCTCTTATACATGTTATCTGTCAGAAAATGAAGGATTTATTTTTTGGGGCGAGGGATCTCCTGCTTTGCCTCTTGTTGTGTTATTCAACTGGAGTCTTTGTGCCCTGTAATAGTTGGTTTTGTTGTGACCAGTGGGGGACTATTTCATTTCTCTAACGAAATGGATGTTTCCACCAAACTAGTATTTCTACCACGTGGGATGTGTGTCACCTGTTTATTGGTTGCCATATGTTGACTTTGAGGTTTTGCCCCTCCCCCTAGCCAATCTAGTTGTGATGGGCTTTATTTATTTTGGCTAAGTTTCAGGTTACGTGTGTTCTCTATTTGAGAGTGTATGCACTTATGGGTGGTTGTACCTGGTACGTGTATTGAGCCACATTATAATATATTTTTTTGGTAATTAAACACAAAATTACCAAAAAAAAGAAGCATTAAGGTTATGTTTCTCATTTCCACACATATCCCCGCTACTGTTTAGCCAACCATAAAAAATCGTTAGTGCTACATAAAGTTGATTTGTATCTTAGTCTAATCAAACATGAAGTTTGTTGAGTTGATTCAGTTATAATATTTAAATCTAATGTTAGCATGGTTTATAAGTTTTAGGGAATGAGATGGCCCACAACACTTACTGTAAATTGGATGTTGAGCTTTCCAGCATTTTGTGCAAGATATTATTTTTGTAATATACTAGAGGTTAAGGACTTTATTGGAATAATGGGATCTTCCACCGTCCCAAGCTAAAAACCTGAGAGTTTGACTTTGAAATAATAGGTTCCCTACAGCCTCATCTCTCAGCCAGGTGTTTTTGAATGCCATCCTCAGCTGTATCAAGATTGTCAATTGGCCTTGGATAGCAAAAAAACAGAAAACAAAAGTTCAAGCGAGAGGGGTGACTTATGTTCTTTCTGTTAATTCTTCTGATGTTCTTAATCACAGTGGTTGCTTGGCGAAGTAGAAAAAGACATCTAGTAGTAGTGTCCATTCTTGCTGCAGTGTTGCCAACAAACAAAATAATAGTATGTGGGAGTCCAAAAGCAGGATTTTGAAATCTGATGATTTGTAGTCCTGCATTTTTTATTTATTTGTTTTCTATTTTATGCTTTGAATTGATATTTATCCGAAAACCCAAAAAAGTTATAATAAATAGAAAAAGGGAAAACATTTTTTTGGACATGAAGCCAATGATTCTGCTATCTTCTATGTGATATATTCTTTTGTTTGATGGGCGATGTGATTGTCTTCTGAATCGCATGGCCCCTCATACTGTATGCAAATAATCTAGGTACTGAAATTATTTGAACCTTCTGCTCTTACCATGTTCCCTCTATTAGAGCCCACTCAAACTTAAATATACCTGAAACTTTAAATATGATAGATGATAGAAGCAGGAAAGAATAAATTATTGTGTGCTTTTGTTAGAACCTTGGTTAAATATATGTTTTGATTTCAAGAAATTTGTGTGTTACTTACAATAAGGAAACTGTTGCCAAGTTACTCCCTGGTTGTTGCAGGTAAGGAAGCTCCAGAGGGCTTGCCTGAGGAATCCTGTGAAGGTATGATAAATAATAATTGTCACTGCATCATTTTTCTTCATGGTTTTCTTCATTAATCTGTATCTAACATCAATTTGTAAATCCTCTCAGATTGAGGCTGCATCTAAATATTCCACTGTTGATTCACTGAAGCAGCAGTATCTCTTTGTCCCTGCGAAGCACAAGGTTTCCTTCTATAGCATTTGGGGTTTCTGTTGTAGTTCATTTTTTGAAGATCTTGAGATAGGAAATGCCAACAGGAGGCAGTGCATTCTGTCTACAGTGTTAATTTTTGAACAAGTTGAAGAATGTTACAGTATTATACCAAAAAGAAGATGCGACAGTAGCCAAAAATCAGCCACAAAAAAAAGAAGAAAAAAAAAGAAGGAAAACGTACATAACAGAACAAAAAAAAAAGTGTGAATCAGTTGGTTTTGATTATATAGTGATTATTTTATTTAGTTTATCCCTGAGGCTGCTGTTCGAAGAGCAGATCATCTGTTTGTCTTAATATATTTGATTATTTGGTTGATGTTGAAATTAAAGACTTACCAACCAAAATAAATTAAAGGCTTAAATCAATTTTATGCTTAGTTATTAAAGATGTGTATAAGGTTAGCACCAAGAAGCAGGCGTGAAAACTATCCAGTTAGGCTTGCTTTTATAATTGGCAAACTAGATAGTTAGCGGTTCCCAGTGAGGGGAAAGTGTTAGTGTGTGGCCTTGTGTACCTAGCATGGGTCCCAATTGGAATAGATGATGCAAAAACTGCCTTCATAATGTGCATCACCCTATCATCGTGTGGTATTGTTCTTATGTTCTGAATTCATCTCTACTATTGGCTGCAGAATTGCTATCTTGTATATATTCTGAGTGAGAAATCTGGAAGTACATCAATGGTTTTTACTCGAACATGTGATTCGACAGGCCTTTTGGCTCAAATGCTTCGAAACCTTGGTTTAAGGGCCATCCCTATTAGTGGTCATATGACTCAGGTATGTACATGGATTTTATGATAACAAAATTTATCATGGGTTTGCTTTAGATACTCAGTGGTCTTCATTTAGATCACTCCTGTTTAGTTCAAATTTACTGTCACCTTGTCTAAGAAATATGTGTGGCAGGCGAAAAGACTTGGAGCCTTAAACAAGTTCAAGGCTGGAGAGTGTAATATCCTTGTCTGCACTGATGTTGCTAGTAGGGGACTTGATATTCCATCTGTGGATATGGTTATCAATTATGATATCCCCTCAAACTCGAAGGTTAGGCATCCTTTCCATTTGGTGTCTAAATGCAGGTTTTGTATCTGGCACTTCAGCCTAGACCTTTGCACCATCTGGTGCCTTTACTTCCTATACTTCCATTGTTTTATGGGTTATGCTTTTTTGCACTATACGTTAGTTACCATTTATGATCTAGAATTCCCTTACAAAATTAGGTCTAACCAAGTTAAAGTAGCATTTGATTGGTGTGGTAAATGTTCCTTTTCTTCATTAAGTTCCTATTTGAGCTGGTGCTTAAATGATTCTCTCAATTATCCATAACAACTTTGATGATGTTTCCACTAATACCTAGATTATATATTGTCATGTTTTATTTGAGATTCAAGAATAGTTTCTCTCTCTCTCTCTCTCTCTCTCACACACACACACACAAATAATTCCTAGGAACAATTGTTTCCACTGACACATATGCTTATTTCATGTATTTTTGTTTTTTATTTTTTTGGGTAATATTCTTTGTATTCTTACTGATTTTATCATTTGTTTATTTCTGCCTTAGTTCTTTTAAATGTTTATGTATATAATTTCTTAAAGCTCCCGTAGTTAGCCACAAGCATGGGAAATCATGCACCTAGACATCCCTGACAATGAATGTGTTATTGATAAGGATTTTACTTAAAACAGCAATATTAGGAAAAGAAAGTTATTATCCTCACTTAATCTGATGTGCTTTAATTTTCTAATTTACGAATGTCTGTAGGATTACATACATCGAGTGGGAAGAACCGCTCGGGCAGGACGATCTGGGGTTGCAATCTCAATAGTTAGTCAGTATGAGTTGGAGTGGTATATACAGATAGAGAAGCTTATTGGTAGGAAATACATTACACTGGTGTGGTAGTCAATCCATGATAAACTGTTCCTCACTAACATTTTATCCATCTTTCAGGTAAGAAGTTGCCCATGTTTCCAGCTCAAGAAGAAGAAGTTCTGATGTTGTTGGAGCGCGTCACAGAGGCCAAAAGAATAGCGGATATGGTATGAAGTTGTTAACTTCTCTATTATTATCTTTTCTAATTTATGAAGGACCAGAACTGAGTTTGCAGTATCAATTGGGACATAGTGAATTGGTGTTTTTGTCGATTTCCAGGGTTTAATGGATGGAGTTCATTAGGAAGATTTGCCTATCAAATTCTTGAATTTCATATGGATTATTTGCTAGCCTTTGCTGTGTTGTATTGTCCTCTGATTGGCTTTGTGGTGATGATCAGGATTTCTATAATATCCATCATGTATTTTATTGGACTTGAATGATAAAATAGGACTTCAAGTTGATGCTAGGAACTAGTCAGTACATCAGGTATCAGTGGCTGATAGTCACATTAGTCAGACTAACCATATCATAATGATATTGGTTACAAACTTGTAGCATGTTGACTGATGCCCTTGTATTTATCTCTTGTTTAGTGGCTATGCTCCAAAATTTCTCATTTTTTTAAAATTCCTGATTCAATGGAATACTTGTTACAATAGGATATGTCTCTTTGCAGACTGCCCTTGAATTTTTTGTTAGACTTGGGATTTCACTGAAGTTCGCAGTTGAGAACTTGTCAATTTAATGATTTAGTAGAGAGGAGAATAAGAAAATGGGTGGCCCTCACTCCTGGTCACGACCTATATCTAAAAATAAGAAATTTGGTGTCACTTTGTTGGTCCTTTTTTTATTTATTATATATATATATATATTATTGTCCCTATTTGAATGATTTATATTTCTTAATTCTGAAATTTTTGTAGAAAATTAAAGAAGCTGGTGGCAAGAAGAAAAGAAGGGGAGAAGATGATGAAGTGGAAGGAATTGAAAGATATTCACATGGGAAGTCATCCAAAAAGTCAAAGAAACGATGATGGAAGAGATTCTCTCTACAAATTTTGTTTAATTTTGAATATTCTAGTGTTTTATTCATCTAGATGTACTTTTTGTGTGCGTTAATTTATTGATGTTGGAGATGGAGGGCCATTTGTGATACATTGGGAAGATGTGGCATTTATGTGGGAATCTTCATTTAAGAAATAGTCCTGCTACGTAACTCGAAAAATTAGAAGCTCAAGGGGCACGAAAAGCCAAAACGACGTCGTTTTGGCTTCTTTTTTTTTTTTTTCATAACTCGCAGAAGAAGAAGAAAGAAAAGAAGAGGAGAGGAGCAGAAAGAGAGAATCATCATCATCAACCAAAAATCAAACCCACCCAACACATCATCATCAACACATTATCATCATCACACATAGAGATCAACCAAAAATCAAACCCACCCAACACATCATTATCATCAACACATCATTATCATCACACATAGAGACTTCATAGAAAGAGAGAGATATAGAGAGAGAGAGAGATAGATACATAGAGAGAGAGATACAGATATGTGTATACACACAGAGGATGGCAGGCACCGGTGATGGTCTGTTCTCCCTCCCTCTTCTCTCTTCCTTCTTGTTCCATCTTCCTTCTCTCTCTCTCTCTTCCCCTCCCTCTCTCCATCTGTTTCAGATATAAAAGAGGGGGGGCAAAAAAAAATCCAAAACGACGTCGTTTTGGATTCGGGCCATTCGAGCCACATAAATTTCGTGTTCTGAAGCATTTTTGTTGAAGAAATAGGTTAAATTATATTTTGTACCCCTGAAATATTACGTGTTTTCAATATACTCAGACTATTGAATTTGTGTGAATAATCTAGTTAGCAATTATTGTTAATTTCTAAACAATCACCATGTTGTAATGAACTATTTAAGAGAAAAATTACTCATAAATCTTATTGTGGTAAATGTTGTTCTAGTTAGTCCGGAGTGTTTTTTGTTAAACCATTTAGTCTTTTTTATTTTTGGTATGATATATGTTTTTGATATATTATGTATGGAGTTTACATTTTTGCCCGTATTGTGATTTCATTTTGATTTTGTCATGATGTTTGCGTTTAAGAGATGTTGTAACATTACTATTTTGTAGGAGGGGATTTCGTGAACTCTTCTGGAAATTGTTTCACCATTTCCAATTTGGTGTTCGGTTTATAATGTTATATTTTGGGACATCACAAAACAACATTTCGAGTTTGGTGTTTGGTTTACATGTAAGCTTTCAAGAATCTTATATGTTTTATAATGTAAACTCCATGTAAAAGAGTTCATCAGTTTTGATTGTATCTTCACTTTCCCACCTCGTTTGTTCTGATACTCCTAAACCCTCTCATCTTCCCCTGTTCTTCCTCAGCTTTATTTTCTCTCTCTACAAACCTCTCTCTCTCTCTCTCTCTCTGCAAACACAATTATGCTTCTCCGAATTGCTTCGACTCTCTCTCTCTCTTGAACCCTCATGGGGACAATCTGAGTCCATTTGGTTCCTCTGTTTTGGGGGTTTCTTCGAACGCCAAGATTGGAAATGGGTTTGTGGTTTGCGTTTCCAAGGGCTCGGACAATCGGCCTTTTACCGGTGTACTGTTCGAGCCGTTTGAAGAGGTGAAGAAAGAGCTCACACTCGTCCCTACTCTCCCCCACTCTTCCATTGCTCGCCAGAAATACTTCGATGAATGCGAGTTTGCTCGTCAACATCAGCGACATCATCAACATCAACAAATGCAATTGTAAAAATCGCAAACCTTCAAGCTTCATTGTCATCGTCAGTCACACCGTCAATGGTTGAAACGCCAGTATATAGGGCACTTAATTTTGATGATGTTAATGTTACTCAGTTGGACCATCGGAGAAGACGATCTCAATCTCTGGCCGTTGCAGTCGGTGACGTTCCTAAGTGATGGGCGTGATGTATATTTACACCCAATTACGGATCCTACCTATTCACGAACGTGGAATTTGTATAAACTATCTTTGAATATCCAAAAACCATATTTAGGGTTTCAACCCACCGAGATGGTAATGTTGGAATGTGGAAATGCTGATTACCAATGTTTCCTTATGCAGGTTCAAAGATTTGATCAAAAACGATGGAAAACTATAAAACCCTATAGTGCGCTCAATGTCCAGAACAGTAATTTTGTCAGTACCCAAAACCCACATTGCCCTCCATTGGAAAACATAAACACACTTATGGTGGAGGACTTATTTGCCATTTTGTACATTTTAGGACTTTTTGGTTCATCAGAAAAGATGCAGGACTAATCTGTGCATTAGTTTATATTTTGGGATTTATTAGTGTTTTATGGGGCTAAAGTTAAAATGTGTAGTTAGCAACTGTTGTCAATTTTTTAAACAACCCACCATGCTGTAATGAACTACAAAGTTAAAAAAAAAAAAAAAAAGTCTACCCAATACTTGGTAGAAATTATCATGAGTTCAAAACATCATAGGGCATGTCGTGTGTGTATCCATCGTCAATATGAAATATTTGAAAAAAATAATTACTCACATGAAATTTTAAAAAAAAATAATTACTCACAACACATCTATTGTCAATATGAAATTTTTGAAAAAATAATTACTCAAATAACTAGATATAAGGTTAGTTTTCAAGTAAACCGAATTAAGAAGTTTAGTTTGATAACCTTACAAGTTTTGAAATATGATTAAGTTTAACTGGTTTATATAATAAATTAATCTTGAACAAGTTTTAAATATTTATTTTATTTATCACGAGATGATATAAATTCTTATCAAAAAAAGTATACTACATAATTACTTGATGAGTTTTTTAGCCTAAACAAAGAATTTATTGACATTCATTTAATTATCACATTATTTTTAGGGTAAATCACAATTACACATTTTGAAATTTGCCTAAAATACTGTACGGGAAAGAAATACACCTTCTCGTATAATCCTGTTGATCAAGCCCGCACTCCTCCGTACGTCGTCGTTCTGCAACCTGAAAACATAAACGTGAGCTGGCCGGCGGGTGTGTGCCGGAAACCTCTCCGATGCCTAAGTCAGTAAGCAAGACAAATAGGCAAAAACTCTGTATATTCAGGAATCAAAATTGTATTACCTCTCCATAGGTGATGTTTGTGGGCTTTTATAGGTTTCGTGTGGCACAATCCTAATAGGACTCTTACTCCTCCATGTAGAGTCCTCCTAGGATTCATACTCCTGAGAGATAATGCTTCTCTCAACACCCTCCTCACTGCTTAAACCAAGTGAGATGGTTTTACCACAGCCGAACTACCTTACGACCGAAGTAACATTGCCATGTTAGACTAACCGGAGTGACCAACTTATACACTAGTTCGGCCCTGCCTTACTGTCTTCTACCTCGGCTTCCCATATCACGACCGAGCTATCCATAGAAGATACTTGCCGAACTAACTCAGGACAATCTGGAAGATAACTTCTCTTACTTCGGCTAGAAGACCCAACCGGGCTAACCGCAGCGCCCTCCTGCACCGATATAACAACATTCTTCCTTGACCGGGCTAATCGTGACCGAGATAACTTCCGCGACCGGACTACTTGAATGAGGTCTTTTTACTCTGCTTTTCATACTCCGGCCCACACCGGCCCATTACTTAGCCTGGCCCAATTTACCTGTATAAATTACCCTCACAATTGCCCCTTAATTCCATCTGCGCAGCATGATAGGGATTACCTGTCTATAAACCGAGCTAAAGTTTTAGTTTATCCAGCCGGGCTACAATCCTTTAGCTATTCCGGCCGGGCTAAAAACCTTTTAACTTCTCCAGTTGAGCTAAAAACTATTTAGCTTATCCAGCCGAGCTAAACCTAAGCCGAGCTGTGCACGTCCAGTCAAAACGTCTCTTCAATTTGCAGCAATTGAAACGCTTCCCTTTCCAGTGACACGTGGCAGGCTCTTACTGGCTATTCACAGCTGTAACACCGCCCTCGTACTCCGTAATTTTTGAACAGTTCCCGCCAGAGGGCTTTTCATCAAAACAAAAAAGCCTTTTCTCTCTTCAAATCATCCACCAAACTAATCACTCTCTCCTCTCTCACTTCTTCAGCTCTTACTGTTCTTCAACCTCACACCTCTGAAGCTCGTGTTCTTGCTGCCATTTGCTTCTATCTCATTCTTCTTCCTCTTTACCAAGTAAGTATTACGAATCTGTTTCTCGTTTTTCCTTTGTTTCCTATACTCTGTTTTGTGTGTTTTTGCAAAACACTTTTTATGCTCAGCTTCGTGTGGTTTCTGTAAAAAACTTCATAAGAACCTCATGAACTTCAAAAAATAGCTAATAGAACACTTAATTGATCCACAATCACGTCCAACCGAACTAGGAAACCGTTTTTGCTATATACAGATTTAGGCAGACTAGAACTGAACTAGAATTTGTCCATATAACAGTAGTTTCAGTAGGTCACCATCTGATTCACATTAGCCAAAATAAAAACGCACCGAACTAGAAATCTTGGCCCACGACCGAGCTGAGCCTTTGGGGGCTAAGCCAGCTTTCTCAGTTTCTAAACCGAACTCAGAAAGCTGCCCCTTGATGCCCAACCAGAGTAACAAACCCATAGGCAGAACCGAGAAAACCAAACATCTTGCCGAGCCGAGATAACAAGCACCTTGTTGAAACCGAGGTAGATCCTGTAGTGCCCTGTGTAGCCGAAGTAAGACTTCTCTTTTCTTGCTTTGTTTTGTAGCACGGTCAATGATCTGTGCTTAACCCCTTTGTTCTTCCACTTTGTAGACTTAGGTTGCCCAGGCACTCCCTCTGTGCGCTCAACCGAGCTTCTGAGCACAACTTCTCAGCCGAACTAATTTATTCATAAGTTATACAATAAATGGGGAAGTATAGGTTTTTGGTAGAAACCCCTGGAGGACTAGCCAAATTTCGTAAGGATTACAATATACCGGACGATGTCCAACTTGTCTTAGCCGAAAAAGACGTTACACCATGGGGGAATGAGGGCTTTGTCCCTTTTACCCTTCTTTCAATAATCGAGACCGGACTAAGATTTCCAGTCCAACCATTAATTTGCGAGTTTCTTAGGCAAACCAGACTATGCCCAACCCAGCTCTCCACCAACTCTTACCGAATCATAATGGGAATAGCCGCACTAAACCAACAAGAAGGACTCAACCTCGGTTTAGCCGAAATACTCCACCAATACTCCATAGGTTCCAAAGAAGAGGGCTGGGTTTATTATTTAAGAATACGCCGCAACCGAGAGAAAATAATAACAGATACGCCGGATAAAGACTTGAATGACGATGATTTTTTCTGGGTGTCTGGGAATTATGAAGATCATCAAGCCCGGATTCCTGGCCGAAGAATAAACTGGAAAAAAGGAGACCCCGGTATAACTACTTCGGTTTTCTTTCATGTTTCACTTTACTTCGGTTTTCCGCCCTTGAACCGATCTAACAGTTGAACTTTTTTCTGCAGATTCTGCGTATCTACACTCCCTCTATAGCTACCCCAACCTCAATATCCTCCACGCCGCACTACGGGTTAAAGAAAGAAGTTGGGCCAAACTTCTAAATTTCGAACTGACCTACAGATACAGCGGTCGCCGAAAAGGGAGAGTGACCGACTTTCTTCTTGAGGAAGCCCCAGAACTGGACCCAACCTTGCCTCTGATCAACCTAGTGCCTCTCACAGCCGAACAAGAAATGGCTAAGAGGAGCAGACTGAAGGCCTTGCTGACCGCAACAAACCCAACCGATGTACCACAAACCGGCCAGACCACAGAGACCGTGGTGGCACTTCCATCCTAGCGGCTCTCCTCATCTCGTCCACGCAAGCGTGCCCGGACTGGCCAAAGCGAGCAACGACTTGCGGATGAGGATGAAACTGTTTTGCCACCAAGTCCTCCCCCAAACATTCAACCAAGCCCCCAACCGGAGCAATCAGACCGAACTGCCTCCTCCTCCAAATGGGTTCCCGAACTGACCTTCAACAACCGAGATATCACCGCTTCTGATTCGGTTGTCACAGAGAAGGACCACCTGATAGCTTTTAATCTAGCCAAAAGTGTGTGCCTTTCAAAAGATATGGAGCACCACTATAAGCAACTTAACACCGAACTGAAGTCCATTCGGTCTTCAACCAAGTCCATGATCTTGGTAAATAGCTTTCTTCTTTCTATGTAATTTTTTCCAACTTTCAGTCCGGCTAAAGTTACTTCTCCTTTGCAGGCCATCCAGAAAAACAATGTTACACATAGGAGAGTGATGGAGCTCAGGAGAAATACCAGGGAGGCCATGGCAGAGGCCGAAGCAAAAACGACCGAGCTTTAAGAGGCCAGAAAACAATTGGCCGAGCTGCGATATGAAAACGACCGACTGACCGGACTGGTTAGTTCGGCCGAAGCCGAGAAGCAGAAGGTCGCCGTTGAAATGAAGGACAAGTACCTGCGCCAGCTGGCGAAGATTGAGAAAAACAAAGACACCGAAATAAACCAGCTGAAGAAGAGCGTGAAAGATGCCGAAAAGCGAGGCTTCAAGAAGGCAGAGGACGCATACACCCTTCAATGCGACGCAGCCAAGAACCTGTTCTTTAAGTGCGGCTGGAGGAGTGCGGTGGAGCAGCTTGGTTGTACGCCTGACACCGAGGTCTACAACGCTCCACAGTATTCCATTCCGGCTTCACTGTCGCAGTACGCTGCCGATCTTCAGAGGCAATTTCTCGAAGGCTCAGGCTCTGATGATGATGATGAAGACGAAGACGAGCCAACTGACACTCCGGTCATCAACGAGCAAGCAAACGATCAATCAGCTCGGCTGGAGCCAGCAGTTGAAGACCTAACTGATGAGCAGCCGGTTGACACCGTGCCGTCAGTTGATACCGAGGTCCAAGCTGAGACCGAGCTCCTACCTCAAACCGGACTTCGTGTTTCTGATGCTGACTTTGACGCCGAACTTGATGATCTTTTCAACTGATTTTTTGCTGTCTTTTGTTTTGAATTTGTAACCGGGCTGCGGCCCCTCAGTTGTATTTGCTTTTCATTTTAATGAATGAAAAAATCTTCTGAGCCGACTCTTATTCCGGTTTTGCCTGTATGCTTACACTTATAATGAATTGTCCATGAGCTCTTTTGCTCAACTGTGATCTCAGTTTGAATGCTTGCTTTCTAACTGCAAGTTGAAATATTTTCTGGGCCGATATACCATATTCCGGTTTTAGCTATCTAACTTACTAGCCAACCACTCTTTAGCCGATCTACCTTACTTCGGCTGAAGAGTAACAAGAGTTGGTTTAATCCAGCCAACCACTCTTCAGCCATAAACTTACTTCGGCTGAAGAGTAACAAGAGTTGGTTTAATCCAGCCAACCACTCTTCAGCCTTAAACTTACTTCGGCTGAAGAGTACAAAGAGTTGGTTTAATCCAGCCAACCACTCTTCAGCCTTAAACTTACTTCGGCTGAAGAGTAACAAGAGTTGGTTTAATCCAGCCAACCTCTAAGTTAGTTTTTCCAGCCAACTTAGAAGAAAATGTTTGGTTATTCCGACCAAACGTCCTGCAGCCTGGATTCTTATCCTGGGCTTAGGAAGGTGCATAGTTGGTTATTCCAGCCAACTATGTTTACAATGCTCCTAACTCACTAAAGTTACCTTCTGCTGAAAATAATTATGCTGAAAATAATCGACTTGTTTTATTGAGAAAGTGAAAAATTACATGTTCTTAGAAAGAAAAAAAAAAAAAAAGAAAAAAAAAAGCTAGAAATAAAACAACTTGAGATTGGCAGTGTTCCATGGCCTAGGAATTGCTTTGTCGTCCTTATCTTCCAAGTGGTATGCCCCTTTGCCTGCTAATCCGACCACTTTGTAAGGTCCTTCCCAATTAGGCCCCAACTTGCCATCTCCTGGAACCAAGGTGTTTCCCATCACTTTGCGTAGTACCTAATCTCCGATCTTGAACTGCCTTGGATGCACTGTTTTGTTATACTTTCTGGACAATTCTTGTTGGTAGGAGGCGATGTGAACCAATGCTCTGTCTCTTCTTTCTTCTGCAAGGTCAAGCTCTAATGCTATGGCTTCGCCATTCAAGTCTGGATCAAAATTTTCGCTCCAAATTGTGGGGAGGCCAACCTCTAATGGGATGACTGCCTCCATGCCATAAGCTAAGGAGAATGATGTTTCTCCTGTCGATCGCCGAGGTGTGGTGCGGTAAGCCCATAAAACATGGGGGAGTTCCTCTGCCCACTTGCCTTTAGCTTTCTCTAATCTTTTCTTCAGTCCATCCAAGACTACCTTGTTGGAAGCTTCTGCCTGACCATTTGCTTGGGGATATGCCGGTGTAGAATTGTAGAATTCTATCTTGTATTCTTCACAAAAGCCTCTGAAAATTCTGCCGTCGAACTGAGTGCCGTGGTCTGAGACTAGTGCCTTTGGTATGCCAAATCGAGTGATGATGTTCTGCCAAACAAACTTCTTCACATCTTTTTCCTTGATTGACGCCAAGGCTTCTGCTTCCACCCATTTTGTGAAGTAGTCGGTTGCCGCAAGAAAGAACCTTCTGTTGCCTGGCGCTGTTGGAAGCGGCCCTACTATGTCTAAGCCCCACATTGTGAAAGGCCATAGGCTAGTCAATGGTAGTAGTTCTCTGGCAGGTTGGTGTATTTGGTGCGCAAACTTCTGACACTTTTCGCATTTTTTGACATACTTCTCTGAATCCGCTTGCATGTATGGCCACCAGTATCCTTGTGAAATTGCTCAGTATGCCAATAATCTTCCTCCTTGATGGTTGCCGCATACACCCTCATGTATTTCGTATAAGAACGCTTCTACTTTGCTGGGATGAACACACTTTAAGTAAGGTCCTGAGAACGACTTTTTGTACAATGCCAAGGATGGAGATAGCCAAAATCGCTGCGACTTTGCTCTTATTCTGTTGGCTTCTTTCTTTTCTTCCGGTAAGGTGCCGTCTTTCAGGAATAATATGATGGGATCCATCCAAGAAGGGCCTAACTCTGCACAACATACCTCTTCCGCTTCTGGGTCTTCAATGCTTGGTCTAGGCAGGTAGTCGATTAGTAGTGGGTGAGGGATGGAGGTGTTTGCCATTGAGGCGAAGCCTGCGAGTTCGTCCGCTCTGCTGTTTTCCTCCCTGCCGATCTATTCTATCCTTACCACTTCAAATTTCTTTATCTCTGTTCTGACCAACTCTTGGTATTTAGCCATCCTGTCATCCTTTGCTTCGTAGTCGCCAGATATTTGGTTTACCACCAGCTGTGAGTCGCTGTAAACCATTAGCTCGGTGGCCTTCATGTAGAGTGCTGACTTAAGTCCTGCAAGAAGCGCTTCATACTCCGCCTCGTTGTTTGATGCTGGGAAGCCAAGGTTGATTGCCTGCTCCACTACTAGGCCGTCTGGAGAGATGAGGACTATGCCAAGTCCTGCTCCATGCCGGTTGGATGCTCCATCCACGAAGAGCTTCCACATCTCTCCAACGAACAACTTCCAACAAGTGGAGGGATCAGATGATGCCTTGGGATCTTCCATGTTACTGGTGTCTTCTACAAGGTCCATGCTTGCTGTCTGCCCCTTGCTTTCTGGTTGTACCAAGTCTTGTTTTGTTAGTGAGTTTTGACTTGGTGTAGCATGGTCCGCTTCTTCTTTCCTTGCCTCGCTTTGGTCTGCCTTGGCGTCTGGCTGAGTATCCTGTGCTAAGGGTTGCGCTATTCCGGCGTCAACTTCTATCCCTAGTTCGGTTGTTTCAATCAGGTCGACTGGGCAGATGTGATGACTTCCTGGTGTGAATTCTACGACAAAATCTGCCAATGCTTGAGCTTTTATTGCGGTTCTGGGTTGGAACTTGATGTCGTATTGTCCCAACTCTACTACCCACTTTAGAATTCGCCCAGAAAAGTTTGCCTTTTCAAATAAAGCCTTTAATGGGAAGGCTGTGAGAACAACTATGGTGTGGGCGTGAAAGTAATGCGACAACTTCCTTGAGGCCATCATCAAGGCCAATGCTAGTTTCTCCAGTGGCAAGTACCTTGTTTCAGCGCCCAGTAATGTCTTGTTGACATAGTAGATGGGTAGGTGTTGAATTCCTTCTGCGCGGACCAACACCGCGCTAATTGCGTGCTGTGAAACTGCCAGGTACAAGAAGAGTTCTTCTCCAGGGATTGGGGTTACAAGTAGTGGTGGAGAAGACATGTACTCCTTCAAGCTTTCCAGAGCTTGGTCGCATTTGTCGTCCCACTCAAACTTGGCCTTTAGAGCATGGAAGAATGGTCGTAGTCTGTCTAACAACCGGCTTATGAACCGATTGAGCGCAGCTGCCATGCCGGTGAGATGCTGCACTTCTTTTACTGAGTTTGGTCTCTCCAGATCCTGAATAGCCTTGATCTGAGATGGGTCCGCCTCAATACCTCGGTTGGTTACCAGGAAGCCCAGGAATTTGCCAGATCCTACTCCGAATGCACACTTCGACGCGTTGAGCCGTAACTTGTGCTTTTTCAAGATCTCGAACATCTCACCTAGGTCCTTGAGATGGTCACTCTCATCCTTGCTCTTGACCACCATATCGTCGATGTAAGCCTCCATTGTTCTGCCTAACAATGGCTCAAACATCTTGGTGACCATCCGTTGGAATGTCGCCCCTGCGTTCTTCAGGCCAAAGGGCATGACCTTATAACAGTACAATCCTCTTGGAGTTGTGAAGGATGTGACCTCCTGGTCTGGTTCATGCATGGCGATCTGGTGGTAGCCTCTGTAAGCATCCAGAAAGCTAAGTCGGTTGTGCCCTGCCGTCAAGTCTACCAGTTAATCTATGCGTGGTAGAGGAAAGCTGTCTTTTGGGCACGCCTTGTTGACTGTTTTGTAGTCGACGCAGACTCGCCACTTGCCATTCTTCTTTGGTACTACGACTGTGTTGGAGATCCATCTTGGGTAGTGTACCTCTCTGATTGCTCCTGCCTCCAGCAGGTTTCCTACTTCTTCCGCCATAATTTCGGCGTGGTGGAGTGCCGATCTGCGCGTGCGCTGAATGATTGGTCTGGCGGATGGGTGGACATTGAGTTGGTGACAGATGAAGTTGGGATCAATGCCTGGCATGTCGTAAGGTGTCCAGGCGAACACTTCGATGTTAGAGGTCAAAAATTCCAAGACCTCCATTCTCTCAGTGCTGGACAACGACGAACCGAGCAAAAAGAACTTATCCGAGTTCTTTTCATCTATTCTTACCTCTACCAAGTCCTCCACCGCTTTCTGGCTAGCCGCTTTGCCGACATCTGTGAATAGTTCATTACTCTCCGGTTCTTCCACCGAATGAACATATCCTTTGGTAGCGCGGCTGCCATTCACCGTGACGAAGCACTGCTTCGACATGATCTGGTCTTCATAGACTTCTTCTATTACTCCGGTGTCGTTGGGGAACCGCATTACTTGGTGGTACGATGACGCCACCGATCGCATGGCATGCAGCCATGTTCTGCTCAAGATGATGTTGTAAGTGGAGGGGACTTTCAACACCCAGAACTCCACTTGTTTCGTCACACTTCCTGCTCTGACTGGGAGGATTATTTTGCCGACGGGCCATTCTGGCATGGAGTTGAATCCAATCAGGGGAGATACGGCAGGTGCCAAGTCTTTATCTTGCAACTTCAATTGTTTAAATGTTTCGTAGTACATTATTTCGCATGAACTACCTTGGTCAATCAGAATCCGCTTGACGTCAAAATCCTTGACTCGGAGAGTGACGACCAAGGCATCATTGTGAGGGCAATATATTCTTGCTAGGTCTTTATTTGAAAAAGATATGACGTTTGTGGCCTCTGTCTTCCCCTTTTTGACTGCAGGTTGGGCACTTAGCACCTCTCTTAAGTGCTCAGCCTTTTTGATTGATCCTCTGAGCTCGCACACACGCTCGGGTTCAAAGACTCCATGTATCACGTTGATAATGCCTTGAGGTGGGGCGTCGATCAGCATTCCGTTGGGGTTATCATGGTCCTGGGGGGCTGGTTGCGCCCCCCCTTCAATATATTTATCCAAGTGACCTGCTGCCACCAACTCTTCCAGGTGCTGTCTCAACGGCGTGCAATTTTCAGTGCGGTGCCCCTTTTCTTTATGGAAGGTGCACTGTGATCTGTCGTCGTAATCCTTTTGAGCCTCGCCTAGCTTGGCTGGCCACTTGACGAAAGGCTCGTCTCGAATCTCGCTAAGTATTCGGTAGATCGGTTTCTTGAAGACCGTGGTTATAGCAGTGCGGACTCTCAACCATCTCTTATCCTGGTCTTCTTCGTTGTCTCGCCTGCCCCGCCCGTTTCTGCTTGGACGGTTTACCGCATTAACCTTTGCTGAGGCCTTTTTCTCTGGCGCTGCGGCTGTGCTAGACTTTGTTTTAGCACAGGCGCCATCCTCCTCCACCCTGATGTGCTGATGCACTCTTTCCATCAAGGCTTCCATGGTGAGAGGCGGCGTCATGGTGATTGACTCCCTTAGTCTGTTCCCAACTGGAAGTCCTCTTTTATACTGGGCAATGGCGAGATTGGTGGGGCAGTCCCCAATCTGGTTGAAGGTCTCCCAGTAACGACTGTTATAAGATCTTAGGGTCTCCTTGTCGCCCATGTCGATGGAGAGTAACTGGTCGATCTCCACCGGGGTTTTGGTGTTTGTTCTGAATCGTGTGACGAACGCCTCCGCCAATTGCGCCCAGGAGGCTATGCTGCCTTCTGGGAGTTTCTCAAACCAAGTCAGGCCTAGGTCTCCAAGGCTTGATGGGAAGAGTATGCACATCAAAGCCTCGTTTCGCCGATATACAGCCATGACCTGGCGAAAGTGGCTCAAGTGCGAGTAGGGGTTCGTCTTCCCCTCGTATGTAGTGAATTGGGGCTGAAGGAAGCCTGATGGTAGGGGCGCGTTCTCAATTGCTGGAACAAACGGCGAGGTCTGCAGCCTCGCCAATGCCTTGTCCGTTGGTTCGTAGGCAGGGCGCGGTATTGTCATTCCAACCTCGACGCTTCCATGCGTCCGAGGAGCCAGCCGCTGTAAGGCAGAAACTCTATGTGGATCATGTGCCCTGGCGTCTTCCCTGCATCGTGCCTTTTCTTCTAGCACGGTTCGTAGGTCGAACGATCTGGGTAACTCTGTCTGTCTAGATCTTGTTTGGTGCGTATGTGAAGGCCAATATGTGCTCCCTTCCGTGTATGACCTCTCGGATCTCGTCATTTCAGACCTGGGGTGACGAGTTCTGGAAGATCTGGGTTGAGTATCGCCTGTCCTGAGACTTTTACTCTCTGCTTGTGAAGGTGTGGTGTTCCTACTACGACCTTCCGAGTGACGAGAAGGCGTCTTGGTTGTGTGCCTTGCTCCTATCGCCACTTCTTTTCCCTTCATCTGGCGCTTTAGGGATTCCATATCTGCCGCCATCCGTCGTATCAATTCGTCTTGCTCCTTGACGCGTTCTTCCAAGGTTTGATCAATCCTCCGCCTTTGTCTTTCTGGACTCTATGAACGGGAGTGGTGAGGGCTGTCAGTCCGCCTTCTCTCCCTTGTATCCCTCCTGGGATTCTGTCGTTGCTCCAAGTCTGCCATAGGAGGGATCAAAGGTAGTCCTTCGCGTCTCGCACCTCCTTGTGGTGTTTGTCCGTCGATGGCGGACTGTGACACATCTTCGTTGTGCGCCATTGATTCTTTCTGAGGAAAAGCTTGATCAAAAGGTTGTTCTTGTCTGAGTTCCCACAGACGGCGCCAATTGTACGGGAAAGAAATACACATTCTCGTATAATCTTGTTGATCAAGCCCGCACTCCTCCGTACGTCGTCGTTCTGCAACCTGAAAACATAAACGTGAGCTGGCCGGCGGGTGTGTGCCGGAAACCTCTCCGATGCCTAAGTCAGTAAGCAAGACAAATAGGCAAAAGCTCTGTATATTCAGGAATCAAAATTGTATTACCTCTCCATAGGTGATGTTTGTGGGCTTTTATAGGTTTCGTGTGGCACAATCCTAATAGGACTCTTACTCCTCCATGTAGAATCCTCCTAGGATTCATACTCCTGAGAGATAATGCTTCTCTCAACACCCCCCTCACTGCTTAAATCAAGTGAGATGGTTTTACCACAGCCGAACTACCTTACGACCGAAGTAACATTGCCATGTTAGACTAACCGGAGTGACCAACTTATACACTAGTTCGGCCCTGCCTTACTGTCTTCTACCTCGGCTTCCCATACCACGACCGAGCTATCCATAGAAGATATTTGCCGAACTAACTCAGGACAATCTGGAAGATAACTTCTCTTACTTCAGCTAGAAGACCCAACCGGGCTAACCGCAGCGCCCTCCTGCACCGATATAACAACATTCTTCCTTGACCGGGCTAATCGTGACTGAGATAACTTCTGCGACCGGACTACTTGAATGAGGTCTTTTTACTCTGCTTTTCATACTCCGGCCCACATCGGCCCATTACTTAGCCTGCCCCAATTTACCTGTATAAATTACCCTCACAAATACGAATTGTTCTTTGTGATTTGAAAAATTATAAATATCTCATTGTCTGAAATTTTTTATTTAATAAAATTAATTAAAAAAATAAAATTTCTAATTGCTATCATATATAGTAATAAAATTACAAAAATTATTAATTGAAATAAAATTTTGATATCATTAAAAATTAGTAATTGACTTGATAATTTATTAATAAAATGACATTTGTTATTAAATTATAAATTTCAAACAACTAGATATAATTTTCAAAATTATATAAGACAATTTATATTTCAAGCAAACCTTTGTAATTTACCGTTATTCTTGTATAAAAATATCATTTTCCTATATTTATTTGTGTAAATTTATTTATCAGAGGAATGGTAAGTTTTTTCTTGTTCTTCTTCACCGGACCAGCATGAGTCCCTTTCCTCTTCCCCTCTTTGTGATATCCCTTCTCTCTCTCTCCGCCTAAGTTTGAATTGATGGAAGTATATGTGTGTGTATTGCTAAATTTCTGTTTTATGCTTCATTTTAAAAGTTATAATTCTCTAGAGGGGGAGAGAAATTTAGAGAGAGAAGAGAGAGTGTTCTTGTATTTTTAGGCTTTAGAACTCTACTTTAAGGATGGGAATGAAGTGGCTGAATGAGGGCTTCTATCCCTCTAACTCAACCCCCAACAACCCTAGGTTAACCCTTAACCAAAGTTGTAACTAATGGCTGAGATTGAATCTTAAAAATCCTTCAAGTCCTCACCCTAGATTCAAAAATCAGGTTCATAAATATATATATGTGTGTGTGTGTGTGTGTGTGTGTGTGTAACAAGGTGGTCAAATGGCCCATGTGTCTACATTTCCCAAATGGTGAATGGGAAAGGTGTAAGTAAGACCCAAGTGATTGTATGCATTATTTGAGGTAGAGATGACAAATGGGAGGGACAAGAGAGAGAAAGTGGTTTCAGCTGGTGCTCTAGGACCCCAAAAAAAAAAAAATATTAGCAGCGTTTGGTAGAGTTTTTTAAATATGATTTGAGAATAAAGTTGTATTTTGAGTTTGTGAGTTTTGAAATTATGATTTGAGCGTAGAAAATTTGTTTAGTTATAAGTTTTGAATTGAATTTTGAGTTGAGTGTTGAATTAAGTTTTGAATGTTTGATATAACATGTAAAATAAAAAAAAAATTTGGTTATGAGTTTTGAAAAGAGTTTTCAAAGCTTAATTCAAATTTTTATAACTCATAACCAAACACACTACTCAAAACTTTATTGAAAATTCTTATCAACATTCCTAACCAAATTCTTTTTAAAATTCAATTAAAAAAATTAATTATTAACAAAAAATAACATTAATCAATTTTTTTAATTGAGAATATTACAAAGGAAACATTTTTTTTTTCAAAATAAATATTCAATTACTGATTTAAAGTAACTTTTATTGTACATTTGGTTCAAATGATTTTTTTTTAAAAAACATCAAAAACAAATTCCCATTTTTTTTTTCTTTCCAAATAATAGGTGCCATTTGAAAAAAAAAAAAAAAAAAACTGTTCCGGTCAACTGGCCAGACAATCGGTCAGACATCCGAGAGATGTCCGAGTAGACCAAAATTGCTCTTTTCAAAATTCAAAAACTCATTGTACTACCAAACAGGTTTTCAAATGAGTTTTGAAATGTGACTTAGAATCAATTTTAAAAAGTTTAAACCAAACAATGTGTTGAATGGAATTAAGATTCCAAAGCTATACCAATTTGCTTAGAAGTGGTTTGGGATAATCTAAATAAGATACCGTTTGACTTTATACGAAAAGATGTGTAAAAAAGTAGAGAGGTGATGTGACTAAAAAAAATAAAAAGTATACTTATTCAAGGATTTTGTGCTTCCCCCAAAACCCTAGCTAAAAACTATGTAATTTTGGACATAGAAAATGTGCGATTTATGTACTAGAATTTCACGAAATTTGCCAGATCAACTAATAATAATAAAATACACATAATTAACACGTAAATAATAATTTGTGGGCCCAGAGAGTCTGTCTTGCAAACCTCAAATCAGATTAGGTCCACGTGCACGTAAAATAATTATAATTAATTAAACTTCTCGTTTGTCAATATCACTTTTTAATCTAAAAATCAAAAAATTATTAAAAAAAATAAAAAGTCAAACAACTTATATAAAAAAGTCAAAATATTCTTTTCCTTCTATTTTTTGTATATTTTTTCGTAAAAAATTAAAAAGTCATCCCAAACATACTAATTTTTTCTACAATATATTTTAGCCAAAAGCCAAAAAGTTACTAAAAAACATGTTTCCAAATGAGGCCTTAATTAGTGCTTGATTATGTTAAATAAAAGCTTATAATTTGATAATAGAGTTGTATTTTGAGTTTGTGAGTTTTGGAATTATGATTTGAGTGTGGAAAATTTGTTTGGTTATGAATTTTGAAAAGAGTTTTGAATTGAATTTTGGAGGGAGTTTTGAGTTTTTGAAATTAGATTAGTTATTTGATTCAAAACTTACAACTCATAACCAAATACACAATCAAAGATTTTATTCAAAACTCATATAAAAATTTAAAAAATTTCGAAAATATTTTTTTATTTACAAAATAAAAATAATAGGTGCGGAAAAAAGAAAAAAAAAACAAACACTATTCCGATCAGCCAGTCGGATGTCTTAGTTAGCCAAATTTTTCTGCCTGAAAAGTAATTTTCAAAAGTGAGTATGAAATTATAATTTGAAAACTCAAAACAATCACCACACTCAAATGAAAATGTGTTTGGAACACCTAACCAAACACAGCCAATTTTTCCTAGTCATTACATTCATATGGAGATTTCTGATTTTGTTATGTTTTGAGAGTTGGGTTTTGTTTTGTGTGAGAGAGGAAACCAAAAGACGTGAGGGAGATAGGTTCTGTAAATGAGAGAGAGGGGGCTCAAATGGGTGATGCCCAAAGCGTTGAGGTGGCAGTGGCACACAAGAGGTTAGTAAACTAGTTGGTGTTCATGGCTTTGTTGGATGTTATTTCTACATTTTCTACTATGTCAATGGTCAGTATATACTCAGAGTACTGCAATGCAGGTCTAATGGGAATTGTGTTGATGACAATAATGAGTTTATTTTTAAATTATTGGCCAAGCACCCAAGCTTGTTATTGGTTAAATTAGTTCACTTGAGCGAAACTCTCATATTTATTATTAAACATTGGCCCCTCTCTCTCTCTCTCTCTCTCTCTCTCTCTCTCTCTCACACACACACACACACACACACACACACAGAGCTTGAGTGCATATTAACTCTACTTGTCCTATCTAATGCGTCTTAGTAACCTTTTATTGTACTTAAATTTTCATATTCTGCCTTCATATTTAAAATCTCATAAATCCCAAAGTCTACTTTGAGCTTTTGTAATTATAACGGAGCATCCATTGTAATGTTTTTGATGCATTAGATTTCTCAAGTTGATTTCACCTAAACAACTGATTGAGGTTTCAATTGAAATCAAGTTCCTTGGTTGAGTTCCAATGCTCTTATATGTGTTGGTGTTATATATATGAACTTCAAAAGCATGAAATTTACCTCTGTTTGAACTGCTTTTTCCTAATTGCTAGGAAAAATCATGCAAAGTTTTTAATCTTTTGGACACCCGTTTCGAAATTTATTGGATAGGGTTTGAAGAACATGAGCATTCAACTTTACCAATGTCTATCCTTTTGTGGACTGGGCATAGTTTTGGATATGAGAGATAAGAACTGCATTATCCACTGTTATGATCAAAGTACTTATGGGTTTTATCTTCTGGATTAAATTTGACACTTCCTCTGCTTACTAATTGCTTTGACATGAAGAGTACTAATATCTATATATGTTGTCTCTAGTAGTTAGGCCACATTATTCTATACTAAAACAGGTATGACCTGCAAAATCATGATGGATACCACTAAGTTCAATGTTTTTTTCTTGGTGAGACCAATCTTACATTGTATATCATTATTGTTGTTGGCATGCTGTCTAGTTTCGTTTTATGTGCTAACCTAACTACATCTATTTTATCTTCTATTGTATCATTTGCAAAACTCAGGGAATTAGTGTTCTTTTTTTTCTTTTTGGTTATCATGCTCGTTTCTCAAAGTAGAAAATATATTTTTTAATGACTAGTCTGTTATTTTGTACAATGCTTTGATTATATTTGTATGCTTGTTTCCGGTACGTTAATTGTTGGGATTGTCCGTTGCTGACATTTTTCATTAAATTGATGACTTGTAACAGGACAGCTATGGCATCCATTGATGTTTGGATGAAGAATGCTTCTGGAAAGGCTCCCAATGTTAGTGCGATCTTCATGTCAAACAGAACTACAATAGAAGAGTGTTTTAAGAGAAAACTATTTGGTCTTCCACAGCTTTTGTTGACTTTGTGAAAGAAGTCAAAGCTGGAATGGTTTTATTTCTTTTTGAATTTGAGCAAAGAAAACTCTATGGTGTATTTCAGGCTGTAACGGATGGTTCAATGAATATTGTACCCCATGCATACCGTTCAACAGGAAAATTATTTCCTGCACAGGTTTCAATTGATGATTGTGTGATTTTTTGTTGTTTTCCTCCTAGCTTCATTCTTTCATAGCTTTCATTGGGCTCAAATTTATTGTTGCTTAATTATATATTTTTTCCCCCTTTAGCCTATGTGAATCACCAGATATTGGTTCTTTGAGATGTAACGTAACCTCTTTTCTTTTTAGACCAATTTTATGCCTATCATTCAATTTTGTCTTGTTAAGGTTTCGTCCTCTTTTTTAACATGATTTCTGTGATGCTATTAAAGATAATTACTATGCAGCGACAAAGTTCAACTTTGGTCTGTCTAAAGGTCAGGTTTGCTCTTATTCACATTTCTTGTAGAATCTAGACTCATCATTTGGCAAAGGATTCATATTCTGTACAATATGCAGTTTAAGTTCAGTTCAGCTCAATCATAGAATGCCATAGCAAGGTACTAACATGACCACTTATTCCTTAGAGAAGTCAAGCAAACAAACATACTTCTTAATGGGATAGTTGGTGTGACCTGATGAAGCTTGTTGTGGGAAGCTGTGATTGACTGATTGTGAAAGGAAATGAACTAAATATGTATGAGTTGGAATTGAACATTACATGTTGGTTATAACAAGGCATAAACTGGACCTGTTTTTTGAACACTCACTTTCTATTGTTTGAGTATGCAGGTTCAAAGGTTCTCATACTTGTTTCATTCTAGTAAGGTCAGAGTACAAAGATCTCTGAAAAAAAAGAAAGTCAAATCTTATAATAAATCCCTTGGCTGATTCGGGCAAACTTGAGCTGGAGAGAGATGACTCCATGGTTGAAAGTCAAGCTAGGAATTCAGTGGATGTACTCCAGTCACTGAATGTAGGGTTGTCTTTTTTCCAGGCTCTGTTAATGTCTAGAACAAGCAACGAGATCACCTCATTTCATGAATATGCCTATCGGTATTCAGCAAGCTCATCTTTTTCTGGAAGTCAATCGGTCCAATTGCAAAAAGAGTCAGAGCACATAGATATCTCTTCTTATAATGCTTCATTGGTCCTTGGCGATTACATACCACTGTCCTCCCCTAAACATCTTGATGCAAAAGAGAATGGGAATGCTTTCTCAAAGGCTGGGGTTTTGGAAGATAACCAAATAGAATATGCCTCGTGTGGTGGTTATATAGATTTGTCCTCCTCTGAAGCATGCATATTTCCCATGCCTTTTGGACTGATGGATTCAAATCAGCCATCTTTTGTATTCAGTCCAGGGAGGGATCAATGTGACGAAAAATATCGGAGGGTCAAGGGCCTATATATTCTAATACTCAAGGTGAAAGAACAAGTGTATTTTCTCGTTTGAATTTGGTGTCAAAAGCTGATGTGGAAGATAATGAAGACGACTCTGAAGTGACTGAATCAGTGCATGAAATTATGGAGAAGTTGCAGCGGTCTCATGAAAATTGGCGACAAGGAAAACTAAAAGATTTCACGTGAAAAAGGAGGGAGCCATCTGAAAAAGAGAGCTAGTGTGTTTTCTCACTTAAATTTGGCTTCTAACAATGCTGTGGAAGAAAACAATGCAGCAGAAATATTTCAGGGGAATAAGAGAGAAACGCCAAGTAGTTATCAAAAATCAAGATAGTGAGAATTTACAGATGACTATCCAGGTGTAGACGAATGAAGATGCATCTCAAGTTAAGAGGATCCGATGGATACATGCAATGGGAAACAAATAGGAGAATGCATTCCACTTCTGAATGTTAACGAGGAAGGCAAAATGTTGAAGATAGAGTGTGAAACTGAGGGAAGAAATCGTGTAGATGGTGAAGAACAACAGAAGAGAAGATTAGTTAGGTCGATGCCAAGAAACAAGTCAAATGCCAAAACAGATGAAAATCAAACCAGCTTATCTCAAAATGACATAAAACCAGCTCTAATATACCCAACCATCAGTGATGGCAATGGTGAAGAGCAGTGGAAAGGCTTGACCAATATGGATTCAATGTTGAGAAAACAAGATGGTCCAGGAAAGAACTGCTTTGGAGAGGTGGGCACAAAGCCATTGAAGGCGACAAGGAAAACTAGAAGTATTTCACGTGAAAAAGGAGAGAGCCATCTGAAAAGAGAGCTAGTGTGTTTTCTCGCTTAAATTTAGCTTCTAACAATGCTGTGGAAGAAAACAATGATGTGGAAATATTTTGTGGGAGTAAGAGAGACACACGAAGTAGTTATCAGAAATCATGATAGTGAGAACTTACAGATGACTATCCAGGTGTAGATGAATGAAGCTGCATCTCAAGTTGAAGAGGATCCGGTGGATACATGGAGCGGGAAACAAATAGGAGAATGCATTCCACTTCTGAATGTTAACGAGGAAGGAAAAATGCTGAAGATAGTGTTAGGAGTATGAGACACCAGAAAACAATCACACACAATAACACAAAAGATTTACGTGGTTTGGCAATTGCCTACGTCCACGGGAGAGATATCTACTAAAGAATTATCCCGGAAGGAGATTACAGTACTCACACCTCACAATTCTCTCTATAGCACTCTCACTCACAGATTACACTCTCTGTATTTTTCTCTCTCCCTCTATGTATTCTCAGTGTGCTCACTGCATTCACTGATCAACCCCTCCTCACTCATCTTAATTTATACACGAGAGAAGAGGAGTGGTTAAGAAACAACACTGAGTGGGTTTGGTTGTGCTGTCCCCACCATATTCCTTTAGCTATCCACCATCTTCCTTTAGCACATGGTGCCACCCTCACCATGTGGATAGTAGGCTCCTCACCTTGTGAAGTGTGGGCTGGAGCTAACAGATAGAGTGTGAAACTGAGGGAAGAAACCGTGTAGATGGTGAAGAACAACAGAAGAAAAGAAGATTAGTTAGGTTGATGCTAAGAAACAAGTCAGATGCCAAAACTGATGATAATCAAACTGGGCCATCTCAAAATGATATAAAATCAGCTCTGATATACCTAACCATCACTGATGGCAATGGTGAAGAGCAGTGGAAAGGCTTGACCAATATCGATTCAATGTTGAGGTCCAAGAAAGAACTGCTTCAGAGAGGTGGACACAAAGCCATTGAATGTATACCAACTTCGTTGTCTGTCTGCATCAGCTGGTAACAAAGATCTGGACAAAGAAGTACTCTCTGTAGATGAAGGACAAGCAGAATGCACAAAGACATTTTTTGGCACTAGGCGTGAAGAATGTGGTGAGCAAGATTCTGGAGTTATATGTGAACTGGCGTTGTTTGATACCTATAGAACTGGTTAATAACGTCTGACTCCTTTTTGTGTTATGGTACATAATGAGGGAACTTGGAGAATGTTTGAAGGGTAAATTACAAATACATCCCTAAAGTTTGCTTAAAGTATAGATTGCCCCATGTGGTTTGGAAAATTACAAAAACCCCCTTGTTAAAATTTTTTATTTAACAAAATTAATTAAAAAAATGAAATTTATAATTACTTTCCTATACAATAATAAAATTACCTAAATTATTAATTGAAACATATTTCTAACATCATTAAAAACTGTTAATTAACTTAATGATTTATTAATAAAATGGACTATTTGTTATGAAATTAGAAACCTTAGGGGGGTGGAATGTAATTTTCAGAATCACAAGGGGCGATTTGTATTTTAATCAAACCTCAAGGGGTGTATTTGTAATTTACCCATGTTTGAAAGAAATTGGTAAATGAAGGAATCATTTGGTATCCTGGTGGCATGCAAAATTGTAAATGAAAATAGTTTTGGGAACACAAATGTTAGTTTTTGTTCCAAGAAGAATTAACTGAAAGTAGAGTTATGATTCCATGTCCATATCCATACTTCTTAGCTGCTCCTTGATATTGTTCTTGCATTCATTATTCTTTTGCAATTATGATTGCAAATGAGGTGCAGTGGTAGAACATCATAGAAGTGCTTATGTTTAAGGTGGCTCGAAAAGGCTTATGAGCATGCTTGTTTGCTAAGTCAAATTCATTAATCAATCAAATGCCATAAAGGAAGCGCAACTTGTACACAAGATGTACACACATTTAAAAAAAAAAAAAAACTACAAAATCAATCATGGCAAAAAGGAAATCTCTCTCAACCATGAGAATGAGGGAAACAAGAAAAGTTCCCTTCACGTTCAAAGATGACTTCTCACAACTATCAAAACATCTTTTCTCTTGTTCCAAAAACACCACACATGATCCAAAGAGAAGAAACCTTCCATAGCTTCATAAAAGGTCTTTGATGGTATAGTTAACTAGAATATATATAGTTGTAGCCATGGCTGTTATAACCTTACGATTTATGATTTGATTCATGTAGTTGAATCTTAACTTGAGTGAATCTACGATTCAATTATGATTTACTACTATTCATTGCGATTTATTACGGTTTAAGTGAATCAGTTATATTTTGCATGAAACTGTGTCATTTTTTGCAAAATAAAAAAGGGAAAAAAGAAATAAACTAATGGTATTGATATATGTGATTTTGTTTGTATTTAAATATGTAATTTAGTTATATTGATATTTATTTCATTTTAAACAATATATTTTTATATGCAAATATAAAATTATGTGTTATGCTAAACAAAGTGAATTCTAAGATTCACAATTCGATTCCCGATTTGACAATAATGGTTGTGGCCACATTTTTTGATATAATATCTGGTGCTTGGGTGTCACTTCTAGTATATAGGATGTTTTGACTATCGTTACTGTCCGACTTGTCCCAAATTTAGTTATGTTCAAATATTTTTCTAGTTCTATTGGGTTTTTGATGATATATATATATATTAGAGGATGTGATAAATTGCAATCTATGACTTGAGTCTTGATTTTAGTCCCAAACTAGGCGGGAAAAAATATTCATTCCATTTGTTAGTGTGCTTAATATAATAGGTTTGTGTGTATATGGCATTTTTCACATCTGCTGCTTGTCTTAGTATTGCATTTGTGTTATCAAGGGATGTGGACATGAGATGATATTTGTTCTACTCCTTGAAACTGCACAGAGATCATCTTTGGAGCAGGAGGGACAGAAAAGATGATACCAGAGAATCTTTGAGAAAAAGGCACCGCAACATGAACTGAAGTGAGAGCCCACAATGCAAATCATCTAGCAAAGATAGGGATAGGGAGAAGGAAAGTGACGCGGATAGGGACCAAGAAAGGGATTGTGATAGAGACCGAGGTAGAGCTCATGATCCAGAAAGTGGGAGGGAAATGGAGAAGATGTTAGGATCAAGCGCTTACCATCTCACCAAAATTCATAGGTAGTGGTAAATGCGCAACTTCATTTCCTTAAAGGGTACAATGCGAAGCGCCAAAAGTCGACTGTGACTCGGCCTCAATCTAGACCTCCTCCATGGCAGGATGTTGGCTTAAACCCAGGTCAACAGAAGAGAGAGGGACAACCACCATAGAGATAGTGTTGAAAAATCCAAACCCAATTCCATCAAGAACCAGAAGCTTCATACTTAGCAATGAAGCATCACATGTTAAATGTATAGAAGAAAGAAGAAGCTCGCAAAATGATGAAGAAGATTGAAGAAGAACCCAGAAGCATAAAGAAGAAGATAAGGAAGCTTCATGGAAGCTCGCCTCCATTAATGGTCAAAAGCTTCACTATGAAACAAATGAGGAAAACGTGAAGTTATGTGTTGTATACAACTCACACACGAGCTGAACACACGGATTGTAATCCTATAAATAGATTGCATTAGTTATTGTATTAGATCATGAGATATGAGATAGATCAATGAGATAAAGAGACACTACATGTATCCATAAAATTAAAGAATTCCCAAAGAGGTTGAGGAAAATGAAGATTCACCTGACCTATTCAACAATCTAGAAGAGTTCAAGTACAGTGCCAAATATATCAAATTTTTGGACACTCTAAAAAGGATTGTTGGTATCAAAACACCAACACTAAAGAAGAGAAAGTCCATTTTATCAAAGAAGGGAACATAGGATCCACCAGTTTGCTTCCATACAAAGTCAACAAGACACCAGAAGAAGCCTGGAGCAACAACAAACCAAAGGTCAACCATTTGCGAATTATTAGTTGCATCACATATGCCAAAGTGCCAGAAGCCAAATGAACAAATGCTCAGACAAAGAGCTTATCTTTAGATGACAATCAAGAAGACATGGAGACCACAATGACCCCAAACTTACCGCAAAAGGGGACAAACAACATTTCAAGTGAAGGATCACCAATTCAAGATATCTATGATGTAACCAGACGCATGGATGAAAACTTTGAATTACTCTGCTTTTTCACAGGCAATGATCTGACAAGAATTGAAGAATCTCAACAAAAGGCAAAGTGGAAAAGTCATCAAGATAAAACATCCACTAAATGCCTAAGAATGAAGAAAGTCCAGTGCAATGCTCATACTGGAAAACAACTAAAGAATGCAACATTGAAGGTCTACCACAAGTACAAGAGAAGAATCAAATATGTGGCATACAAACATTTGAGGACAAGAGTAAAGATCCTCACAGCAAAAGAGAAAGCTTTAATGCTTGCAGTTACTGAAAGAATGAAGAAACCCATCGAATTGGGTTTCAGGGGGGATATTGAAAATCCAAACCTAATTCCATCAAGAACTAGAAGCTTCATACTTAGCAATGAAGCATCACATGTTAAATATGTCGAAGAAAGAAGAAGCTTGTAGAATGATGAAGAAGATTGAAGAAGAAAGAAGAAGAACCAAAAGCATAAAGAAGAAGATGAGGAAACTTCAAGGAAGCTCACCTCTAGTAATGGTCAAAAGCTTCACCATGAAGCAAATGAGGAAAACGTGAAGTTATGTGTTGTATACAACTCACACACACGGTTCACACACGGATTGTAATCTCATAAATAGATTGTATTAGTTGTTGTATTAGATCGTGAGATAGATTATGAGAGATGAGATAGATCAATGAGATAAAGAGATACTACATATATCCATAAAATTAAAGAAATAAAATCAGCGTGTTTGTTTTTCCAAATTCATTCTCAATATATTAGTGGGATTCCATTCTCATATCTCATCTGTGGAATTAATTTTCCATAAGTGGTATCAGAGTATATAAAGGAAATTGTCATATTTTTCTAATAGATAGAGATAGAGACAGAGAGAGTGACAAGGATAAGCGAAGAAGGGTGAAATGAGTTTGTTGATGGCCATGCATTAAAGCTTTTAAGTGTTATGGAAGAAGATGAGAATTCTAATCATCAGTAGTGAAATTATTCAGTCAGAGTGGGTTTCGAAAACTGGAGGGTTGGAATGGTTTTTGGTGATATCTCAATTAATCAATAATCTCCTTAAGATGTGACACAGGTTCTGATGTCTAACCGTGGAAGATGGTCAATGTATTATGTGATTGGAATGGCATCCATCATTTTATATTTACACTCTGTAAGACAAAACATAGCCACCATAACACCTGTTGGTAGCCAAATGTGTAGTTTGTTCTAAAATTTTTGAGATGTTGGCTATATTAGAATTCTTATAGTTAAAAGTGGACAATTAGGTTGCTAAATTACTTGTTTTGTTATTGAGATATTTTTTAGTATTCAACATTGCTACCGTCTGTTGCACATCATTTTTTTGGGGGTTCTCTCTTTTAGACGTGAAATGATGTTGAGAAAGGTAAACGGTTTGCAAATCTAAATACATATACTTTAAAGAATATATATATATAAACAAACAACAAACAAAAAGAAATTGACCCAAAATAAAATAAATAAATTTTTTATTTACATGTATATATAATCATTATAAATAAATAATAAATAATTTTTTGTATTTAAAAGTTGTTTGGGTACGATTTCAACATTTTGGTGTTTTGTTTCACTTTATTTATTTAAAAGATGTGGGTTTAAAGTTTCTTTGGACTTTGGGTCACTGAACAAATTGAGATTGTTTGTCCTTTAATAGTCGAACAATTTAAGTTTGTTTGGACTCCTATGGTTGAACATGACTAATTAATCAATTTTGACTCGCTCGATGGACATGACCAAACAAACTTGATTTGTGTGGCCATGTACCGAACAAACTTCAACTTGGTTCGTCGAACAAAACATGAAAGCTGAAAAAAAAAAAAAACCAAAAATCTTGAAATTGTCATTTTTCATTTCAATGGACGAGTTAAAAAAGTGTTGCAAATCAAAGACTGTGTAAGGGAGGCAAAGGTGATAACGGATGCTATTTGGAGATGATGATGGATGCGGGTTAGGGTTTGGAAAATTAAGCGTAAACAGTGGAGAAAGATTAGCGATGAGATTATTTTTTGAATTATTTAAGGTAGCAAAGAGATGAAATAGAAATTTTAAAATTTTTGAATGAGTGAAAAGAAAAAGGGTGTCAAGTGGAAATTATGTAGTGGAAATAGAAGCTCCCCAATTGCCAACCCTGTTACACGGCACAAGCTTTGAGAATGCAATCAAACAAAAACAAGACATTACTAAACAATTCAACCTTTTATACAACAGTAGGAAAAGATTCAATCAAACATACTTACACAATCCTGTTCAGAGCACACTAAATATAAAGGAATAACAACTATAAATATAGACACATTTAGACAAGAGAAATAGAAACAATAACAATATTGTAATTTTTCTACAAATCACTCCAACACACTACAATTCTCACTCTAAAAAGATTAGGGTTTTAATTAAAATAGTTCAAGAAGACCATAACCGGGCTCTGAATATGGTTCGGGATCAAAGGAATGAGCGATGACCCATGTTTTGAACTCCATTTTACTTACTTTGAAAAGTAACTAAAAAATAAGAGAGAGAGAGAGAGAGAGAGAGAGAGAGAGAGAGAGTTGCATCAACACTAGAATAATGGCTCGTGAACAATTTCTTGCAAGCCAAACCTGCTCAAAAATTTGTAGGGAATATTAATATGAACAAGGTAAAAAACCCGGAAGCTATGTTGCCAAACTTGCTAAAAAGAACCGCTAACCTAAACTGTCAGAACTCTTCAAAGTAAATCAACATTTCAGAACATACCACACTTGAACAATGGCATAGGCCCCTAGCGGCCAAGCTTCCTAAGTAACCATTTTTTCCGAAGGTTGACATCCAAAGCCAAAAATGTCTTTGCTTTCCTCTCATCCTCCAAAAGGTCACAACCATCCAACAATAGCTCATCATCAATATCCGATATTGCTTGAAGTGCATCAATGGCATTTGCTATTGAGTCATAGCTCTTTTCCTGCTTTTTAACCAACCTTGTTACTACACTGGTGGTATCGATACAAGGCTCTTGAATTTCTTCACCAGTTTTCTGCACTTTTCTAGATCGTCCTGAGACTGATGGCATTTTAGTTGGCCGTTTTTTCCCTCGATCAGAGGTGTCAACATCCAATAATGGAATTTGAATGCACCCAGAAACTTGATCCATTTCAATTTCTAGGGCTTTATAGTCAATCTCTGTCCCCATATCTTGACAGCTTAATCCTCTGTCTGCTATTTTGCTCCCAAAAAGTATACGCAAGTCATTGCAATACCCCAAGGTTTTATTTTTGTAAGCGATTGCATCTGGGTGTTCCTGCAAAATATCATATTTATGCTACAGTAATAAGTAACATCAATAATCAACTCGAAGTCAAAGTCAAAGTGGACATATCTCTAGAGCAGACCGATACCAATATGTATAATCCAATAATAGTTGAATGGTAAATATAATTCGTTGCTTTGATTTTTAACTGCATTATAGTGAAAAACTTTCAATAGTGGAGAACCAAATAAGATACAAATGGATAGCAGGAATCACCCCTTCAAACAAATTATAACTGAAATAATCTATATGCCAGCTTATGTTTTCGACTTTTTGTGTTTTTTCTAAACTTGTTTTCAACTTTTAGAGTCAACTTTTTCTTTTTTACTTTTTGGGTCCGTCATGACTAGATGAATCTAAACATTTTAAAAGAAAATTTTGAGTCAATTTTGAAAAAAGTTCACTAAAGAAGAATAGCCCATATTATATATACACACACACACATGTAAACAACACCCAATTAGTATACATTAATGTGTCTACGAGGGGAAAGATTGGGTACACCCTTAACCTTTGGTATAGTACACAAAGTGGTTGTCCCGTGATTTGAACCCATAACCTCAAGGTTATTAGGCCAAGGTTTTACCATTGAACTAATGGTCACCCTCGGCGTAGCGATAAAGCCACCCCTTGGTGACCTGGTGGTCACAGGTTCGAGTCGCGGAGATAGCCTCTTCGCTTGCGGGGGTAAGGCTGCGTACATCAACTCTTCCCCAGACCCTGCTTGAGCGGGAGTTTCGTGCACTGGGTACACCTTTTATATATATAAATATACAGAAATTGGTTTATTTTCTTCTTTTCTGAGTGTTTTTTTTTTCCATAAAAAAAAGGACAAATTACACTAATAGTCCCTATAGTTTGGGTCACTTTAGTCCCCGACTTTTCAATTGTGACACATTTGATCATGAATTTTGAATCTTGTTCCAAATAAGGACAATTGAACATACCATTGCTTAATTTCAAGGGCAAAATCATCAATTTAATAAAATATAAACTAATTTGACAAAAATAAATGTCAAAAAAATATTTTAAAATATTTTAAAAATTAGTTCTACCTACCAAAAATAAAATTATGTAAAATTGATAAAAATTAATAAAAATTACATGATTAATTTTTAAAAATTAATTTTACATTATCGTCATCCAAATATATAATAAAAATTAATTTGGCAAAAAAAAAAATGTCTAAAAGATTTATCAATTTTATATAATTTTATCTTTAGTAGCTAGAAATAATTTTTAAAAATTCAAAAATATTTTTTTGACATTTATTTTTGTCAAATTAATTTATATTTTATCAAATTGACGATTTTACCCTTGAAAAATCCAATAGTATCTACAATTGTCCTTATTTGGAACAAGATTCAAAATTCAGGGTCAAATGTATCACAATTGAAAATTCAGGGACCAAAATGACACAAGCCCAAATTATAGGGACCATTAGTGTAATTCACCAAAAAAAAAATCACATTTTTTTAATTTTTACGATAGTTTAGTCAAGGGCTTAAAAAGTAGAAAAATTTAACAAAATTTTAAAGAAAGTGCATTAAAGACAAAAATAAGCCGAACTAGAAAAGCCAACAAAGCCAAAGAAATGAACCTTTATATAAGCTTCCCATTTATCATCATCAGCCACAACTATTTGCAGCCTTTCATCCCATGCAAATCCGCTTTGATTGAGAAGATTGTTGATGTCATTGTAATGTTTCATCAAGCACATGTACTGATTTTCTAATGCATATTTGTCACACTGGACACCAAACTTTTCATTAAATGATGCATTCATGTATGCCCAAGCTTGCTCATCGAATGTGTGATTGATGTTATCCCTTCTATGCACTAGCTCCAACATAACGTCAATAAAGTAACGATCCATTGATGGTGTCCAATCCATCACCGGATGTGCACTAGCAGGGAACTCGTCTTCCTTCCCGTCACCTAGAAATTGAGAAAAACCATTTATAGGAAGATCAAAAATTTAATAAATAAATAAAGGAAACCTTGCTTTAGACGTGCATGTATATCACAAAAAATGCAATTCTGATTTGCTTCAAATAGAAATGAAAATGAATCTACACATGGATCAACATCCTTACATTTGTATACCATTAAAAGTTTAAACATTCCAGGATAAGTTATACAAGCCAATGGACAAGTATTGTGCTTCTGTGTGCTGCAGAATAGTGCAATGGTGTAGATCACATGTAACCTAAGATTAAGAAGCACAAACACTTTTAAAAATTTAAAAATACTAGTACACATTTGGACGTGTGTTAGACATAAGTCCAAGAGTTTCCTATTATTTTCTTAAATTTTTTAGACCTGCAAACACTTCATACATTTGGGAGATACATGACACATTAAACACATTACAAGTTTGAATAAAATAACTTGGGAGATTCAATGATAACAAAACAACGCATATTTATGCCTTTTAACTACATGTTACATGGACTTTTATAAATTTGTGAAGTACTCATATCAGACACTTGATACTTGGGTATGCGCTACATGTCCAATATGCCTAATTGGTCATGCATCCAACAAGGATGTATGAGCAATCAAGTTTACTATATAACTATGCATAAGACTTGCATTTTAAATATAAAATGTATTTAATTTTGTAAACATCAATTTATCCTTGAAACATAAAAGTAGTGTTTAAGAAATACGAATTATAGTCATGTCCGGTTGGCTTTAACATGAGAATTAAATGAATCCTACACTTTAGAAACATATCTACACCTAACCCCATATCCGAGTCCCCGTAACAGCCAATTAATCTCTCGTCCTTCAAATTTAGAAATGACTTTTTTTTTTTTTTTTCCCATTTGGGCAGTGTATAGACTACAAACATCAAAAATAAGAAAAAAGAAGCCACGTACAATGCAAAACAAGGCTAAAAAATTAGATTAGTAGGATCATACCTGAATTGAGATTCCACAACCTAACAAGATCCAACTATCAGGTGTAAAACCCAAGTTGTGTGTAGGATTATTTTGTTGGATAGATTAGTAATTAAATTAATTTATATGGGTCATTTATTAATATCAAAGAATTAGTTATGAGATGGCATTATATTTTCTATTACTTAGATGGGTAATTTTGTAACTTTGAGAAATTAGGTTAATAAGCCCACCTATATATTGTGGTTTTAAGTCTTGGGAAACAAACAAAACGGAGGCTAGGAATTGCTCCATAGGTGGCTAGGGTTTGAGAAGGTAAAAGAAAAAAAAAGAAAAGAAAAAGAGAGGAGAGGTTCAAGTGAGGCTACAATAGGGATTGGAGGCAGCACGTTGGTGATTTTGGGACACCCATTGGTTAAGGTAAAATCTATCTTTACTGTTAATTATTAAGTTTATGTTGAGGAATTTAACAATCAATGCATTAAGGGGATTTGGAAGATCTATAGGTGCCCACTTAGGTTTTGAGAATTGGGTGCAATGTGTAAGTGTAACTTTGGGTGGGTAATAGAAACAATGGAGTTTGTATCATGGGTATGGGTGTGTTTGGCTATAAAGTTGGGTTGAATGGTTTGATCTCTTGGATATTAAAGCAATACATTAATCTAATATGGTGGGGCTTTTGTGGGTATATGTAACATGTAAAAAAATATTAATTTATTTGAGGTTTTATTTATTAGGTTTGTGAGATTGAAGTGGTGAAGCTGGGTGTTTGGAGTTGGTGTTGGAGTGTTATTTTAGCTATTTGAGGTAAGTAACCCTCTATCACTGTTGGTTCATTTTTATTCCTATCGAATCGTTTAAAATCATAAATATATATTTATAGCCTTCGTGTTCTCTTAAAATAAAACATGGGTCAAGTATAAAACAACATCGAATATTATTATGAAAGTTATTTGAATATTTTGTAAAACTATTCTGAAAATTGTACCAAATGTTTATTCCGAAAATATCGAATATTTTATTTGAAAGTTGTGTATTGTTTGAATTTTGAACATCACTCTAGTCTGACTATGATTTGGACCCTAGCCAATGGGGGTTATTTATTGGCACAGAAACTAGTTTCTTTTGGGGCTTTACCACCGGCCTATGTGTGGTTCTGGGCCTTGTCACGGGCTAAGTGACCGTAGTCATTAAGACTTGGGTTTTGTGAATCGAATAATTGAACTATCTGAATATCGAACCATCGATTTGAACAACGAATTATTTTGAATTATCACATTGGCTTTTCATTTAAAACGTATTGTACATTGTTTATTTTTAGCTATGAAACCATCTTACAAATAATTGTTCATTTATTGAACTGTAGAAAAATTATATTTATTGGTCATCGATTTATTTATTTATTTTTGTATACTTGATCCAGCTAGCAGTGATGGTTGGTTATTTACTGGGCTGTTTGGCTTACCCTTATTTTATTTTTCAGATTCTGAGGAGTAGAGCTGCGCGGGGTTTTTACTCGTGGGAGTGCCGAGAGTAGGACTATGATTTAAGTATTTGGATCATTATTATTATTATTATTTTATTAGTGGACTTGGTGGACAATTTCATATGATTAGAATTGTCTATTTGTATGGTTTTTAGCATTATGATATTAAAGGATTTAATTTGAGTATTTTATATTGTTGGTTGTGTGTTGGACTCTTAGCCTTGCATGCTCACCTAAATGAGTGTGCGGCGTTGTCACGGAGCTTGGGGCGTGACATCAGGATCGAAAGATCCTACCTATTAGGGATTTTCTACACAATTGGGATCAATTTTGTCCAAATGAATCATAAAATCGTTGGATCCGAATCAGGATTTTAACAACCATGATTTATATTGGTGATTAATTAATTGATTCAGTAGTCTCATTTTAGTATTGTTAATTTATTATTTGTTATTTTTGGAGTAGCGTGGATGATGCTAGCCTTAGTGGAGTTCTAATAAAATTGGGCACATGGGAATCATTTAAAGAGTTTACAAAAGGCATGGATGGTAGTGCCTATGTGCTTGATGTAGTGTGTTTGGAAAGAGAAAGGAATAGAAACACTTTTGAAGATATAGGGATGGCCATTTATAGAATATCTTCAATTTCTTGTGTTCATTTTTAGCTTAAAGGGAATTTTCACAAGCCTTCCTTTCGTTTGATTCTTTGGTGTAATCCATTTTGCATAGTGGCTCTAGTTTTGTGTTTTGGATTTCTTTCTTGGTGTATATGTCTAGTTTGCATGGGTGACTCCTTTCTTGAATCTCTATAAATGTACATCCATACTTTATCTATCAAAAATAAAAAAATAGTTTCATTCATTGAAAATTTACTTTGATAGTCCTTGTTCTAGTAGAATCTAAAGAGAAATATGAGTATATATATCTATAAACTCATTTAGTTCAACGGAGATGAAATTATAGAAGTTTTTAGCTGCATTTTAGGGGTTACGTGATTGGATCCCAACCTAGTGATTCCAAAAATTTTCTTTGACAAGATTTAATTGCCTTGATCACAATCTGTCCCTAATTTCTGTACCAAAAAACATCATAATTTGATGAATCTACTGCTTTTCTTAAATATTTCTCTTTTCCAAGCATCAAAAACCGTAGGATAATATCTGTCTGAAATTTTAGCAATAAATGATCTTAATTCCAAGAAAATCACTTCCACTAAAACTAAGAATTTTTCAACCAATTTTGTATTATACCTTTTATTACACCCTTAAAGCCCTTTTAACCCTATTTTTCCATTATTATTCTCCAGTCCTACATTAACTGCAGGATGCATTCTCCTCATTTCTTCAGGATTGTCAATGTCATATATCAGGCAGTGCCAGTGCGTATGAAGAATTCGGAAACAAATCAAGAATGAATTTGAAATATAGCCAATTTATGCAAGTTAGAAAAAATAAAAATATAGGGAAAACAAGAAAAGGCATATGTTCACACTCGAGGAATGTTCAGAAAATCAAATGAGCTTGGAACCATGCACAATATCCAATCTAATAGAAGAGATTGAACAATGACATGCATAAGATCAAGTTATGCATGTTAAAAATAAATTCCCAGTAGAGAAGTTATGTGAGAGGGGAAAAATGCAAATCAATGAATTTTTTGTGCAAGATTCAAAAAGTACTATGGCACCAGCAATTAGACTTGAAAGGCAGGCTGCAAGTCCTAACTAAGACGTGTGTTGTACTAAAAACAATATTCAAGCAAATTCTACGTATCTCATAAAATCACACAAATTGAAATTCATACTTGCTTTTATAGTTAACAGTATTCATTTTTGTCTTATACAAAGTTCATGTCTAAAAGTTGCGCCTTTCCAGTTCTACCACAAAAAAAGAAACGAGTGTGCAGAAACACAGAAACAGAATATTCTTTTCCCTATCTGTTATAGAATATTTGATCAACTTGTCACAACCAATAGATGGAACATACCTATCATCAGAAGGGGAACTTCACTGTCTGGGTCTACATTGCGAGCCAAATGGCTGTATTTTCCATCAGATGTGTCATGTCCGTATATAACACACAATTTATGATAACTTGGCACAGTTTTAACTCTGTATGATCGAGTATCAGGATGTGCCTGCATGAAAAACACTTATTCATAAAACTTGGATATAAGCAGAATGACATAAATGAGTGAATAGAAAGAAGTTCACCGTGGTATAAGTATCCCAAACATGATCTTCAGCTGTTACCATTTCTCGTGTTTCATCCCAAGAAAACCCATTCTGCTCAAGAAGAACCTTAACATCATTGTACTGCCTCCTCAAATGTTTGTATCGATTCTTCAAGACATCTCTGTCATAATGAGATTTGAATTTGGCATTGAATGATGCAACCATGTCATTCCAAGCCTGGCTAATGAATGTCTGCCCAATTTTATTCCCTTTATGGACCTGGTCTAGCAACAAGTCAATGAGGCAACGGTCCATAGGTGGTGTCCAATATGTTCTTGAACGTTCACTACCTACAAAACCAACATCCTGTTTGTCAGACTAGCCCTTCTTTCATAGAAGATTTCAGGTTTACAAGGAAAAAGTCCAGTAGTAAATCAATGATGACCTTTTGACACTGCATAACCATTCTTAGCTTCTAAACTAAAATTTTGCAGCATTTATTAGCTCAGCTGGGTTAGGTGAATCATGCAATAAGCCTCTCTCAACTCAACTTTCTCTAGTTATCAATGTTTAAACCTAGTTAATGTTGGAATGTGTCCCACATCACCTGGAATTGCCTCATTTGTGCTGGTTATAAGGCTCTGGTTTCCCTCTCCTTAAGACTTGGGTTTTAAGGAGGAGTGTGGGATAGGCTTTTTAACTTGGTATCAGAGCTTGGTTGGGCTTGTAATTGGTGGGCCATTTGTCCAGCTAGTGTATATTGTGGTCCAGGAGGGTGTGTTGGAATGTGTCCCACATCGCTTGGAATTGCCCCATCTATACTGGTTATAAGGCTCTAGTTTCCCTCTTTTTAAGACCTGGATTTTAAGAAGTGTGGGCTAGGTTTTTCAACTGTTAATATGGGCTACCCATGTATTGAGCTTAGTTTCTGACATGTTATCTCAGGGAACTGGAATGACTGCAAATTGTATTTGCAAAAGCAATTAAAAAAAACGAATAGGAAAAAGAAGCACCCGGGGAGGGGAGAAGGGGATGACTAACCTGCATTGAAAGAGAAACAAAGCACAAAGGGGAACGCTGAAGAGTCTAGAAACACACAAAAAATGGAAGGAAGAGACGTGGGTAAAATAGCAGTAAAAGGACTCTTGGTCAAAGGCCATTAACTTAAGCAAAAAACCTAGTTCATCATCAACAATCAAAACCAGACAATTTCAAACACAACTCCTATTTACATGTCAATTGCCTCAGGCAAGTCCATTCCCATTACAATAAAATATAAAACAATAACCAAACCAAACACCCACATCTTCACTTTACCACAACTGCTCATGAACTTTACAAGAGATTGTTAGCCCCTTGATCAGAACCAAATCTTAAATTGCGACCATTCAACATCCTGGAGTACTAGAAAAATAAACAGATAACCCGTACTATCACTAGCAGAAACAAAATAATTACAACATTGTTTATGATAAATAATAAGTCCCAACTTGGTAATGGAAAATTCAAACACACCAGCCTTTATCCCTGAGGTATCATCTTCAAGCTCTTTATCCTGACGTGCATCACTCTGAATCCCATCGTTGATTGCATCTCCAAATATGAATCCCAAATCTTTATAATTTGGCAACATTCTGATTCTATATGATCGCGCATGTGGGTGTGCCTACATATATGTTAAGTAAGCGACATCAGCAATGAAGAAAGGAACAAACAAGCTCTAGTTAAATAAGAAATATACCTTGACATAAGCATCCCAAACATCATCATCAGCTACTACCATTTCTTGTGACTCATCCCAAGAGAACCCATTTTGTTTAAGCAGAACTGTTACATCATTATAGTACTTCCACAGTTTCTTGTATCGATGTCTTAAAACCCTCTTACTATGTTGAGGACCAAATTTTGCATTGAACAAAGTTAGCATATCTGTCCATGCTTGTTTGTTAAATGTATTATCAAGCTTATTGCCACTCTCTTGTTGGTTCAGCATCAACTCAATGAAATATCGGTCCATATCTGGATTCCAATCTGTCCTCAAACGCTCACTACTTGAAGGGGCCAAGCTACAAATTCCATCAGCTGAAGAATGAAATCATTGATAAATGTTGTAATTTTATTACTAACATGTATAGTTCACTAACTAAAGAACAACGATATGAAACATCAGAAGAGAAGTCCGATTACATACAACAGCATTTCTTTCAGAAATTTACTGAAGTTCAAATTAGAGTAAATTGTGAAGACTTCTGGATCAGTTCATAAATCAAAAGCAACGTAAGGTGATGCAAAGCTTTTGACTTCTTAATTATGCTTACTCCATTTGGAAAGTATCGAATTGACAGGACTTAGCCATTCAGAACAATAACACATTATAACAAGATATTTTTCCAAAGGCAACGACAAAGCCAAGTGTGGCCTATATCCATAACAGGAAAAAAAGAAACACACCCAAATTCACTCCTTGGATGTCATCCTCAACATCTACATCATGACTTGAACGGCTGTATCTTCCATCAGCACTCGTATGCCCATATATCAGGCATAAATCATTGAAGTTCAGAACTGTTTTAGTCTTGTAAGGCCGTGCATCAGGGTGAACCTGCATGTAATTTAATATTAATTAAGAAGAAGGATATAGAAAAATTTAGGATATGAAAGGAAAAGTGATGCACCTTGAGGTATGCATCCCAAACATAATCATCAGCTACCAACATTTGTCTACTTTCATCCCAAGAAAATCCGCTCTGCCCAAGAAGATTCTTTATGTCGTTGAATTGCTTCCACAAACTTGTATAACGACTTTTCAGGACATCTTTGTCATATTGAGAGGAAAATTTCGCATTGAACACGGTAAGCATATCTGTCCATGCTTGCTTGTTGAATGTATGGCCAGTCCTATTCCCCCTATGCATATGATCTAGCATAAGATCAATAAAATAACGTTCCATTGTCGGTGTCCAGTATGTTCTTGAACGATCATTGCTTGTGGGAGTTTGGCTACCCATTATTTCTCTAGAACTTAAGAATATAATTTATTTATATAACTGCACAATAAAATGTCACACAAGTCATCACCTAGCATGGCCAACAAAAAGTGGAAAAATAATCAGCAAGCAAATAACGTCAATCCAAAGAACTCTATTACTTAGATTATAACAACCCTCATTCTTGTCTTAGTCATATTCATGAGCATTAATATGATTTTGCCTTGTTAAGCTTGTTTTAATTTGTGATGCCTAAGTAAAGGTTCCTGCCTTGTTTTGTGCTAACGTGTTTTGCCTAAGTGTTATATGCATGCTTTGTTCCTTGCTTTGTGTGTTGAGCTTAGGCTATCTACCCTTGTTGTCTCACGCCTAGGTCACACATTTGAACCTCTTACACCTAGACCGTTGAGCGTCAACACCTAGGACCATCTTGGAACCACCTTGGTTGACCTCCACCATCACCCTGGCATGTTGGCCGAGATGTGCATCATCTAGGCCGAGATGTGTATCATCTAGGCCGAGATGTTTATCATCTAGACATCCTAGATCTTTGATCCTTGAATCTTGAAGCCTTGTTGTGCACTTTAGCCAACACCTAGCAACCTAGGCTTGGACTGGTACAACCTAGGCCGAGGTGTGGCACATCTAGGCCAAGGTGTGGCACACCTAGGTCAAATGTTATCCTTCCTAGCCAAGATTAGGGAAACCTTACTTGCCCGATGCCTATGTTTTGATCCGGGATCATTACCTTGTCAGAGTGCCATGCCACCTTACTTGTTATACACACTTTGTCATACTCTTGTCTTTTCATTTTGGCACCTTTTGAGCAGATTTGACCAGATGATGCCGCGTGTCCCAGAAGTGGGTATTAGTCAAGGTTAGCAGTAAGAAACCCATATCATTTTGCCACATCTTTGCCTTGGAAAGAGAAGCTCTAGGAAGAGGAAGAAGAAGTTCTTAGAGAGAACTAGATTTCCAAGCTTGATCCTTAGAGTTTGAACCGTTGGATTCGTGTTTTGAGGTTAGATTCTTGATCTACTCTTATTGTTCTTTATGTTAATCTGATCACATTGCATGATCCAGCATGATTCATAAGCCATGCATTGATTTAAAGTTTTGTTTTAGAAATAGAAAGTGATGTTCTTATGTTCTTGAAGGAAAACCATGTTTTGATCCGAAAGTTTGTATCAAGTTTCATGTTTTTGTGTTTGTTTTTATGAAATCTCCAAGTATGGGTACCCAGGTCCATGTCTTTGAACTTATATGAGGAAATCTCAGATTTTAAATAAGAAGTTATGATTTTTGGCATTCATGTTCTTCATGTTCATCAAGGGGAAACCCAGATTTCTAGACTTCACTATTTCCTTAAGTGTGGTCACCGAGACTACTCTTGTCCAAACCTTACACCTAGGCCAAGCATCGTGTCTCACCTTGGCCTACCTTGCATGATCACTTGCACCTCAGTCTATCTTGCATGCACACCTAGGCTGACCACTGCACACCTAGGCCGACCAAGGTTCACCCTTGCCGGCACCTTGTAACATCTCGGTAGGCAGCCTTACACCTAGGCCAAGGAGACCACACCTCGGCCAAGACCTCCTGAGTTCACCCAGCTAGGTCATTTTGGCCTAGCTCATCTCTGTGCATCCATTCCGAGACTTGGTTTGTACCTAGCATGCTTTTTCAAGAAGAAAAACAGTGTTTTGACTCCCAGGACATGTTTTGCTTTGTCATGACTTGGTTTTGGAAACAAATGCGGGGATCTTTTTCACTGATGTAAAGCTTGTTTTGAGAGTGCATTGCATACCCATCTTTGCGCATCTCTTCTTGTCTTCTTGAAATGCATTCAGTGGACTTTGCTATGTGGTTGTAGGTCTTAGATCTTTGCCTTAATCCCTACATCCGAGGAGCTATTGTGAGTGGTATTTTTAATAAAGCTATGCTATAATGTTTTGATAAAAGCTTTGCCTTGTTTGGAAAAATATTTGATCAAGTATGAATGATTATCCTTTAGCTTTTGTATCAAGTATTATCTTTGTTTTGATGACATTCTTGGAAGGTCCTTTCATGCTAGGGGACGTTAATACATGTAGCACCCACGTTTGAGATCTCCTTTGCCACCGACGGTCATGTACGGATGGGTTTGTCTAATTGATTCTGGGTCGGCCACCGACAGTCATGAACGGGTGTGCTCTGGATTCCGGATCGGTTATTCCTTTGTTTTGTCAGGAATGTCATCCCTTGGTATTATATAGATGTTAGTAAACATCCTAAGAAGTGAAAGACTTTGATTGATGAATTTGGTTCATCCCATGATTTTGTTACAAGTTATGATATGTACTGTTTTGATAAAGATTTCGGATATCATTCATTCAAACCTTAATGATTTATATCATTCACTAAGTTTTCAGCTCACCCCTCTCCCTTATATATATGTAGGTGGTGAGCAAGAAGGCAATGTTGCCTAGACTTTGTTTGGAAGATTGTTTTGTTCATGCTTTTGATATCATCTTGAAGATTATGCTTCTTAGCTTTATAGTTCATTTTTTTTGTGTATTTCGGCTTGAGAAGCCTTTTGATTAAGATGTATTATGTCCTTTAGTTTCTTTTGTATTCAAGTTGTAAAACCATGCTAAAATGTAGGTTATTTCATTTGATCCATGCACAGCTCTTATGGACTACTTAGATTTCAATTTATGCTTCCGCACATGTAAGCCCCATATGTATACTCTGTTTGCGTGAATCTCTGTAAGTTGGCCTTTGGTAATCTCGGATTACTGGCCATCACGGCATCATTCTACTAGGGGCAGAATGGGGTCGTGACATAGATACAGTTGTGAATAGAAATAAAAATAGAAAGATATCAGTTTTCCAATCTTCACACCACTGTAACTATAAGTTACTTGAAATTGATCAAATCCAAAATTGATTGATGAACAAACAATGCATATAAAGGTAAGGAGAGGAGAGGTTTGGGAGACAGAGAAAAACTCTTGCAAATATTCAACTCTTATTCTTTTTCAAAGGCTACTTTTGTTTTACATCAATAGTCCTCTTTATCAGCTTCATAAGACTCCTAAAAAAAAAGATTCATCTAAAACTAATCCTATCAAACATGGTAAACTAGTACCTTTGTGAAAGATTCTTGTGCTTTTATTGATGTTGTTAAGTGTTAGGGATAGTTTGGTCTTTATGTATTATTCTTATTAGTATAAATAGTTGTGTGTAAGGGGGAAACCCTAAGCTTTTGAATCAAATAATATACACAGCAGCTTCTCTCTTCCTCTCGTTCTGTTTCTTTTTGTTGTTGTTCTTTTTCTTATCTATACATTCAACATGGTATTAGAGCTTCATCTTCCTCCTTGAAGATTTCCTTCCTGTTCTTGTATCCTGGTACGTCTGCACACCAAAAAAAAAAAAAATTTCCAGTATGCTTGAAATTTAATAGGTATCCACCCTATGATCTCCTTTTGATTTGTTGGTCATTATTGAGTGTTTTTTCCAATTTTTTGATTTTTCGTCAAAACTGGGTGTTTTTTCGGAAGTAACTGTTTGAACCTTTGTTTGCTGGTTCTTTCTCTTTCCCTCACACCTTGGGGAGCTGACTGGACCCCTTGAAGGGTTTGTTGTCCCTGGTTTGATGTATTTTAGCCCTACCTTGGTTTTTGCTTGCTGTTGGATGCTCTGCTTCAGTTTTCTAGCTTCTAATTGTTTTGGTTGCTTTGTTCTAGGCTTATCGTGGACTGTTTCAGCCTTAGATGGTGATTTGTTGTGCTGGTTAGGTGTTTTCTGGATTTGTTTGATATCCTGCTTGTGTTTCTGCACTCTTTTTCTCTTATCTCATGGCTGCCAGCTTGGGTCAAGACTCTAAGGGCAAAGAGGAGAGTGGACTGAGTCGTGGTATGACTCTTGGTGATAGTCATTCTCTCTAGATTAGTCTGGTCAAGCTTAATGGTAACAATTACTTGATTTGGTCCCGCTCTTGCAGTCTTGCCATTGCCGCCCGGCGGTTGACTAGCTATATTACTGGTAGTACCCAGCAACCTACTGAGGATAGTGCTTTATCTGCTCAATGGATTTCTGAGAATGCTTTAGTTCTGACTTGGCACATCAATTCTATGGAACCTACCATTAGTTAGACTTTTCTCTTGATGGATACTGCTCACAAGATTTGGATAGCTGCATCTCAGATGTATTCTCAACAGGGGAATGATGCACAGGCCTATGAATTGTGAAAGAAGATTAGGGGTTTGGATCAAAAGGATCGCTCTCTGGCAATCTACTATGCTGAGTTGAGTGGTTTATGACAGGAGCTAGATTACTAGTAGAGTTTCCAGCCAGTTTGCTCCCTGGATGCCACTATGTTTCAGCAGGCTGTGGAGAAGGAGTGGGTGTATGACTTTCTTGCTGGCCTGAATTTGGAGTATGATCAGATACGGTTTTAGCTGTTGGGTCGCTCTCTGTTTCCTACATTACGTGGGGCTTATGCATTGGTTCAGCAGGAGGAGAGTCGTCGTAGTGCTATAGTGCATGCCCCTGTTCAGGATTGGTCAGCAATGGTTGTCGGCCCCAATTCACGTGATACTCCGCGTTGTCAGCCTCATGGTGGTGGTAAGGGTCCATTGGTTGATCGGGACCGGTTGAAGTGTGATTATTGTGGGAAAGATAGACATAATAAAGAACATTGTTGGAAGTTGCATGGCCAACATACTCAAGGCCGTCGTGGTGGTGGTGGTGTTCGTCCTCAAGCACATGTTTTTGAGACTACTGCTAGTGCCTCGGATGATGCTGGTTCTATTTCCCAAGATGAGCTTCACACTCTCAGACGTTTGATGGCTCAACTTGATTTTACATCTGCCTTAGCTCCTTCCTCTTCTGCCTCTTCCAACTTTGCCCACACAGGTATTTCTGCTAGTGCACTTAGTACCTCTTAGTCGTCTCCTTGGATCATTGATTCCGGTGCTACCAATCACATGACGGGTACTTCTAGCTTTTTCCATTCTTATTCACCTAGTTTTGGGTGAGATAAGGTAAGAGTGACTGATGGCACTTTATCTTCTATCTCCAGCAAGGGTTCTGTTCATTGCACCTCTTTACTTTCGCTTTCATCTGTTCTTCATGTTCCTAATTTTTCAACTAACTTACTTTCTGTTAGTAGCCTTACTATTACTCTCAATTGCTCTGTAACTTTTTTTCCCGACTCATTGTGTCTTTCAGGAATTGGCTACGGGGAAAATGATTGGCAGTGGTAGAGCACAAAGTGGATTGTACTTTCTAGATGCCATTCTTGCATCAACTTTGTCCTCTTAGGCTCTTCAGTGCACTTCTGGCTCCTCCCTTTGTCTTCTTCATCAATGGCATCGCTGTTTGGGACATCCTTCCTTTAGCATTTTAGAGGAACTTTTTCCTTCATTAGTTCGAGATTGTCCTAGGAATAACTTTGTTTGTGATGTTTGTGGGCTTGCTAAGCATAAACGTACTTGTTATCTTTCAATTAATAAAAGAAGTATTTTTCCTTTTATGCTTATTCATACCGATGTGTGGGGCCCTTCCCTCGTGGTTTCTACCTCTAGTTATCCGTGGTTTGTCACGTTTATTGATTGTTATTCCCGTGTGACTTGGATTTATTTACTTCGTACTAAACATGAGGTTTTCTCGTGCTTCAAAGGTTTTCATAAAATGATGTCCAATCTCTTCAATGCTACTATCAAAATTCTTAGGAGTGATAATGGGACTGAATATGCTGATGGGGCTTTCAGGACATACCTCGAGGAGCATGGCATTCTCTATCAGACTAGTTGTGTTGGCACTCCTGAACAGAATAGAGTTGCTGAACGCAAGAATGGCCATCTCCTTGAGGTTGCTCGCTCTCTCTTGTTTATCATGAACGTTCCTGAGTCTTTTTGGGAGGATGTTGTTCTTACCGCAGCTTACCTTATTAACCGTATGCCCTCTAGCGTCCTCCACTTCCAAATTCCTCTTGAGCTTCTTCTTATGACTTATCCCACTTCTTCCCTTCTGCCTCGGGTTTTTGGGCGTGTCCGTTTTGTTCATCTTCAAATTCATACTTGTGGGAAGCTTGATCCTAAGGCTGTCCGGTGTGTCTTTCTTGGTTATTCTGCTACTCAGAAGGGCTACAAATGTTATGACCCTCACACTCATACGCTGTATGTTAGTATGGATCAGTGTTGTGAAAAGCGTGCCTAGGTGCAAGGCGCAGCGAGGTGCAGACTGTACTCCTGAATAGGTCCCAAGCGAGGTGCTTTGAAGCAATCGCGTGCCTTAGGCGCGACTTGAAGCAGGCGAGAGAGGCGTAAGGCTCGTGCCTAGGCGCGCTTGATGATTTAAGTCCTAATTCTGATCTAACGGCTGTGGTGTGTGTTCGAATGGCTCTAACCATAGAGGATTACAACTCATATACAATACAACCCAAATACGACTCAAATGAAATCCCTAATCTGTGTCGTCTCTTCCTCTCTCGACTTCGACTTCGACATTCCAGGTGCGCTGCAACTTCTTCTTCTTCTTCTTTCCCTAATCTGTGTCGTCTTTTTTTTTTTTTCCGACTTCTTCGACTTCGACTCTCTCTCTCTCTCCCCTTCTTCTTCTGCCCCTAATCTGTGTCGACTGTTTTTTTTGTTTTTGTTTTTCTGGCTTCTTCGACTTCGACTCACTCTCTCACTCTCTCTCCCCTTCTACTTCTTCTTCGGCATTTCAGGTCTTTTTTTTTTTCTTTTTTTCTTTTTTTTCCTTCTTCTCTCTTCTTCACTGCTTCGGTAGTCTTTTTTTTTTTTTTTTTTGGGCTACTTTGACTTCGACTTTGACTTCAACTCTCTCTCTCTCTCTCTCTCTCTCTCCTTCTTCTTCTCTCTTCTTCGCTGCTTTTGTCTCTGTTGTGGACTGCTCTACTCTGTTTTGTTTTTGTTTTTGTTTTTTTTTTGTGTTCAATTATGCCTTTGAGTCTTTGATAGAAACAAAAATAAAAAAATACAAATACAGAATAAGACTTATTATTGATTGATTAACTAAAAAAATACACTTAATTTTTTTTACAAATAATTAATTATTCACAAATAATTAATTAATACACTATGCTGTTGGTCTCTGTTTTTTTTTTTTCCTCTCTGTTAGGAAAAAAAATTACAAATAATTAATTAATCACACATTATATTACACTGAAATTATTTTCTATTTATTAAATTTGTTGTGTAGAAAATGACATTGGAAAGTAATAGAAAAGATCGGGCATGGCAACATGTCCATTTGGTAGAGGAGAATAATTTAAACAAGTTTGAGTGTAATTTTTGCGGTAAAGTATCAAATGGAGGTGTTTATCAGGTGAAACAACACCTTGCGGGAGGTTATAGGAATGTCATTGCTTACCCGAAGTGTCCAGCTCATGTAAGAGAAGAGATTAGAGAGTTCATGTCAAAAAAGAAGACACAAAAATAAGAAATGAACATGTTGCCTGATTTCGATGACATGGACATGGACATAGAAGATGAAGATGATGATGTTGTTGAGATCAATGTCAATCAACGCCGTAAGTTGATAAGTAGCAGCCAAGGTTCATCCAAATCCAAATCCAAATCAAAAATGCCAAAGAAAAAAGGGCCTATGGATGTTTACTTCACACCTAATCCTGAATCAGTGGTGAAAAATTGAAGAGACCAAGCAAAAGAGAAACAAACCAAAATTGATGTGAATGACCCTTACAAAAAACAAATGAGAGCTCGGGCAGTGCAAAGATTTGCAAGGTGGATGTATGATGTTGGTATCCCTTTTAATGCAGTAAATTATGAAAGTTTTGGACCAATGATTGAAGCCATTGGACAATATGGTCCTGGCTATGAAGCACGGACACCTCTCTGAGGGCTCCGTACCAGTGTCGGACACGTGTTGGACACGGACACGCAATCGGACACGCAGTGGACACGTGTCCGACACGCACTAGAGAGTGTCCAATTTTTTTTATTTTTTTTTTGAAGCCGGACACGTCCAGGACACGCTATGGACACTTTTGGGACACACACGGGTCAATTGCAGAATTTACAAAACATTTTTAGGGTCAATTTCAGAATTTACAAAATATTTTTGGGGTCAATCTGTAAAAAAACAAAAATAACTTATATTTGCCCTAAATCGATCAAAGCCCTAAATCGATCAAAGATAGCAGAGAACAAAAAGAGAAAGAGAGAAGGCAAAGATAACAGAGGAGAAAGAGAACCTGGTCGCTCGTCCGTCGCTCGTCATCGCTCGTCGCTGCTCGTAGCTCGTCGCTCGTCGTCGCTCCTCAGCCGTCGCTCGTCGCTTGTAAGGTACACCTTCTTCTTCCTTCCTCGGCTTCGGTCTTCTTCCTTCTTCTTCTGGTCTTCGTTCGTTCGTCAGTCGATGTTTCTCTCTCTCTCTCTCTCTCGACGTCTTCTCTCTCTCTCTCTGTCTGAGTATACTTATATTTTTTATTTTGTTTTTTCACGTCCTTTTTTTTTTTTTCATTTTATATTTTTTCCCCTCTGTATGCCTTATTTCAGAATATATATATATATATTTATTTATTAATTAGTTTTGTTAATGTCTTATATTTTCAGAATATATATATATATATTTATTAATTAGTTTTGTTAATTTTAATAATAATGTGTGTTTATTAATTTTATTATAGGAACAAATTTGTAATTCTGAAACAATGGCTACGGGTGGTAGTTCTAATGATATACCTGATGATGATTTTGATGAGAACAAACCATTGTGGAAGTATATGACTAAATTAGCAAAGCCTGGGGAAGGAGGAGGATAATTTTATGATATTTATGGATTTTGTAATAGATGATAGTTGTTGGTACATTGGATAATTTTATATTTTGTGGTTTGATTTTCATGCATTTTGTAACAAATGATGGTTGGTAGCTTCGAATGACATGTTATGTATTGATGGAATGCAATTTTATGTTATTTAAATGTTTTTTTAATTATTTTTTAATAATTTTATGACATATAATAAATAAAATTAATTATATATATTGAACGTGTCCCCAGCGTGTCGTGTCCCCCATTTTTTGAAAATTTGCGTGTCGGCGTGTCCGTGTCGTGTCGCGTGTCCGTGTCCGTGCTTCATAGGGTCCTGGTATGAAGCCACCAACTTACCATGAAGTGCAGGTTACCCAACTCAAAAAAGAGGAGAAACATACTGAAGATTTGATGAAGAATCATAAAGAGGATTGTGCAAAATACGGGTGTTCCATAATGGCTGATGGCTGGACTGATAAGAAAAGAAGGACATTGATTAATTTTTTAGTTAATTGTCCAAGAGGAACCATGTTTGTTGAGTCGGTTAATGCTTCTAGCTATTCAAAGGATAGGCAGAAGCTATTTGAATTACTAGATAAGTTTGTGGAGAAAGTTGGAAAAGAGAATATGGTGCAAGTTATCACTAATAGTGCTGCAACTAATGTGTTGGTGGGTAAGAATATTTCCTCCTTCCTTACGTCAAAATTGTTTACTCATAGTTTGTTTTGTATTTCAAATTTAAAAACTTGAAAATAATAATTCTTCATAATTGTTACATTATAGGGAGGTTTTTGGAAGCCAAGTATGAACACTTGTATTGGACACCATGTGCTGCTCATTGCTTGGACTTGATGTTAGAAGACATTTTCAAGATACCTCGACTGAAAAAGACATTTGAAAGGGGTATTGCAGTACATGGCTACGTTTATAACCGGCCTATGTTGCTAAACATGATGAGGCACTATACAAATGAAGAATTTGATCAAGCCTGCAAAAACTAGATTTGCAACCGCCTTTCTGACTTTGTCTAAGATGCATCAACAAAAAAATAATTTGAGAAAGATGGTCACCTCCGAAGACTGGACCTCAAGCAAATGGGCAAAGGAGCCACAAGGTAAAAGAATGGCACAAACTTTGTTAATGCATTCATTTTGGAATACTGTTGTGTTTGCCCTTAACGTCTCAGGTCCTCTCGTCAAAGTGCTTAGATTGGTTGATACCGAGAAGAAACCTCCTATGGGATACATTTATGAGGCAATGGATAGGGCAAAAGAGTGCATTGCAAGTTCATTTGATCATAAAGAAGAGAAGTATAATGAAATCTTTGAAATCATCGACAAAAGATGGGATGTCCAATTACATCGGCCTTTACATGCAGCTGCGCACTTTCTTAACCCAGAATTCTTTTACCCAAAAGCTTTAGAGGTGCAAAAAGATCATGAAGTGATGATGGGTTTTATGAAGGCATGCAAAGGTTGGTCCCAGATGTCGCTGTTCAAGATTTGATCACTAATGAGATGAGTATTTATACGAAGGCTGAGAGCCTTCTTGGCAAGCTTGTTGCGATTAGGCAAAGAAATACAAGGGCACCAAGTAATATATTATAAACTCATAGAGTTTATTTTTAGTAATACTTTTAGTAAAACTCAATACTTGGTAACAATTATTTCTAACTAGTGATTATCGCAACTGATTGGTGGGCATCATATGGTTCTAAAACCCCAAACTTGCAAACTTTTGCCATAAAGGTCCTTAGCCTAACATGTAGTTCATCGGGTTGTGAACGAAATTGGAGTGTATTTGAACATGTGAGTATTTAACATTCTAACTAATTTTTTGTTGAATTCAAATATTTTTTATTCTCATTATATAGAATTTAATATCTTTTTAATACTTGCAGCTTCATAGCAAGAAAAGAAATAGATTGGAACAACAACACCTCAATGATTTAGTGTTTGTCAAATATAATAGAACATTGAGATTTAGGTATGACATGCGCAACACTCTTGATCCCATATCTTTGCAAAATATTGATGAAAGCAATGAGTGGTTGCTTGGGAGGATGGACGGAGAATCAGATGAAGATAATGAGCCAGTGTTTGATGATGATGATGGCTTGACGTGGGCCACTGTTGCTAGAGTTTCTGGAGTAGAAGAAAATAGCCATGCAAGTAGAGTAAGAAGTTCACGCTCAAAGGCACAATCGAGGATATCTAAATCATCAAGATTAAGTCCACTTCAATTAATAGATGAAGAGGAAGCAGGCTCAGATGACACAGAGGAGGAAGATGTTGAGGGATATAAATCAACTGATGGAGAAGAAGATGATAGTTTGCTTGCCATTGATGTTGAGGATGATGATTGACTCACTGACCTAACCTATCCTTTCTTATGATATTGATGTTTTTAAGTGTTAAGACATATATTAATATTTGTTGGATATTTATGTTTTGGATGTTTAGTGTTTATGTTTTTATTTTTTTTATTGAATGTGGATTATTTTATCTTTGAAGATTGGAATGCTATGTAATATGCACTTTCATGGCTTTGAGAATTATTCTATAATTTGTCTTGAATCTTGATTACTTTTTATTTTTAAAAAAATTGTCGTAGTACTATGAATGATTAGTCTATGTTAATTTTTCTATTTTTTACTAAGACTGTGAGCCTTACTTCAATAAAGCCCGCGCCTTGCCTTGCGCCTTGCACCTAGGCCCCGAGAGACCTTCAGCACCTTAGTGCGCCTTAAGCCTTTAAAAACACTGGTATGGATGTCACCTTCCATGAATCTGAGTCCTTTTTTTTCTGGTCCTCCGCTATCTCCTCAGGGGGAGAGTGGTATCGATGAGATTGCGGATGAGACAGCATCATATCAGCATGAGTTGTCTTTTTTCCTTCTTACTCAGTGGTTGTTATTTGTGGTGAGGGGGAGCCTAGCAGTTCTGTTGATGAGGAGTCAGATATTGATGGTCGTTTGGACAGAGTTGATTTTAAGACTTATTCACAGCGTCAGAAAGAGCAAGCTTCTCTTGTGCCACCACCTCAATCATCATCTCCTATGCCAATTCTACACCCAGTTTCCACTGACTCTACAGGTAATGATCCTCAACCCATTTCTTCATCTGTTGTTGATTGTCTTGTTACTGATGATTTGAGTCTTCCTATTGCTCTCAGAAAGGGTGTTAGAGTCTGTACTCAACACCCCATTTCTAAATTCGTGTCGTATGACTCGTTGTCTCTCCATATCGTGCTTTTGTTTCGTCTCTTTCTTTTGTGTGTTTTCCACAGGGTTGGAAAGAAGCCATCAATGATCCTAAGTGGAAGGTAGCTATGGTAGAAGAGATGCAAACTTTGAGTAAAAATAACACATGGGAGTTGGTGTCTCTTCCTAATGGGAAAAAACCAGTCGGATGTAAGTGGGTGTTCACCATTAAGCACAATGCAGATGGGACGATTGAACGGTACAAAGCAAGACTAGTGGCCAAGGGATTTACCCAGACATATGGAATATATTATCAAGAAACTTTTGCCCCAGTAGCAAAGATGAATTCCATTCGAGCTATTCTGTCGTGTGCTGCTAATTTGGGATGGCCTCTACGGCAACTAGATGTGAAGAATGCTTTTCTTCATGGGGATTTGGAGGAGGAGGTATATATGGATGTACCTCCAGGATTCTCATCTCAGTCTACAGTTGGAAAGGTTTGTAGATTGAAGAAGGCTTTGTACGGTTTGAAACAATCTCCTAGAGCCTGGTTTGGTAGATTCCTAAGGGCAATGCTGGGATTTGAGTATTAGCAAAGCAATGTGGATCACACCTTTTTTGTCAAACGCAATGTACATAAGGTAATAGTGCTTATTGTTTATGTGGATGACATAGTTGTGACAGGTAATGATGAGGAGGAGGTGACCCATCTCAAGATGCAATTAGCCAAGGAGCTTGAGATAAAAGATCTTGGTCCATTGAGATACTTTCTTGGGATTGAAGTTGCCAAATCTGATAAAGGCATCTTTATTTCTCAAAGGAAGTACATTCTAGATCTTCTTGAGGAAACAGGCATGTTGGGCTGCAGACCAGCTGATTCACCGATTGAGACTAATCATTGTCTTTGTAGTGGGATTGGTGAGCTTGTGGAGAAGGAAAGGTACCAAAGAATTGTGAGAAGACTAATATATCTTTCTCATACTAGTCCAGATATTGCCTATGCAGTTGGGATAGTGAGTGAGTTTATGCATGATCCTCGTGCAACTCATTTGGATGCAATCTATTGCATTTTGCGGTACCTTAAATCTGCCCCTGGAAAAGGAATTTTGTTCTCTAATCCTGGTCGCTTGAGGTTGGAAGTGTTCACAGATGCAGATTGGGCAAGCTCTATGGATGACAGACGCTCTACCTCCGGTTACTGTGTTTTTGTAGGGGGAAATCTAGTCATATGGCATAGTAAGAAGCAGACGGTAGTTTCCAGATTTAGTGCTAAAGCTGAATACAGGGCTATGGCACATGGAACATGTGAACTAATGTGGCTTCAATCTTTGTTGAGTGATATAGGGCTTGATTGGAGTGATCCCATGACTTTGTATTGCGACAACAAGGCTGCTATTAGTATTGCACACAATCCTGTTCAACATGACCGGACTAAACATATTGAGATTGACAGACATTTCATTAAGGAGAAGTTGAATAAGAGCATGATATGTATGCCTTTTGTTAAGTCTAAAGATCAACTGGCGGATGTTTTTACTAAGGGTCTTAGTAGTAAAGTCTTTCACCTTATTTGTTGCAAGTTGGGCATGAGAGACATCTTTGCACCAACTTGAGGGGGAGTGTTAAGTGTTAGGGGTAGTTTCGTCTTTATGTATTATTCTCATTAGTATAAATAGTTGTGTGTTAGGGAAAACCCTAAGCTTTTGAATCAAATAATATACACAGTAGCTTCTCTCTTCCTCTCGTTCTGTTTCTTCTTCTTTTTCTTCTTCTTCTCATCTATACATTCAACAGATGCGCCAACTGTAGGTCTAGATAATAGAAAAGGATTAGTGAATGATTGTGATATCATCCCCTTTTTATATTAATGAAGATTAATAATTACAAAAGAGCCCTAGGGCACACAATAGTTACAATCGAATAATAACCCAACTAATAATATACTACTCTAACACTCCCTCTCAAGCTGGTGCGAAGATATCTCTCATGCCTAGTTGTAACACCCGCCTCCTTAAGTAACCATTAATTTTGTGGCTTACCTTAATTATGTGTTTATATGTGAGTTATATGCTTATATGTGTGTTAAGTATGTGCCATGAGCTAGTTGAATTATGTTTTGATTGACAGATATGTTAGTACTTGAAATAGACCTATCTGAATCGTTAAATCATAAGGTTACCAATTAAATGTTTGGATGAATTAGCATAATTAAGTTTGGTAGTTATTGAGCCTTAATATGGTTTAGGTGAATTTGATTTGATTTAATTTAAGATTTAAGTTAAGTGTAAAATTGGGTAAGGATAATGGAGATAGATATTTTGTGTTTGGAGCTCAAGAGGTAAAAGAGAGAGACCAAATCTGAGAGAGAGGAAAGAGAAAATTCTAGAGAAGAAGAGGGGAATTGAACAAATCTTCACCCAACTAACCCTTTAAGGTAAGAACTCATCTCTAAATTCTTAAGTCTAAGTTGTTTATCTTTGAACTTGTAGAATCTAAGTGGTACATTAGGGATTGGATTGTGTAGTTCATGTCAAGAACCCTAATGGGAGAAATTAAAAGAAATAGTGAAAGATTTTGTCATACATAGCATCATTCTTGTTCAATTACTTATTTCTTGCATGATTCTTGTAGATGGAGGAAGAAATTCATGGATTTTGAACTTGCAAACTTACATTTCCATGGTTCTTGATTTTGTCCTTAAATTTAAAGTTTTGATCTTTTTCTTTTCAATGCAAATGGGTTTGTTTTGAAGTCATGGTTTAATTTGAAGTTATAACTTGGTTATTCAACATGTTTTAAAGGGTTTTGGGCTTTGATTTGCTTACAAATTGAAGTGGTTTGTGAAAAGAGGGAAGTTCCAAGTTACAGCAGATTTTCGGACAGATTTTTGCCCCGAACCGCACATGCTCAGGGAGTTCCGCACGTGCAGAAAATAGAGCTGAGGAAGCTGCACATTCTGAAACAATTGCATGTGCTGGTGCACATACGATGGGAGTTCCGCACATGCGGTTTTCAGGCTGGCTCGGATTCATTTTCCTGCTTCATTTTCCCATCTTCCGAGTCTCCGTTAGCATGATTTTCACATGTATTTGACGTTCATATGCATTTCACGGGCATAATAGAGAATAAAGAACAATTCAGGCTAACCGAACAAACAAGTAGTGATAACAACTAGTTGCTTGGACTATGAATTGAACGTGTTATGCTTGCATGTGTCTGTGTAGGTCAAACGCCACGCCCTATCTACGTGTTTCGCGAAGCCAACTGTGAGTAACACTATTGTAAAGATATGTTCACTTATGAGTATTTTCCAACTTATACTATACTCCGCTTTTGAAAATGATATTTCTGTTTAAATGAATGATTGCCCTGTTTTTCTGAACTATATTTGTGGCATCCGTAGCATCTGGTTACTGTTACTGTTACAGAGATCTTTGGAACTTCTACCTATTGTATTGATGGCCATCATATATGACTATTCGGTCTTCATAACCGTCTGTTCGGTCTTCAGGACCGTTTGTATTGTTTTGCTATTAGATGTACCACGTATGACCACTATATTCCTGAATGAAATATGAATCTGCTATGCAATTGGTTCTGATTTTCTGTTTACTGCTATAAATAACTATTTTGAATTACAGTAAGGAGGACATCATTCATAACCTCTTTACACTGTTATTATTCACTAGACTCTAGCTCATTCTTGTATATATGTATGTAGGTGATCCAATGTAGGAGAGAACGTAGTGACGTCGACCTTGCCTCAGTTTTGTCAAGCTAGCTTTTGTGCCTCACTGCGAGTGTCCCCATACCCATGCCTTGCACCAACTCTCTTTACAAATATTTCCGACGTGAGATGGTGTTTTTCTATAAATATAGCCCCCCCCCCCCCCCCCCTCTCATGGTTTGGTTCCTATCAGCCAAGTGTTAAGGCTTTTGGGTGGCCCGGAGATCACCCTTTTGGGATTCAATCATGTCTCATGAATGGTTTTAATTTTTGTGTATCTATTGATGATGGGAATGTAATCCCTCTTTTGTTCATGTTTTGATATACAGCCTTGCCATGAATTGATGTGTTTAGACTAATGTACATATGGGTATATATAAAGGTTCATTTTGTTTCATTTATTCTTCACAGCTCATAGGACGTTTTATTTTCTTTTGTAGTGGCTTCCGCCAGCCCTGTTATTATACTACTGTTAAGCAAGCTTTTAGTAATCACGGATTACTAGCCGGTTACGACACTAAACCTATAGGGGCGGGTTTGGGTGGTGACACCAGCTTGCCTAGGATGTCATGCAATGGCTTACTCCCAACTCCCTTGGTGAGGATGTCAGCGAGTTGTTCACCAAATTGTACAAACGGAATACATATTGTGCTACTAGTGAGTTTCTTCTTAGTGAAGTGGCAATCAATCTCAACATGCTTTGTCCTGTCATGTTGAACTGGATTGTGAGCGATGTTGATGGCGGCCTTATTATCACAGTATAACCGCATGGTGTCCGTCTGATCAATACCTAGATCACTCAACAATAACTTGATCCATACGAGCTCACACCCCTTGTGCCATAGCTCTAAACTCAGTTTTTGCACTTGACCTGGCAACCACATTACGTTTCTTACTCCTCCAAGTAACTAGGTTGCCTCTAACAAAGGTGCAATACTCTGAAGTTGATCTCCTATCAGTTACTAATCCAACCCAATTAGCATTTGTATAGACTTCCACACGAACCCTTACCAGGCGCAGACTTCAAGTACCTCAAAATTCTTATGATAGTCTCGAAGTGAATCTAATGAGGAGCATGCATAAACTGGCTAACCACACTGACAGCAACAACAATATCAGGACGGGATTGAGATAGGTAGATGAGCTTACCCACTAATCGCTGATAGCTCCCCCTATCAACAGCTGCTGCTCCTTCATCATCCCCCAGTTTTTGATTGGGTTCCAGTAGAGTATCACAGGCCTTGCAGCCAAGCAACCCAGTTTCCTTCAACAGGTTAAGCACACACTCTCTTTGTGAGATAAATATCCCATATTTGGAGCGAGCAACTTCAATTCCCAGAAAATACTTCAAGCTTCCCAAATCTTTTATTTCAAAATCACTTGCTAAATATTTCTTCAACAGAAGTATTTCCTTACTATTATCACCTGTAAGAACTATGTCATCCACATAAACAATGAGCGCTGTAGTCTTACCACTGTAAGATTTCCTATGTTTCCGTATATTCAATTGTGTCTATGATTATAATCAGACCTTAGATTATATAGCTCTAAATCCTAAACCAAAAAGGAAAATATAATTATGTCTCTACTAGGACTCTAACACAATCACACCTCTAACTCTAACACAATCACGCCTCTAATTCGGAAAAATAGAAAATAGAATACAACATATATTCTAACACCCCCGCTCAAACTCAAGGTGTTTTAGCAGAAAACACTGAGATTTTGCTAAGAAGAAATTGAAACCAGGCTGTAGTGTGAGTCTTGGTGAAGAAATCCGCAAGTTGCAAAGCCGAAGAGATGAAAGGAAGCGAGATAGAGGCAGACTGCAGATGCTGGCGAACAAAGTGACAATCAATCTCAATATGTTTCGTCCGCTCATGAAAGACAGTATTGTGGACAATCTGAACAGCACTGCGGTTGTCACAATAGAGAGCGGTCGGGGAGGATTGAGAGACACCCAAATCAGACAAGAGACAACGAAGCCAAACAATCTCAGCAGTGGCATGAGCCATAGCATGATACTCAGCTTCGGCAGTAGAGCGAGTAACGACTGATTGTTTCTTACTTTTCCAAGAAATCAAGGAATCTCCAAGAAACATACAGAAACCAGACGTAGACTTGCGATCAGTAATATCCCCAGCCCAATCAGAGTCAGCATAGGCCACCAAGTCCAAAGAGGAAGTAGAGGACAACAATAAGCCTTGAAAGATGGTACCTCAGAGATAGCAAAGAATGCGAACCAAAGCAGCCCAATGGGTAGAGCGAGGAGCAGAAACGAACTGACTAACCACATGAACGACATAAGCAAGATCAAGGCGAGTGACAGTCAGATAAACTAAACAACCCATAAACTCGCGATATAAAGTGGGATCATCCAGAGAAACACCATCAGTAGAGTTAAGCTTCACATTAAGCTCAATAAGTGTATCAGAAACCTTAGTATCAGTAAGACTAGCACGATGAATGACTTCATTAGCATACTTAGCCTGAGACAGAAAATAGCCCTTGGGAGAAGAAGCAACTTCAATACTAAGAAAATACCGTAATGGACCCAGATCCTTCATTTCGAAGGTGCGGAAGAGATGCTGCTTGACCTCAGAGATAGCAGAAGAGTCTGAGCCAGTGATGATCATATCATCCACATAGAGTAAGAGAGCAACAAAACCAGCCGATGTATGTCTCATAAATAAAGCAGAGTTGGAAGCAGAAGGATGAAACCCAAACTCGGTAACAGCAGTCTGAAATCAATCATACCAAGCACGAGGAGACTGCTTCAGATCATATAGAGCACGTCGAAGACAACAAACCTGACCAGAGGGATGGTGAAGGCTAGGGGGAGGACGCATGTAAACCTCCTCAGTGAGATGGCCATTAAGAAAAGCATTCTTAACATCCATCTGATAAAGAGGCCAAGAACGAACAATAGCGACAGAGATCAAAGTACGAACAGCAGTCATCTTGGTAACAGGAGCAAATGTCTCCTCATAATCAATACCATACTCCTGCGAGAAACCTTTGGCAACCAAACGAGCTTTGTAACGTTCAAGAGAACCATCAGAATGAGTCTTGACTTTGTAGACCCATTTGCAACCAACCAGGTTCTTACCAGCAGGCAAATGAACCAACTCCCAAGTAGTAGTTTTCTGTAGAGCAGACAACTCATCCTCCATAGCTTGAACCCAATGAGGATCCTGACAGGCCTCCTTGTAAGACTGAGGTTTTGAAAACGAATGAATAGCAGACAAAAAAGTACGATAGGAAACAAAAAAACAGGTATTAGACCAACCCAACCTGTTTGGAGCATGACGCGCTCGAGTAGGATAACGGTGTTCAGCAGGATCGGAGTCGTCAGAAGCAGGGGGAGTAGCAGCAGGGGCAGAAGCAACCGGTGGAGGAGGAGCCTTACGACGAGAATAAACTAACAACGGAGGGGGAGAATGAGCCGAAAGAGGAGAAGCAACCAGAGGTGTAGGAGGAGAAGAAAGGACAAGCTCAGGGGAAACAGTGGAGATGTACGCATCAGACCAGACCTCAGAAGGAAATGGGTCAATGTGAACCAAATCCGCTTTGGAAACGGGAGCAGTGAGAGGGGGAAGCTGAAAGTAAGACAGACGTTCTAGAAAGGCAACATGACAGGAGACATAAAGGCGACAGGAGACAAGATCGTAACAACGGTAGCCTTTCTAAGTAAGACTGTAACCCAAAAAGACACACAAGACAGACCGGGCACTGAGTTTAGTCCTATCTTTACGGGGAAAGAGGACAAAACAAGCAGACCCAAAGACACATATGAGGGAATAATTGGGAGGTTGGGAATACAGAGCCTCATAAGGGGATCGACCGGAGAGTAAGGGAGTCGGCATGCGATTAAGGAGGAAAGCAGCGGTAAGAAGTGCCTTACCCCAGAATGGTGCCGGAACAGAGGCAGAGAGAAGAAGAGATCGAGCTGTCTCAAGGAGATGACGGTGTTTACGCTCAGCACGACCATTTTGGGCAGGGGTATCAGTACAAGAGGTTTGGTGAATGGTGCCAAATTTGGCCAAATACTCACAGAATTCAATTTTAAAGTATTCCCCACCCAAGTCAGACCAGAGGATTTTAATTGTGGCCCGAAACTATGTAGTGATCATAGATTGAAAGGTACAATATATTTGGTAGAAGTCAGATTTATGACCCATAAAATAAACCTAGGTATAGCGGGTACAATCATCAACAAATGACACATAATATGCAGAACTCCCTTTAGTGAGAACAGGAGAAGGTCCCCAGACATCAGTATGTACAAGAGAAAAAGGAGAAGTAGAAATAGAAGTACTGTTATTAAAAGGTAAGGCTGTCATTTTAACAAGTTTACATCCTCGACACTCATTAATTTGACTAGGAGAAACTTTACCTAACAATCCTGACTGAGCTAAAGATCGCAAGCGATCAACAAACAAATGACCTAAGCGAGAATGCCATAAATAAAGCTGACTCGACTGAGAATCTAACTGAAAAGATGAAAATGCAACGGGGGAGGTAGACTGAGGAAGATGCAGGCTTTCCACCACATAGAGATCTCCAACTCTACGGCCGATCCCAATCTGCTTCTTGGACACCCGATCCTGCACACAACAGATAGAAGAAGAAAAGATAACATCAAAACTACAAGCATTAAGTTGACTGATAGAAAACAAGCTAACAGACAGTTGAGGAACATAAAGAACAGAGGGAATAGTAACAGCAAACATAGCAGAGGGTAAAACAGACCCAATAGATAAGACAGACATACCAGACCCATTAGCAGTATTGATAGTAATAGGAAAGGGAGGGGGGATACAATTTTGGAGTAAGGAAAGGTGAGGAGTCATATGATGAGAGGCACCAAAATCAAAAAGCTAGACAGAGGAAGGAATACCTGAAGAGGACCCAAGCAAACCTGAATGAAGAGAGGTGGAAGCAAAGGCAGATGAAGATGACTGAGAGGTGGACCAAAGATGCTGGAGCTGAGCAACTTGGGCACTCAAGGAAGCCAAGTCAGGATCAGAAGCCGGGGCAGAGGCAGTATAAGCAGCAGGAGGGCAAAAAGTACTCGGAGCAGGACCTCGGGACTGTGGCTGAAGCGGCTGAGAAGACTAAGCAGACTGACGGCCCTTCTTGGGACAATTGTACTTCCAATGGCCCTTCTGATGGCAGAAAGCACACTCATCAGATGCTAGTGGCCCCTTCTTGGGCTTTGCATTGGTCTGAGGCTGATGAGGTGGGGGGTTTGACAGCAGAGGAGACAGAGTAGGAGCCAAGAAGACAGATGGAGACAGAGTCTGACTGGCCATCTTAAGACGGGTTTCTTCAGAGAGGAGCTCGCGAACAATAGCATCCATAGAGGGGAGAAGAGACCGGTGAAGGATGCCACTACGGATCACCTCATACTGAGGGGAGAGAGCTGTTAAGAATTGCACTAAACGACCTTGCTCTCGAAACTCAACATAAACGTCTAGTGTCTTGAGGCTAGATGGTTCCATGAGGGCCAACTGATCCCAGAGGCCTGTTATCTCAATGCAGAAATCTTGAATAGATAGATCCCGCTGACGAGCTCCCTGAATAGCTGTTTCTAACTTATACCGTTTGGCAAAGTTCGACTGCTGATAAACACTTTGCAAGTAATCCCACACCTCTTTGGCAGTGTTATATTTAGAGAACATCATCCCGATACGGTCATCCACAGAGTTATGGAACCAGGTCAAAACTTGAGCATTATCACAAACAATCCCAAGTGTCACAAGAAGGCAGATATTCTTCTTGTTTGGGATCCGATGGACGGGGAATAGAGCCAGAAACATATCCCCATTTTTTTCGACCAAGAAGAAAATTTCTCATAACACTGGACCAATAAGCGTAGTTGTCACTTGTAAGTTTACATTTAATAGCTTGGATTTTATCTTCCGACATTATAATAAAGCAAGGCTTAACAGGTTGAAAGATAATACTAATACCAAGAGCCAAACTGTAAATAAAATTTTGCAAGTGACAAACAGAGCCAAAGAACAGTACTATAGAGCCAAAAAAAAACACGAACACAGAGAGACAAACAAAGCCGCAGACGACGAAGCAGATGAACTGTGACCCAAGAGAGAGATCAAGACCCACGAACCAGATATGTGTGTTTGAGTATTTGAACCAGAGAGAGTAGTCGACCACGATCGCGATGGCGATCAACGACGATCGTGATGGCGAGACAACGGAGAGCGTCCGACTGAAGATCTGAAGAAGAGACAGACAGACCAGGATCGATTTGAACAGAGACCAGATGAACCAGACCAGATGAACCGAACCCAATCTCGAATAGGATGGGTCGTGCGTATTCACAAGGTTGAACCAGAGAGTTCAACGAAACAGAAAAGCTTCAACAATGACTGCTAGGGTTTCGAAACTTGGCTCTGATACCATGTAAGATTTCTGTATTTCTGTATATTCAATTGTGTCTATGATTACAATCAGACCTTAGATTATATAGCCTTAAATCCTAAACCGAAAAGGAAAATACAATTACGTCTCTACTAGGACTCTAACACAATCACACCTCTAACTCTAACACAATCATGCCTCTAGAAAATAGAATACAGCATATATTCTAACAACCACGTGATGAATGTTTCATAAACAAAGTGTGATCTGCCTGACTCTGTTTGAAGCCATATTTAAGCATAGCCTAAGTGAATCTCTTAAACCACGCCCTTAGAGACTGTTTGAGACCATATAATGACTTCTGAAGGCAGCATACTTTACCCTTTGTCTGATGATCCTCAAAATTAGGAGGAATGTCCATATATACCTCTTCTTCTAAGTCACCATGGAGAAAGGCATTCTTTACATCAAATTGATGAAGTGGCCAATCTAGATTAGCTGCTAGAGAGAGAAGTACTCTGACTGAATTCGTCTTAGCCATGGGTGCAAAGGTTTCCTGATAGTCAACGCTATATGTCTGAGTGAACTCTTTTGCCACAAGTCTAGCCTTGTAATGCTCAATAGAACCATCTGCTTTGTGTTTCACAGTATACACCCATTTGCATCCCACAAGTCGTTTGCCCTTAGGTAACTCAGTCAATTCCCAAGTGTCATTGTTCCTAAGTGCTTTCATTTCCTCAATCCCTTTTTGGCCGGTTGTGGACGAGGAGGGATTCGAACCCCCGACACCGTGGTTCGTAGCCACGTGCTCCTCAGAGGTAGCAAGAGCATCCTGAAAATGGTTAGGAATGCTAACAGAGGAAATATTTGACACAAAAGCTCTATATGAGGACTACAAATGAGAGTAGGACATAAAATTTGAGATAGGATGTTGAGTACAAGATCTCACACCATTTCTCTTGGCAATAGGAACATCAAGATCAATAGGAGTATCAAGATCAGTGGACTCAAGAGATTCAAAGTTACCTGGACTCTCATTAGAAGCAGGAGATGGCAGTGGGTGAGCAGAAGTGGTCTTTTATATCCAGTTAACTTTCTGTCTGTCTTTGTCCCTGACATAAACTTGCCCTTCCCTATCCTTGGTGACATTAGGTTCTGTAGTCCTAGTAAGAGGTGGTGGTGCAAGAACAACTGGTTCCACCATAGGAATCATAGGCATCACTTCACACCAAGGCTCCCCTTGAAGGGAGGACTGTGACACCAAAGAGGACAAGAAATAGGACTGGGACTCGAAGAGGTTGACATTCATGGAGACAAACCACTTATGAGAAGGAGGGTGATAACACTTATACCCCTTTTGAGTAGGAGAGTACCTGAGGAAAACACATTTAAGGAAGCGAGGGTCCAACTTACTAGGAGTAGGAGAGTGATTGTGGACAAAATAGACAGCCAAATATTTTAGGAGGAATAGAAAATAAGGACTCGGAACCTAGAAGGACTTGAAGGGGAGTTTGTTTTTGCAAGACCGGGGTAAGAAGACGATTAATAAGATGGGCAGCAGTGAGAACAGCGTCACCCCAGTAAAACCGAGGCACACGCATAAAAAAACACATGCACCGAGCCATGTCAAGAAGATGACGATTCTTGTGTTCTACCAACCCATTTTGTTGAAGGGTATTGGTGCAAGAGGTCTGATGGATAATGCCATGAGCAAAAAAATATTGCCCTAACCTAGAATCTATGTATTCACCTCCATTATCAGAACGGAAGATTTTGACAATGGTCCCAAATTGAGTACAAATCATCTTATGAAAATTCCGAAACACAGAGAAAACCTCACTCTTGTCTTTCATGAGATACACCCAAGCAGTACGAGAAAATTCATCAATAAATGTAACAAACCATCGATGACCTTTCACAGACATAACATGCGATAGACCCCAAACATCCGAATGTATTAATGAAAAATGAACTAAACTTTTATCAAAATTGGGAGCAAAAGAAGCTCTTTGTTATTTTCTAAGTTGACAAGACTCACAAAGAAACTCAGAAACATTATTGTTTGCAAAAACAGATGAAAATAAATGCTTAAGTTAATAAAAAGAAAGATGCCCAAGACATTAATGCCATAACCATAAATCAGATTTGGTAGTAGGACTTGTGGTGGAAGAATGAGCAAGCTTGTCCGGTGAATCTAGGAAGTAGAGACCATTTTTTGCACTACCACTGCCAATCGTCCTCCTTGTGACAAGGTCCTGAAAAAGGCAATGATCAAGAAAAAATGTCACGCTACAATTCAAATCCTTTGTAATACGACTCAAGGATAACAGGTTAACAAAAAAATTAGGAATATGGAGAACAGGAGATAGAGGTATGGTAGGAGTGACATGGACTAAACCTTTTCCAGAAATAGAAAAAACAGTACCATTTGCAATCCTAACTTTGTCTTGACCTGAAAAGGACTTATAGGTAGAGAAAAGGTCAAAGGATCCAGACATATGATCTGAGACACTAGAATCAACAATCTAGCACAAAGACTCATGAGAAAGGAAAACATGAGGAGAAGAGGCTAAGTTACCTGAGCAGGTAAACGACGAGGAAGATGTACTGAGAGCAGTAGAAGACTGGCGGTCCAGCAAGTGACGCAAAACATCCTTAAGCTCATGAGTAGTCATGCCAAAGAGACCATCATAATCCTGGCCAACGGAAGTGGAAGTAGAATTAAGTGTATCAACGACACTAGATTGACGAGCCCGTGGATGAGAGCTACATCCTCTAGACTGGTTTGACCGACCTCCTCTAGAACCAGACCGATCACCTCGACCCCCGGATGGAGTCCCATGAACCTTCCAACATGTCTCACGAGTATGCCGTGACTTGCGATAGTAATCACAGAATACAAACTCCTTGGCGGTAGACGGAGGAATGGGAGTCAGGCTGAGGCCATCTCTAGGGATAGACAGTAATGCGGAGTGGTCAGTAGAGATAAGTGACATCATAGCAGACCGGCGACTCTTTTTATTCTGTACATAGGTGAATGCCTCCTGAAATGAAGGAAGAGTGTCCATACCCAGAACCCTACTCCGAACTAGATCATACTCCACATTGAGACCTGCCAGAAACTTGAAGACCCTCTCCTGTGCAATGAACTTCCGGTACCCGACTAAATCAGCAGTGCAAACAGGCTTATAGTCCTACAGGTGATAAAGGTGTTTCCAGCTGTTGGTGAGGAAGGTAAAATACTGAAGAACTGTCTGCTACCCCTGAACAAAGCTCTCAATAGAGTAGCACAACTCAAATGCCTGTGAGAAATTCCCTTTGTAGGAATAGGTGGCAGCCACAGCATCCCAGATATCCTAGGCAGTCTCCATAGACAAGTAGCCCTCACTAATTTTTAGTATCATCGAATGAATAAGCCAACCCATAATCAAAGAGTTAGTAATCTCCCATTGGTCATAACCTGGGTCAGTGGTGCTGGGTGCCTGTATCCTGCCATCAAGATACCCCATCTTCCCTCTGCTCTTCAAAAAAATAGTCAAACTCTGTGATCATACTAGATAGTTCTGACCATTAAATGGAGAGGTGGTGATTTTAAGACTAGGTTGGGGTTATCAGTCATAGTAGTAGGTATAATGGAACCCTCACTCCTAAGTGTCTAAGAAGTAATGGACACTGGTGAAATCTGCCATGGATATTGTACTACCGAACCCTCAACAAAACTAGTGCCAATCACAAACCCAGAAGGTGGAGGAATACAAGTACAATGACCACTAAGAAAATTAAAGAATTAAAAAACTTACCAACATTTTCTTTTATAGATATTTTTTTGTTTACTGCATTCTTATTTATTTAATATTATTTTATTTTTTTGTTGAAAAACAAAGAATAAGGTTACAGTACAGACTAAACAACGAGAGTGCAGGTCATCAAAGTCATACCAGTCAATACAGAGAGAGTTGGACTGGGCAAGAAGTTGACCGAAAGGGTGCTATGGGACGGCCAGGAGGGTCGACAGACCTAGAAGAGTAATCTAGGTCTACCAACAGGCCTAGAGGACAACAGAGGGTGAGTCGGAAATCTTACCCAAGCACTGCGGGTGAGCCGCAACCCCTAGAACGACATGGTTGTGGCCCGAAATCAGCCAAGGTAGGTTGGAAAAGGGAGAAGAGGCGCCGACTGGTGTTGGGTGATGGAAGAAGGTTGTCGGCTGAGGCTGGGTGGGCTAATAGAGAAAGAGGTGAGTTGGCTCTGATACCATGTAGGTCTAGATAATAGAAAGGGATTAGTGAATGATTGTGATATCATCCCCTTTTTATATTAATGAAGATTAATAATTACAAGGGAGCCCTAAGGCATAGAATAATTACAATCGAATAATAACCCAACTAATAATATGTTATTCTAACACCAACTTGAGGACAAGTTCTTTTATGTGGTTCAAATGTTAGTTTACTTAGTTAGCATAGCACCAGTTATGCTGAGGGCTTGTATTCTGTCCCATTGTAAACACCCCATTTTGACCAGTCCTAAGACTTGGGCACTTTCTTTTGATTACCCTATGATGACAAAACAAGGTGTTTCTCACAGAATTCTCAACAAGAAAACTTAGAATTTGAGCTCTGTTTCCAACCCTAAACAACCACAAATTACCTTTCCAAGGGAATATTCTGACCTCACGGTTGCGTCCAGAATAGTTCGTTTAGCAAGGGTCGACCTTCGCTGCACTTCCGGGGGCCTCACTGAAACATTCTCCCAAAGTTTAGGTTACAGCACAAATATTTGAAACTTCTGGGCTAAATTGTAATTTTCAAAACTCAAGGAATATTCAGTTATGTGAGAGAATATTCTGTTAAGTCAGGGAATCTTCCGTTCATATATAGAATATTCCGTCAATGCTGATTGTGACGCTGACGTGGCAGTTTTGCTGACGTGGCATAACTAGATTGGTCCTTGCGGATGATGTGGCGCTGACATGTCTTTACCCAAAAAAATGAATTTAAGGAATGCTTGGAAGGGGGTTTGAACACCCAACCTACTACTCAGCACCCAGCACCTTAACCACTCTGCCAAAGCTCTATCTTGTGTTATATTTCCCTTCAAATAATATTTGACCATTTCAAACCAACAGGCAGAGAAGGAAAGAAATTTGTGAGAAACACCTATATATCACCATTTCAAATAATATTTTTTTTGTATGGGACACTCCTCTATCCCATTGGCCGACCCATATATCACCAAATACATATCTAATCATCTCCCATTGTGAAAAAGAAATTTGTTTGCATGCATGAAAGAGGGATCCAATCTAACCACCTTGAAAAATTTGCCCTCCTATCACATTCTTGTCTCCCATCTTCTTTTTGACCTTAACTCTCCCTCATTGCCTATATAGAATGATCAAATTGTAAGAGAGGGAGAGGACCACGAAATTGAAGAGAAAAGAGTGAAAAAAGAGAGAAAAGTTGAGTTTTTGAGCTAAAAATACTCCTATCTTCCCTATAAACCCCATACCTTCCATACAAACTGAAATTCCATCTTTTCTACACTCAAAACTCCTCCAAAAATTCTGAAATACTTGAATTTCAGTAGCTTTGATCAAGAGGAAGAGTGGGTGTTGGTAAAAGTGAGCAAAAACAAGAGAGATAATCATTTTTCACCACATACACCTCCAAGCTATTATTTTAGCAAAAATTCCAAGCTTTCAAATTGAGAATTGAGGACATAATTCATACACTTGAGGATGATCAAAAGGAAGTTCGGAAATCATTAAGTTCATCCTTTCTTGAAAAGGTGAATTTTCAATTTATTTCATTTTCTTGCATGTTCTACCTTATATTTGTTTTCTTGTGTTAGCTTCATGTTAGTTTTGTTATACTCTTGCATGTTCTATCTTATATTTGTTTTCTTATTTTAGTTTCATATTAGTGTTGTTGTAATATTGCATGTTCTATCTTATATTTGTTTTCTTATTTTAATTTCATATTGGTTTTGTTGTAATCTTGCATGTTCTACCTTATATTTGCTTTCTTGTTTTAGGTTCATATTAGTTTTGTTGTAATCTTGCATGTTCTATCTTATATTTGTTTTCTTATTCTAGTTTCATAGTAATTGTATTGTAATCTTGCATTTCCTAACTTATATTTGTCTTCTTGTATTAGTTTCATATTCGTCTTGTTGTAATCTTGCATGTTCTATCTTATATTTGATTTCTTGTTTTAGGTTTATGTTAGTTTTGTTGTAAGTTTGCACTTTTATTTTATATTTGTTTTTTTGTTTTAATATAACCGGTAGTGGTTAGTTGAGTCACCTATATATTTCTTGTTTGTTCATTTTCTTGGTTTTGCAATAAGACAAGTTTTGCTAGGCCTAGTTGGCTAGCCAGCCTATTTGGCCGGCGAGTTAGCTTCTTTTGGACAAGACGGCATTGTCTTCCGATATTTACCAACTTTCGGTGGTTTCCAAGGCACATGAAACTTTTTCTTTTGTTTATTTTATTTTAAGTGTATTGTGAGGTTTTATTTTGTTGTAATATTCACCTCACCCCCTCTAATTTGGTTTGTAATTATTTTTCTTTGAATGTTGTAATAATTTCCCTCCCCGCTCCTTTCTATCCCGTTCTTTTACTTGTTATCTTTATTTGTGAATACGGATCATATTTTGTTTTCCGTTATATCCATGCTTTGCATCCATATTTCATGCATCTTGATTTGGTTAAGTTTGCATTTGTAGATTTAATAAATTCCTATGCGATTATGTCCGCTATCTCATGTTCTTGAGATGATTCACATGTCATATCTTAGAAGCCGAATCTTTAGTTGCATCTCATGATTAAATTGCATTAGGATTTTGTATATAAGATCATGTATGTTTTACTAACTTTGTTTTGTAATTGTTCGCGGGACGTCGGTAAATATGTAAGTTTTTATGTTTAAACATCCTACCATGTGGCTGCTTGCTTACTTGATATAACTGTATGAATGCCAATGGATGGAGGTTGTATCGCTTAATTTAGAATAATGTTGATTTTTCATGTTTGTAAACTCAATTTATTTGGGTTGTACATCTTCAAAACTCTTTCAAAATACATAAAATCAAATTATTCCAAGATAAATGACATAGTCTATACTTCTATGCTTCACATAATAATTTTTAGGATTTATTAAATAATATAAACATGAACATATAAAGTAAATAAAATTCATATCATGTTTTAGTAAATGCCGATCTTTTGATCGGGTGAGTGAGGTGCTCAATTAATGACCTTCTCCTCTCATATTTAAGGTTCCGAACCGAGACAACTTTGGTTATAACGAACAGTGGCCTTGGCACGAGTCATGAGTTTCCTAATTTTTCAAAATATTAGGTGGCGACTCTGAGATCTGATGATGCAGTCCATTTCTGGTAAAAGGTTTTGCAATAAAATGAATTTTCTAAAAGTTGCCAAATCTAGACTCTCATCTATGTTTCACATTACACTAGTAAGACTAGATCAAAGAGACTGAGGGTCCGAACTGTTTAACATGCACGGGTACTGCCTGGGCATGTTACACCCATGCCTATAAATAGGTGTGTAGGCTTCTAGAATTTAGTTTGGATCAATTTGAGATTGTAGTTACAGAGCTCTAGCTCTTATACCCTAGATTTGGGAAATCTCTCTCTAATAAATTCAATTCTCTTGATTTGGTCCCATCAATTTCTTATCTGCATTTATTTATTTGGTAAGTTTATTTTTTTGAGGGGTGAGTTTTTGTCTGCATTTATGGATTCAGACAAAAAGCATGCAATAGTATTTTGAGATTCTTTTCCTGTTTCTTTTCTTTCCTCTATTGAAAATTCTTCTTCACATTCAACAAACAGTGTAATGGTGAGTCCGACTAAGATGTATGTACAATAATGTTAGCAAGGTTCAATGTAGGGGTGAGCATAGTTCTGTTTGATTCAGTTTAGGAGTAAACCAAGGACCAAACTGCTACCTACAATTCCAAGATATTTGGAACCAAATCAAAACATGAAAAACTAGGAACCAAATTAGACCGAACAAGTAAACTGCAATTGGGTTCAGTTTGGAACCACAAGTTTTTCGAAACCCTGTTATCATTACGACATGATAACAAAATATTGCTCACAACCTGCTCAAACATCAAGTAATATGGCATCAATTTACAAACAATAATGGTTTAGATGATTGTTTAGAACTAGTTCTACTACCATACAGTGAACATGCTTGCAAGAGTAGAGAACTGATAACTTATGCACAAAAATGGAAATTTAATTAAATACTTGAGTGTCTACGGTAAGTAATAAATATATATATCTATGTATATATCTATTCGGTTCGATTAGGTTCCACACCTAAAATGTAACAATAAAATCATGGACCGAACCATGAAGTAGAGTTCACTTATTTTAAGAACTAGGACCAAACCATGCATTGATAAAACCAAACCAAACCAGTTAAGATCGAACCAATTTGCGATTTTTTCGATTTTCTTGCTCAACCCTAGTTCAATGGTATTCCACTTCTTCTTCTTCTTCTATTTTATTTTATTTTTTTTATCAACAAGAAATAAAATTGTATCAAAGAATAAGTCGAGGAGGCACAACCCTTTTACAGTACCCAAAAAAAAAAAACCTTCATACAGTCAAGGGGAGAAAAAGAAAAAAAAAAAACAAAACAAAAACAAAAACAAAAAAGCAAAGCAAGCAAGAAAAGAAAAAACAACATGACAAATGTCCAACACTCAAAATACCCTCAAAGAAAATAAAAAATAGGGCAAAATTCATTTTAGCTAGGTATGGCTTGTTAGCACTTTATCCCCCCGTCTTTTAGAAATAGCCATATACACCCCATGTGACTTTGGATTCAAATGCAACCATAATAACATTAACAATGAAAAGACAATTATACCATTTATGTCTTCTTCTTCTATTTTTGACTCTCTTTATAAATAAATAAATAAATAAATTTACCTCCATGACTAAGAAAAAAAATTAAAAACATAACACAAAAATCATTTAAGAAACTCAAATTTTCCAAATATATATTTTTTTAACAAACTTAATTTTTAATTTTAATTAGATATCCTAATATATATGTATACATACCCTATATATAGACACTGTAATTAATTTATGATTTAATTTTTAAATATATATATATATATATGTACATGTTTAATTTAAAATGTTATTAAATAATAAATTGGGTTAAAATTTGAAAATTAGATTAAGGTACTTTTATGATCTAATTTGTTATATATATGTATATGTTTAATTTAAAATGTTATTAAATAACGTAGTTTTATGGTGATAAATTAGGGTGTTTAGTTTAATTTATGATTTAATTTGTTATATATATGTATGTTCATGTTTATTTTAAAATTTTATTAAATAAAAAGTTGGGTTAAAAATTAAAAATTAGATTAAAGTAGCTTGATAATTAATTTTTTTTAAAAAATAAATTAAGGTATTTAGGTTAATTTATGGTTTAATTATATATATATAATATGTATGTTTAATTTAAAATGTTATTGAATAAGGAATTGGGTTAAAATTTAAAAATAAAAATTCAATTAAGGTAATTTCATGATAATAAATTATAGTGTCTATACGATTTTATATATACACTATGTGGTGAGAAGAGGTGGGTTTGGGTTAGGTTTTTAAGGTGGGTAGAAGACAAAAAAGTAAAACAAGGCTAATTTCGTCTTCTGACATTGAAATTCAACTTTGAATAATTTTTTTTTTCCTTCTCCACTATCAAAATAGGCATGTGAGACACTCTTCGTTAGTTTTGATGAAAAATCTAACTGTAGTATTTTAGTCCAAAACCACATGGGAGGTATGTGGCTATTTTTAAAAAACATGGGAGGTAAAGTGCTATCAAGTCATACCACAAGGGGGCAAAATAAATTTTTTCATAAAAAATAATCACATTAAACCCTTGAAATGCCTCAATGACGTGCCAATTCCAAAAAATGTTGTTTTCTCATCATCTGTCATCATCAATTATTATAAATCACTACCTTTTCCCCCAATAATTACAGCAAATTTAACTTCCGGGTAGTTTTCTATAAACTTCCTTCGATAATCATCCATGAAAATAAAAAAAGGGCCAACATTTTTGCGCCAAAACGATTTTGTTTCCTAGTGTAGGGGGTCCAAAATCAACAATAATAATAGCATCACTTGGAGAGACAAAGTTATGCTAATAAGTCAACAATCTTAGGTAACTGGAGAGTGAGTGGCTGGGTGAGGGTAGAGTAAGTGGCTCAAGAGAAGAATGTGGTAGTGGAGCATCTCCCCAGGTGACCAAATAGAGTGATGACACGTGTCCAAGAGGATCACAAGGAATATTCGTTGTCCTGAACTACCAGGCTTTGGTAGACACATGTCCTTTTGCATGTACCATCTATTTGGCACGAACCTCAGCATGTGCCACTGTTTGGCACAAATCTCAGTGGGTGCCGTTTTTGGTACGAACCTCAAAAGGTGCACTTGCTTCGGTGGTACCCTTTGCGATGGTACTTGTTGTAGCACCCTCCTCAATTCAGTTTCCCAAGGCATATATTCTCAACACTCATGACCTGCTATCAGCCATACTTGTGTCTACCTCAGCAACTCCTCTACCCTTAGATACCTAACCACAAACTCCCTAACTTCCCAAGGCGGAGGCCACAGCCAGGCCTACTCTCAACCATGTTGTGCCTTTGTATCAAGCCCAAGGGGGCTTCCTTGATCCTGCCAGTGCGACTGAGGCCAGTCCATAACCTGGCTAATGGAAAAGGAGTCTCTTACTTTCAAGCTACACACTCCCATCTTCGTAGGGTTGCCACGATATACTAGTACCTCTGGGGCCTGCTATCAGCTCCAACCAGTAAGCTTTGGGCCTATTATTAGCGCCAAGCTAGTAAGCTTCGGGGCCTGCTATCAACGCTGAGCTAGTAATACTTTAGGGCCTGCTACCAACTTTAAGCATTAGTCTCTGTTTGCAGAGAGGAGGCCTCCCTCAAAGGCTGCTATCACCTTGGGGAGTCTTGCCTCAGAAGGTAGTTGCTGAGGCTGCAGTCACCTCGGCAATTTTCCCTCATCAAGTGCACTTCAAGTACTGTCTCAAAGGCGGCGCCGCAATGACCTTCCAGTAGGGTGGCGGCGCCGCAATGGCTTACCTCAGCTACTGGACCGCTGCGAGTATTACCTCAACAAGTTCCCTCGAATACTTTCACACAGATAGTCCATTTGGATCTAGTGGGTCGAACCTGGTTCAGCCTTCTTGTTGGCCCACTTTCCTTAGGCTTTGGCCCATGCTCATTTAATCATCATTAATTGTCTAATTGAGGCGACCTCGGAAGTTAGATCAATACTTAGAATTTTTGTCCCTCTACACCTAGAAAACCAAAATGAAACATTAGTGCAATACCAAAACTCTAATGTTTCCACCGAGAAAAGCACCACAATACTACAAACCATACTAAATAATCTATTTGTCTTTTTTGTCAAAAGAAAAGATTTGAGAGCCCAAAAAAAAAAATCTTATATTTATTATAGAAGTGTGGAACTAGAAAGGAAAATAAGAGAGAGAGAGAGAGAGAGAGAGAGAGAGAGAGAGAGAGAGAGAAGACAAGTATGATGAAGTCACACATTCTATTTATGTATTTCCAAAAAGTACCTTATATAAATAAAAAAGACTGTCACCTCAACAGGAAAAAAAAAAAAAAAAAAATCGTCCATAATAATAAAATTTGCCCTTTTGTATGTTTTTTCTTATAATGGAAAACCCCCTTCCCCAACTAGGCCTTTAAAGCTTTTGTGTTTTGTGCTTCTAATATTCATAGATTTCTTTTAAAATTTTTAGAGCAAAAAGCAAAACTGCATCTATGTTTTCAATTATTTTAATTAGCAAGAATGTAATAAAATTTAGGTTTTAGTTTTTATTTCTAAACATCTCTAGACATTTCCAAATTCTTTTTTCATTTCCCTTATGTTTCCAAAACATTTCCAAGCTAGCTAAACGACATACTGAAACAAAATTTTAATCCTTGCATTCTTCTTAGGTAACAACTTCCCTCCAGAATTGGACTAAACAGGCCCTTAGAAGGCATCATCTCATTACTAACCTCAACCCCATATCTACTTGCCACCAAACTTAAATCATTTGCTGATTGTTGACTATCAGCAGACAGTATTTGCTTGGGTTTTGCATGTTTGACATTTTAGACTCTGCAGTCCTTAATGCCATCTTTTTTGTGCCAACGGCATTAGGTGATTGTGTTTGGTAAACCTTCACTAACAGAACTTATTAGAAACACATGGAAAGAAAATAAATGAAATTTGTTCATCATTTTCATCCATTTGATTTGATTGAAAACATGAAGAAAAATGATCTCTATCCAAAAGTCAGAGATTTGGTAATGAAGGGAAATTTTAATGGCAACTTTACCATTCTAATCCCTCTTTTCGTCAAATGATGGAGAAAAAACATTCTACGGGCTATTATTCCTCCATAAATGTCCCTTTATTTCCCTTTCCATGAATATCTTAGTACAAAACTTTATTTCTTTTCCTTCGGTTTTTGATTTTCTTTGCACACTTCTAGGACGACGTCTAGCCATTTAATTTTCCTCCTTTTATCAATATTTCCTCTCATTAGTCTTGTCCAGGTTTGGTATTAAAATTTTTCCTTTTCAAGTTCAAACACATTTAGTTAAAAGAATCACCAATTTCCAGATTTTGACAATGTGAAATAGTTTTAGACTACTACATAACACTGATGCTTGACAATAACAGGATTTTCTTAAATTTTCTGCTCACAGGACTATCACCAAAATACTTTCCCAATTGATTAAAAAAATGTTTGCTCCCTTATCACTTATTTCTGGTCATCAGCATATCAAGTGGGTAGCTTGGCAGCACAGCACACTAATAAGATTACAGAATAACTAACCCTGAGCAGTAACTAAATAAACAGAGGAAAGAAAAGCTAATCCTAAGTTCAAATGGACTTGGGTATGTATTATGGGTGGAGATAAATATGTACATCTCAAATTGGTCTAACCTCCAAATTTTAGCGCATGACCACTGTCTAATTTTATAAGTTTCTGGTTTTTCTTGTTTACACTCTCTGGATGAGGGAGGAGTCTGTGACATAACTGGTCTTGCATTGAAATTGGAAAGTAAGACTTTATTGTTAAACCATATTTGAGAAATACTAATCAACCGGCATATGTCTCAAATCCTTCTATGTCAGCCATGAACTTATCAAATGGCAAGCATGTCTGAAATATATACCAATGCCAAAATTTTCAGACACAAGTAGTTCGCATGCTATGAACTGTCCATTTAGCATATAGCTAATCGTTGGGAATTTCTAAAAGATTATGTTCTGCCTGAAAAAAGGAACAGTCTTCCCATTATAGAGGTATTGCTAGCAGTATGAATGTTGTTTTAGCTCAAGTTTTTCCATCTTGCATTTCTTACCCGATTACAATAGAACTATCCTTTTGCAATGGTGGGAATTTGACGCACCAAATCCATCAACTCATCAAACCAATATAATTTTTTCAGTCATGATTTAATAAAACATAGAAATCGAGAATTTCCTAAGATATAAACCCTGTCCTTATGTGAAGCACCTTTCTTCTTCTTTTTTTCTTTTTTTTTTTTTTGTGTGTATTTTTTTTTAACATCCTTATGTGAAACTGAAAATGAAAAATACCGAAAACATTACTGCACAATCAAATTTAGTAAAAATTGTTATACGGTCTTGGGTAGAACTCGCCCCAAAAGCTAGCTATTAAGGTGAGGGTGGCCTCACGCTTATATGCTTAATATTACTTTAGTACTCAAGTGATGTGGGACTTCGTTTCACACCCTCCCTCACGCCTAGCATGCTTACTCAGCAGGCCAAGGACACGCACCCTACCCATCCCTGAGAACTCTAACTCTGATACCATGTTACACAGTCTTAGATAGAACTCATCCCAAAAGCTAGCTATCAAGGTGAGGGCAGTGTTTTTAAAGGCTCAAGGCACTGAAGGTCTCTCGGGGCCTAGGCGCAAGGCGCAAGGCGAGGCGCGGGCTTTATTGAAGTAAGGCACACAGTCTTAGTAAAAAATAGAAAAATTAAAACAGACTAATCATTCATAGTACTAAGACAATTTTTTTAAAAATAAAAAGTAATCAAGATTCAAGACAAATTATAGAATAATTCTCAAAGCCATGAAAGTTCATATTACATAGCATTCCAATTTTCAAAGATAAAATAATCCACATTCAATAAAATAAAATAAACATAAACATAAACACTAAGCACCTAAAACATAAATATCCAACAAATACTATTATATGTCTTAACACTTAAAAATATCAATATCATAAGAAAGGATAGGTTAGGTCGGTCAGTCAATCATCATCCTCAACATCAATGACAAGCAAACTATCATCTTCTTCTCTATCAGTTGATTTATATCCCTCAACATCTTCCTCCTCTGTGTTATCTGAGCCCGCTTCCTCTTCATCTATTAATTGAAGTGGACTTAATCTTGATGATTTAGATATCCTCGGTAGTGCCTTTAAGCGTGAACTTATTGCTCTACTTGCATGGCTACTTTCTTCTACTCTAGAAGTTCTAGCAACAGTGGCCCACGTCAAGCCATCATCATCATCATCATCAAACACTGGCTCATTATCTTCATCTGATTCTCCATCCATCCTCCCAAGCAACCACTCATTGCTTTCATCAATATTTTGCAAAGATATGGGATCAAGAGTGTTGCGCTTGTCATACCTAAATCTCAATGTTCTATTATATTTGACAAACACTAAATCATTGAGACGTTGTTGTTCCAATGTATTTCTTTTCTTGCTATGAAGCTGCAAGTATTAAAAAGATATTAAATTCTATATAATGAGAATAAAAAATATTTGAATTCAACAAAAAATTAGTTAGAATGTTAAATACTCACATGTTCAAATACACTCCAATTTCGTTCACAACCCGATGAACTACATGTTAGGCTAAGGACTTTTATAGCAAAAGTTTGCAAGTTTGGGGTTTTAGAACCATATGATGCCCACCAATCAGCTGCGATAATCACTAGTTAGAAATAATTGTTACCAAGTATTGAGTTTTACTAAAAATATTACTAAAAATAAACTCTATGAGTTTATAATATATTACCTGGTGCCCTTGTATTTCTTTGCCTAATCGCAACAGGCTTGCCAAGAAGGCTCTCAACCTTCGTATAAATACTCATCTCATTAGTGATCAAATCTTGAACAGTGACATCCGGGACCAACCTTTGCATGCATTCATAAAACTCATTCATCACTTCATGATCTTTTTGCACCTCTAAAGCTTTTGGATAAAAGAATTCTGGGTTAAGAAAGTGCGCAGCTGCATGTAAAGGCCGATGCAATTGGACATCCCATCTTTTGTCAATGATTTCGAAGATTTTATTATACTTCTCTTCTTTATGATCAAATGAACTTGCAATGCATTCTTTTGCCTTTGTCACGCCCCAAGCTCCGTGACAACGCCGCACACTCATTTAGGTGAGCATGCAAGGCTAAGAGTCCAACACACAACCAACAATATAAAATACTCAAATTAAATCCTTTAATATCATAATGCTAAAAACCATACAAATAGACAATTCTAATCATATGAAATTGTCCACCAAGTCCACTAATAAAATAATAATAATAATAATGATCCAAATACTTAAATCATAGTCCTACTCTCGGCACTCCCACGAGTAAAAACCCCGCGCAGCTCTACTCCTCAGAATCTGAAAAATAAAATAAGGGTAAGCCAAACAGCCCAGTAAATAACCAACCATCACTGCTAGCTGGATCAAGTATACAAAAATAAATAAATAAATCGATGACCAATAAATATAATTTTTCTACAGTTCAATAAATGAACAATTATTTGTAAGATGGTTTCATAGCTAAAAATAAACAATGTACAATACGTTTTAAATGAAAAGCCAATGTGATAATTCAAAATAATTCGTTGTTCAAATCGATGGTTCGATATTCAGATAGTTCAATTATTCGATTCACAAAACCCAAGTCTTAATGACTACGGTCACTTAGCCCGTGACAAGGCCCAGAACCACACATAGGCCGGTGGTAAAGCCCCAAAAGAAACTAGTTTCTGTGCCAATAAATAACCCCCATTGGCTAGGGTCCAAATCATAGTCAGACTAGAGTGATGTTCAAAATTCAAACAATACACAACTTTCAAATAAAATATTCGATATTTTCGGAATAAACATTTGGTACAATTTTCAGAATAGTTTTACAAAATATTCAAATAACTTTCATAATAATATTCGATGTTGTTTTATACTTGACCCATGTTTTATTTTAAGAGAACACGAAGGCTATAAATATATATTTATGATTTTAAACGATTCGATAGGAATAAAAATGAACCAACAGTGATAGAGGGTTACTTACCTCAAACAGCTAAAATAACACTCCAACACCAACTCCAAACACCCAGCTTCACCACTTCAATCTCACAAACCTAATAAATAAAACCTCAAATAAATTAATATTTTTTTACATGTTACATATACCCACAAAAGCCCCACCATATTAGATTAATGTATTGCTTTAATATCCAAGAGATCAAACCATTCAACCCAACTTTATAGCTAAACACACCCATACCCATGATACAAACTCCATTGTTTCTATTACCCACCCAAAGTTACACTTACACATTGCACCCAATTCTCAAAACCTAAGTGGGCACCTATAGATCTTCCAAATCCCCTTAATGCATTGATTGTTAAATTCCTCAACATAAACTTAATAATTAACAGTAAAGATAGATTTTACCTTAACCAATGGGTGTCCCAAAATCACCAACGTGCTGCCTCCAATCCCTATTGTAGCCTCACTTGAACCTCTCCTCTCTTTTTCTTTTCTTTTTTTTTCTTTTACCTTCTCAAACCCTAGCCACCTATGGAGCAATTCCTAGCCTCCGTTTTGTTTGTTTCCCAAGACTTAAAACCACAATATATAGGTGGGCTTATTAACCTAATTTCTCAAAGTTACAAAATTACCCATCTAAGTAATAGAAAATATAATGCCATCTCATAACTAATTCTTTGATATTAATAAATGACCCATATAAATTAATTTAATTACTAATCTATCCAACAAAATAATCCTACACACAACTTGGGTTTTACATTCTTCCCCTCTTAAAAGAAATTTCGTCCTCGAAATTTGACATACATGTAGTCTCAAAAAGTTGTGGATACTTTTGTCTCATTTCATCCTCAAGTTCCCAAGTAGCTTCTCTCTCCGAGTGATTGCTCCATTGAACCTTAACATAGTGGATGACTCGACGCTTCAAAACCTGCTCCTTCTTATCAACAATTCTTACAGGGTGTTCTTCATAGGTCAAATCCTCCTTAAACTACAACGGTACATAATCAATCACATGATTGGGATTCGATATATACTTCCTCAATATCGAAACATGGAAGACATTATGAACTCCAACTAGTAAAGATGGTAGGGCAAGTCTGTAAGCTACCTCACCAATTCGATCTGAAACCTCAAATGGTCCAATAAATCTAGGACTCAATTTACCACGAACACCAAACCTCATTACTCTTTTCATAGGAGACATCTTAAGGAACACATGGTCTCCAATCCCAAACACCAAATCGCGTCTCCTATTATCTGCATAACTTTTCTGTCTACTCTGTGCAGTGCGGAGTCGCTCTCTAATAAGATTGATCTTGTCCACTGTTTGTTGCACAATCTCAGGCCCTAATAACTTCCTTTCGCCCACATCATCCCAACAAATAGGTGATCCACACTTCCGTCCATATAAAGCCTCATATGGTGCCATCTGAATGCTCCCATGATAACTATTATTATAAGAGAATTCCACTAAGGCCAAATGCTCATCCCAAGAACCTCCAAGATCATTAATACAGGCCCTCAACATGTCTTCAAGAGTCTGAATAGTTCTCTTTGACTGTCCATCACTTTGAGGATGAAAGGTCGTGCTAAAATTCAAACTAGTATCCAAAGCTGTATGCAAACTCCTCCAAACATAGATACAAATCTGCTATCTTTATCAGACACTATGGTCATCGGAATACCATGCAATTTCACAATCTCCTTGATATACAAATTTGCAAACTTCTCTAAGGAGAACCCTACCTTAAAAGCTAGAAAGTGAGCGGATTTGGTCAATCGATCAACAATAACCCAAATAGCATTGTTACCACCTTGGGTCCTAAGCAACCCCGTCACAAAATCCATGGTAATATGTTCCCACTTCCACTCGGGAATAGGAAGAGGTTGTAACTTACCTACAGGTCTCTGATATTTAACTTTCACTTGTTGACATACCAAACATTGAGCAACAGACTAAGCAATTTCCCTCTTCATATTATTCCACCAAAAGTTCCTCTTCAAGTCTTTATACATTTTAGTGCTTCCTGGGTGTACCGTATATCTTGAGCTGTGAGCTTCTCTTAGGATTTCTTTCTTGAGCTCTAAATCATTAAGCACACACAAACTCTCTCCAAATCTCAAGGTTCCATCTTTATGCATACAAAATTCCATCTATAGCCCTATTTCCATTTCAGCCTTAAGTTTTTGCAACTGAGGATCTTTTCCCTGAGCATCTTTAATTCTATCAATCAATGTGGGTCGAACTCTAAGGTTTGCCCACTGCACTCCATGGTTATGCCATCTAATCTTGATATTCAACCTTTGCAAGTCCTCCAAGATATTCTTTTGGTCAGTGATCAAGGTAGTCAAATTACTCAGGGTCTTTCTACTCAAGGCATCAGCCACTGCATTGGCTTTTCTTGGATGATAATTGATAGCCAAATCATAGTCCTTTAATAGCTCCAACCATCGCCTTTGCCTCATATTCAATTCTTTTTTGAGTGAAAATATACTTCAGACTTTTATGATCAATTAATATCTCACATTTCACCCCATACAGTTAGTGCCTCTAGATTTTCAATGCAAACACCACTGTAGCCAACTCCAAATCATGCGTAGGATAATCTGCTCATATGGCTTGAACTGCCTAGACCCATATGCCACTACTTTATCGTTCTGCATCAGGACATAACCCAAGCCCATCTTCGATGCATCACTATAGATGGTAAAACCTTTATCTCCGGACGGAACTATAAGTACTGGAGCACACACTAATCGACTCTTTAGATCCTGGAAACTCTTCTCACAATCATCAGACCATTCAAATTTAACCCCTTTTTGTGTTAAACAAGTCAAAGACATAGAAATTCGGGAAAAACCCTCAACAAACCTTCTATAATATCCTGTTAAACCCAAGAAACTACGAATTTCAGTGACACTAGTAAGCCTATTCCACTCTACCACCGCCTCACTTTCTTGGGGTCAACAGACACCCCGTCTTTAGATATCACATGACTCAAAAATGATACACTCTCCAGCCAAAATTCACACTTCTTTAATTTAGCAAATAATTTCTTCTCCCTTAATAACTGCAACACTATTCTCAGATGTTCTTCGTGCTGCTATTTACTCTTTGAGTACACAAGAATGTCATAAATAAAAATTACCACAAACTGATCTAAGAAAGGGTTTAAATAATCCATAAAAGTTGCAGGCGTATTGGTCAACCCAAACGACATCACTAAAAATTCATAATGCCCATATCTAGTTCGGAAGGCTGTCTTAGGTATATCTTTCGGTTTAACCTTCAACTGAAGATATCTAGAACGAAGGTCAATCTTAGAAAAGACTTGTGCTCCTTGCAATTGATCAAATGAGTCATTTATCCTAGGCAAATAATATTTATTTCGAATTGTTACCTTGTTCAACCCTCTATAATCAATGTAAAGGCAAAAACTACCATCCTTCTTTTTCACAAATAAAACGGGCACACCTCAAGGAGAAACACTAGGCCTAATAAAGCCCTTATCTAGTAACTTTTATAATTGTTCCTTCAACTCTTGCCCCTGATTTCCTCCGACTGCTTGAGAACCACTACCAATATTAGTCGCATTCCCTCACCGATTGTTATTATCAGTTCGTCGATTCGTTTGACCCTGACGTGTATTCCTAGCCATATTTGCCAATGTCTCCTCATGTTCCATTGCAACCTATATGCATCAATAATAAAACCTCATCTTATTCTATTCTCAAGTCCCTATAGCACGTAAATAAAATTAACATTTTACCAAATTATAAGCGTTCTCAATCCTACATCTACCCAATCTCACCACTATTCTATACCAACTTTTAAATTACAACCTGGCTCTGATACCATAAAATTGTCACGCCCCAAGCTCCGTGACAACGCCGCACACTCATTTAGGTGAGCATGCAAGGCTAAGAGTCCAACACACAACCAACAATATAAAATACTCAAATTAAATCCTTTAATATCATAATGCTAAAAACCATACAAATAGACAATTCTAATCATATGAAATTGTCCACCAAGTCCACTAATAAAATAATAATAATAATAATGATCCAAATACTTAAATCATAGTCCTACTCTCGGCACTCCCACGAGTAAAAACCCCGCGCAGCTCTACTCCTCAGAATCTGAAAAATAAAATAAGGGTAAGCCAAACAGCCCAGTAAATAACCAACCATCACTGCTAGCTGGATCAAGTATACAAAAATAAATAAATAAATCGATGACCAATAAATATAATTTTTCTACAGTTCAATAAATGAACAATTATTTGTAAGATGGTTTCATAGCTAAAAATAAACAATGTACAATACGTTTTAAATGAAAAGCCAATGTGATAATTCAAAATAATTCGTTGTTCAAATCGATGGTTCGATATTCAGATAGTTCAATTATTCGATTCACAAAACCCAAGTCTTAATGACTACGGTCACTTAGCCCGTGACAAGGCCCAGAACCACACATAGGCCGGTGGTAAAGCCCCAAAAGAAACTAGTTTCTGTGCCAATAAATAACCCCCATTGGCTAGGGTCCAAATCATAGTCAGACTAGAGTGATGTTCAAAATTCAAACAATACACAACTTTCAAATAAAATATTCGATATTTTCGGAATAAACATTTGGTACAATTTTCAGAATAGTTTTACAAAATATTCAAATAACTTTCATAATAATATTCGATGTTGTTTTATACTTGACCCATGTTTTATTTTAAGAGAACACGAAGGCTATAAATATATATTTATGATTTTAAACGATTCGATAGGAATAAAAATGAACCAACAGTGATAGAGGGTTACTTACCTCAAACAGCTAAAATAACACTCCAACACCAACTCCAAACACCCAGCTTCACCACTTCAATCTCACAAACCTAATAAATAAAACCTCAAATAAATTAATATTTTTTTACATGTTACATATACCCACAAAAGCCCCACCATATTAGATTAATGTATTGCTTTAATATCCAAGAGATCAAACCATTCAACCCAACTTTATAGCCAAACACACCCATACCCATGATACAAACTCCATTGTTTCTATTACCCACCCAAAGTTACACTTACACATTGCACCCAATTCTCAAAACCTAAGTGGGCACCTATAGATCTTCCAAATCCCCTTAATGCATTGATTGTTAAATTCCTCAACATAAACTTAATAATTAACAGTAAAGATAGATTTTACCTTAACCAATGGGTGTCCCAAAATCACCAACGTGCTGCCTCCAATCCCTATTGTAGCCTCACTTGAACCTCTCCTCTCTTTTTCTTTTCTTTTTTTTTCTTTTACCTTCTCAAACCCTAGCCACCTATGGAGCAATTCCTAGCCTCCGTTTTGTTTGTTTCCCAAGACTTAAAACCACAATATATAGGTGGGCTTATTAACCTAATTTCTCAAAGTTACAAAATTACCCATCTAAGTAATAGAAAATATAATGCCATCTCATAACTAATTCTTTGATATTAATAAATGACCCATATAAATTAATTTAATTACTAATCTATCCAACAAAATAATCCTACACACAACTTGGGTTTTACAGCCTTATCCATTGCCTCATAAATGTATCCCATGGGAGGTTTCTTCTCGGTGTCAACCAATCTAAGCACTTTGACAAAAGGACCTAAGACCTTAAGGGCAAACACAACAGTATTCCAAAATGAAGGCATCAACAAAGTTTGTGCCATTCTTTTACCTTGTGGCTCCTTTGCCCATTTGCTTGAGGTCCAGTCTTCGGAGGTGACCATCTTTCTCAAATTATTTTTTTGTTGATGCATCCTAGACAAGGTCAAAAAGGCAGTTGCAAATCTAGTTTTTGCAGGCTTGATCAAATTCTTCAGATTTGTATAGCGCCTCATCATGTTTAGCAACGTAGGCCTGTTGTAAATGTAGCCATGTATTGCAATACCCCTTTTAAATGTCATTTTCAGTCGAGGTATCTTGAAAATGTCTTATAACATCAAGTCCAAGCAGTGAGCAGCACATGGTGTCCAATACAAGTGTTCATACTTGGCTTCCAAAAACCTCCCTATAATGTAACAATTACGAAGAATTATTATTTTCAAGTTTTAAATTTTAAATACAAAACAAACTATGAGTAAACAATTTTGACACAAGGAAGGAGGAAATATTCTTACCCGCCAACACATTAGCTGCAGCACTATCAGTGATAACTTGCACCACATTCTCTTTTCCAACTTTCTCCACAAACTTGTCTAGTAATTCAAATAGCTTCTACCCATCCTTTGAATAGCTAGAAGCATCAACTGACTCAACAAACATAGTTCCTCTTGGACAATTAACTCAAAAGTTAATCAATGTCCTTCCTCTCTTATCAGTCCAACCATCAGTCATTACGAAACACCCGTATTTTGCACAATCCTCTTTATGATTCTTTATCAAATCTTTAGTATGTTTCACCTCTTTTTTGAGTTGCGTAACCCGCTCTTCATGGTAAGTCGGTGGCTTCATACCGGGACCATATTGTCCAATAGCTTCAATCATTGGTCCAAAACTCTCATAATTTACTGCATTAAAAGGGATACCAGCATCATACATCTACCTTGCAAATCTTTGCACTGTCCGAGCTCTCATTTCTTTTTTATAAGGTTCATTCGCATCAATTTTGGTTTGCTTCCCTTTTGCTTGGTCTCTTCGATTTTTCACCACTGATTTAGGATTGGGTGTGAAGTAAACATCCATAGGCCCTTTTCTCTTTTGGCATTTTTGATTTGGATTTGGATTTGGATTTGACGGCATTGATTGACATTGATCTCAACAACATCATCATCTTTATCTTCATCTTCCATGTCCATGTCATCGAAATCAGGCAACATGTTCATTTCTTCTTTTTGTGTCTTCTCTTTTGACATGAACTCTCTAATCTCTTCTCTTACATGAGCTGGACACTTCGGGTAAGCAGTGACATTCCTATAACCTCCCATGAGGTGTTGTTTCACCCCAATAAACACCTTCATTTGATACTTTACCCCAAAAATTACACTCAGATTTGTTTAAATTATTCTCCTCTACCAAATGGGCATGTTGCCATGTCGGATCTTTTCTATTACTTTCCGATGTCATTTTCTACACAATAAATTTAATAAATAGAAAATAATTTTAGTGTAATATAATGTGTGATTAATTAATTATTTCTAATTTTTTTTCCTAACAGAGAAAGGAAAAAAAAAAAACAGAGACCAATAGCACAGTGTATTAATTAATTATTTGTAAAAAAAATTTCAGTGTAATTTTTTAGTTAATCAATCAATAATATAAGTCTTATTTTGTATTTGTATATATATATATTTTTTTTGTTTCTAACAGAGACTCAAAGGCATAATTGAATAAAAAAAACAAAAAACAAAAAGAAAACAGAGCAGAGCAGTCGACAACAGAGACAGAAGCAACGAAGAAGAGAGAAGAAGGAGGAGAGAGAGAGAGAGAGTCGAAGTCGAAGTTGAAGAAGCCCAAAAAAAAAGACTACCGAAGTAGCGAAGAAGAGAGAAGAAAAAAAAAAAGACCTGAAATGTCGAAGAAGTAGAAGGAGAGATAGTGAGAGTCGAAGAAGCCAGAAAAAAAAAAAAGAAAAAAAGACGACACAGATTAGGGATAGAAGAAGGAGAGAGAAAGAGAGAGAGTCGAAGTCAAAGAAGTCGAAAAAAAAAAAAAAAAAAAGACGACGCAGTTAGGGGAAGAAAAAGAAGAAGAAGAAGTCGCAGCGCACCTGGAATGTCGAAGTCGAAATTCAGCAGCCCAGTTGAAGTCAATGTCGAGAGAGGAAGAGAAGACACGGATTAGGGATTTCATTTGATTCGTATTTGGGTTGTATTGTATATGAGTTGTAATCCTCTGTGTTTAGAGCCATTCGAACACACACCACGGCCGTTAGATCAGAATTAGGAATTAAACCATCAAGCGCGCCTAGACGCGAGCCTTGCGCCTCTCTCGCCTGCTTCAAATCACGCCTAAGGCGCGCGACTGCTTCAAAGCACTTCACCTGGGACCTATTCAGGCGTACAGTCTGTGCCTCGCTGCGCCTTGCGCCTAGGTGCGCTTTTCACAACATTGGGTGAGGGTGCCCTCACGCTTATATGCTTAATATTACTGTAGTACTCAGGCGATGTAGGACTTTGCTTCAAAAAATTATCCAATATATATTAGCCAAATACATTACACTAACACCCCCTCTGTTCTTCTAAAATCACACTAGTACCCCCTCTATCACTTGAAATCACAATGCCTACCCCTGTTAGATAACTCCATTTGCTGCTATGGCAAATTTACCATAATATCCCCCATTATTTTAATGGGTTGTAAAGAGTGAAATGAGTAGAAAGGAAAAAACAAATATGCCCTTATGAGATAAAGGATCTATTTATGAAGATTGACTATCTCACTCTCTTACATATCTCACTCTAAAACGTAGAAGGCATCTTTAGAACTAGATCTCTCTCTCTCTCTCCCCCCGGGCTCTCGTCTTCATCGTTTGTTCATCGTGAGAAGTTGAATGGAGAGAATCGAAGAACTTAACAAGGGAGAAACAAAAGATCAAACAACGAGTTCAGCGTAAGAATCAGCAAGCAAGGTATGAAAATCAAGGGTTTCTACGATTTGATTGTGACATTTTTGGTTTTCTATGATTCGATTGTGAGATTTTTGGTTTTCTGTGGCGTATGACGTTTTTGATTTTTTGGGATTGTAAAAAATTAGGGTTCTTTACGATTGCAAAGTTCAGGGTTTTTCGATTGTAAAAATTAAGTGGGTTTTTCTATGAATGGAAGGGTTTTAAAAGAATGAAAAGAATGATTTTTGACTTCCCTATGGATGAGGTAGAGCCTTATATTTATAATGAAACAATATTACAAAATAGGAAACGAACAAAATAGTAAACAAAGATAAAAAAGGTATTAAATCTGTGATTGACACAATCACAGATTTTATACACTACCATAATTACAATATCACTATTTCCTAATTCTAACACTACCATAATTATAATATTACTATTTCCTAATTCTAACACTCCCTCTCAAGCTGGTGTGAAGATATTCAATAAACGCAGCTTGCCGATAGACGATTGGAGTAATGTTGGGCCTACAGACTTGGTAAACATATCTGCTAACTGCTGAGAAGAAGTGACAAATGATGGTCTCACAATACCAATCCGAACTTTCTCTCGAATGAAATGTATATCAACCTCTATATGCTTAGTACGCTTATGTAGGACAGAATCAGAAGGCAACATAATAGCAGACTTGTTGTCACAAAATAAAGAAGCAGGAGCAATCTCCTCAAATCCTAACTTTGCCAAAATAGATCGCAGCCATAGAATCTCACAAGTGCCTTGTGCCATAGCCCTATACTCAGCTTCTACAAAAGACCTAGAAACAACTGCTTGCTTCTTTCCTTTCCATGATATAAGATGATCACCATAGAAAGTACAGATGCCAAAAGTAGAATGCCTATCCGTTCTAGATCCTGGATAGTCAGCATCAGTAAAACAGGAGAGTCCAAATTGAGGATCAGCTGTGAAGAACAATCCCAAGCCAAGAGAGGTCTTCAAATATCTCCAAATGTGATGAACCGCATCAAGATGTTCTGTATGAGGTGCATGCATGAATTGGCTAACCACACTACCTGCAAATGTCAAGTCAGGTCTAGCATTGGTTAGATAGATGAGACACCCAACAAGACACTGATACATACTTGAATCCTCTAGTAATTCGCCAGACTCTGATGTGAGCTTGACATTGGGATCCATAGAAGTAGAAGCAGATTTACACCCCAACATATCAGTATCCTTAAGTAAGTCAAGAGTGTACTTCCTTTGAGATAAAGAAATCCCCTGCTGTGAACGAGCCACCTCAATCCCTAGAAAATACTTGAGATTCCCCAAATCCTTAATATCAAAGGTGTGTCCCAAATCCCGTTTTACTTGATCAATGCCTATAGAGTCATCACCAGTGAGAATGATATCATCCACATACACCAACAAGACTATACACTGACCTGCAGAATTACGACGGATGAAGCAAGTACGGTCTGAATGGCACTGAACAAAGCCCATGGAGATGATAACTGAGCTGAAACGACCAAACCAAGCTCGTGGAGACTACTTTAAGCCATACAAAGACTTGCACAGTCGACATACTTGCCCCGAGTACTCCCCCACAGCTCGAAAATCAGGAGGAGGTGCCATATAAATCATCTCAAGAAGATCCCCATGCAGAAAGGCATTCTTGACATCAAGTTGATAAAGGGGCCAAGAATGGGATGTGGCAAGAGAGATGAGGAGATGAACAGAGGTAAGCATGGCAACTGGTGCAAAGGTAGCACCAAAATCCTTGCCAGGAACTTGAGTGAAGCCCTTGGCCACTAAGCGGGCCTCATAACGGTCAATGGAGCCATCAAGTAGGTACTTAATAGTAAAGACCCATTTGCAACCCACAGTACTCTCGTCAGAAGGTAAAGAAACCAAATCCGAAGTATGATTTGTTAAAATGTATTAGGAATGTTAGGATATATTAGGAATATTTCCTATTTCGTCTTTATATATATTTGGTATCTTTATTTATGCCTTAGAGAGCTCCTGTATTTTGGCTAATGATCTAATATAAAAGGGGATGAGATAGGACTCATACCTCTAACTTTTCTCTTCTCAAAACTAACATGGTATCAAAGCCTCTCTAAAAATAAAGAGGAAAATAAAAAAATAAAAAGAAAAACAAACCCTAGCCACGACAGCACCACCACCACAGCACAGCCACTACAACACCGCCACCCTAGCCATAGCCCCCCTTCGGGCTTCGCCGGCACCAGCGATCTTTTCTAGGGCTCCGACAGTCCCAATCAAAGCCACCTAGGGCTCTATCAGCCACAGTCGGCTCGTCGGAGCCTTCTTTCTCCAGCCTAGGTCTGTTGGCTGGCTTGGCGACCCTAGGTATGCACTGACCTACCTTGTTCGTCTTCATCTCTTGGTCCTCGTACATCTCTCTCTATCTTCGTCATACATCATGATGTAAATCTTTCTGCTTAATCTCTCTTCTTCTTCTTCATCTCTCTATCTGTCTATCTTCGTAAACAGCAACAAAAAAAAAAACAAAAAACAAAAAACAAAAATGTTCTCTTAAATTCATTTGTTTAAATTCATTGGTATATTCTCCCATCTTCTAGGTTTGTGATTCATCCAGGGTTTGTTTGTGAGGGTTCCGTCGCAAAGTCTTCATGGCCGAATTGACTAGTGAGTCAACTACTTCGCTGCCTGCTACACAGGGCGCGAGTCCTGTTTTGACTACTACTATGACTAATTCTCTCCACCCTGGCCAGAAAATCACCACCTCTCTTTAATGGTCAGAACTATCTAGCGTGGTTGTAGAGTTTGACTATATTTTTGAAGAGCAAAGGGAAAATGGGATATGTTGATGGGCGAGTTCAGACTCCCAGTATTACCAATGCAGGTTATGATCAGTAGGATATTATTAATTCTCTTATCATGGGCTGGTTGATACACTCCATGGTTTCGGAGATTGGTGAGGGATACTTGTCTATGGACACAGCACAGGATATTTGGGAGGCTGTGGCCGCTACGTACTCTCGCAAAGGCAATTTCCCACAGACTTTTGAGTTGTAACGCTCCATTGACCGGTCCGTTCAAGGTGAGATGACTATTCTCCAGTATTTTACTTTCCTAAGCAATGGGTGGAAGAGACTTCATCATTTTTAGGACTACAAGCTTGTCTGTCCCACGGATTCTGCTGGTTACCAGAAATTTGTTGAACAAGTGTGGGTCTTCAAGTTCTTGAAAGGTTTGAATGTGGAGTTTGATCCTATTCGAAGTCATGTGCTTGGTATGGATGCGCTTCCTTTTCTCCAAGAAGCATTTGCTTATGTGTAAAATGAGGAGAGTCAGTGTTCTGCTATGCTTCCGGCTGCCTCTTCTGATCCGTCTGCCCTGATTTCTGCCCCCACTCAAGGTGGGGATCGTGGTTACCGTCCTCCTTTTGAGAAGGATACCCTCTTCTGTGATTTTTGTCGTCGCCCCCGCCACACTCATGAGACTTATTGGAAGTTGCATGGGCAGCCATCTGGGGGTCGTGGAGACAGTTCTGGTTCTTGAGGGAGTTGTTTCGGTCAGTCTCGCGGCCGAGGGCCCAATGCCCGAGCCCATCATTCTGATACAGTTGAGCCATAGTCCACCGCTCCAGTTGATCCATCTACTGATATCTCTGGGTTTTCTACTTCTGAGTTGGAGGTTGCTCTTCGCCACTTGCTTGATTGTTGGGCATCTAGTTCATCTTCAGGTAACATTGCCCCTTCAGATAACTTAGCCTCTTCTACAAGTGCTTTCCTCTCTCATTAAGCATAGCCGTGGATTATCGATTCTGGTGCTTCCGACCACATGTCCGGGTCTTCTGATTTGTTCTCTACATATACCCCTTCTTCAGGACAGGATAAAGTTCGTATTGCTGATGGTAGTATTTCTTTTGTGTCTGGGAAAGGTTTAATTTATGCCACTGCGTCTCTTCCTTTATCTTCCGTCCTACATGTTCCTAATTTTAGTGTTAATCTTTTATCTTTGAGTCGTATTACTCGGGACTTAAATTGTAGTGTGATCTTTTTTCCTGATCATTGTCTGTTTCAGGACCTTATCAGGAGGAAGATGATTGGCAGTGGTAGAAACGCGAATGGTCTCTATATCCTAGATCAAGCAGACAAGATGGCTCATTCCTCCATTCTGTTACCATCTACCAAGGAAGACCTATGGCTGTGGCATCGTCGTCTTGGGCATCCATCTTTTTTGTTACTTAAGCATCTTTTTCCTTTAGTTGTTTTGAAAAAAAATGTTTATGAGTTTCCCTGTGAGTCGTGTCAACGTGGAAAACAACACAGAGCTTCTTTTGCTCTTTCTATTAATAAAAGTTCAGTCCATTTTTCATTAATTCATTCCGATGTTTGGGGTCCCTCTCGTTTTCTGTCTTTAAAGGGTCAAAGGTGGCTTGTCACCTTTATTGATGATTGTTCTAGGACCACCTGGGTATATCTTATGAAGGATAAATGTGAGGTTTTTTCTGTGTTTCAAAATTTTTATAGAATGATTTGCACTCAGTTTGGGGCGGTTGTCAAAATTCTGCATTCTGATAATGGGGAGGAATATATTGACTTAGGCCTTGCTAGCTATTTTGTCACTCATGGTATTATTCACCAAACTTCTTGTACCAATACCCCTCAACAGAATGGTGTTGCCAAGCGTAAAAACCGCCATCTTGATATTGCATGTTGTCTGTCCTTTGAAATGCGTGTTCCTCGATCATATTGGGGAAGCTGTTCTCACTGCAGCCTTTCTCATCAATCGTTTGCCTACCCAAGTTCTCAACAAACACACTCCTCTTCAGGTTTTGCTAGGTTCCTCCTCTTCTAGTTTCTCCATTCCTCCCAAAACCTTTGGGTGTGTGTGCTTTGTTCATAACCATTCTCCTACCCATGGTAAGTTGGTTCCTTGGTCTCTTCGTTGTGTCTTCCTGGGTTACTCTGCCACCCAAAAAGGCTACAAGTGTTATCATCCACTCTCTCGGAAATGGTTTGTCTCTATAGATATGCCTTTCTTTGAGTCTCAGTCCTACTTCCTGTCCTCAGCAGTGTCCCAATCATCCCTTCCGAGGAAGCCTTGGTGTGAAGAGATTCTTGTGTCACTACAGAGATTCCTGTATCACTACCATCAGTGATTGAGCAGGATGTTAAGGGTGACTCAACTATTGAGACTGTTGAGTCTGAATCTGAATCCATAGTAAAAGATGGCAAAGTTTATGTCAGGGACAAGGATAGAAAACAAGTTACTTGGTTACAAAAGACCAATGCGAATTCTCCACTGCTATCTTCTCCTTCTGATGAGTGTCCAGAATCCTCTTCGGCTGATGAACCTCTAGGTACCTCTATTCTTTCTGATCTAGATGTTCCCATTGCTCATAGAAAGGGGGTTAGGTCTTGCACTCAACATCCTATTTCTCATTTTGTCTCCTATACTATTCTGTTTTCTTCCTATAAAGCTTTCCTGTCTAAAGTTTCTTCTGTGAGTCTTCCTTCTTATTAGGATGCTCCTTCTACTCCTGAGTGGAAGCATGCCATGATGGAGGAGATGAGAGCTCTTGCAAAAAATGACACTTGGGAAGTGGCTGAGTTACCTAAGGGCAAACTACCTGTTGTATGTAAGTGGGTGTAGACTGTGAAGCACAAAGCCGATGGTTCAATTGAACGTTACAAGGCAAGATTCGTGGCCAAGGGCTTTACTTAGACTTATGGAGTAGACTACCAGGAGACATTTGCACCGTTGCTAAGATGAACTCTGTCAGAGTCCTCTCCCTTGCCTCTAATCTCGACTGGCCTCTCCATCAATTTGATGTGGAAAATGCTTTCCTCCATGGAGATCTGGAAGAAGAAGTGTACATGGACATTCCCCCAGGCTTTGAGGATGTTAAAACAAAAGGAAAGGTGTGCCGATTACGCAAGTCACTTTATGGCCTTAAGTAGTCTCCTAGGGCTTGGTTTGAGAGGTTTACTCAGGCCATGCTAAGATATGGTTTCCAACAGAGTCAAGTTGATCATACTTTGTTTGTGAAACACTCCTCACATGGTAAGACAACAGCTCTTATTGTCTATGTGGATGATATTGTACTCATAGGGGATGATGTTGAGGAGGTTCCTCGGTTAAAGGAGTATTTGGCCAATGAGTTCGAAATCAAAGACTTAGGCAGCTTGAAGTACTTTCTAGGGATTGAGGTTGCTCGGTCCAAAGATGGCATCTTCATATGTTAACAAAAGTATGTACTTGATTTGCTAAAAGAAACGGGAATGCTTGGAAGTAAAGTCTGTGATACACTACTAGAGCTTGGATTAAAGCTTGGTGAGGATTCAGACGGCGAGCCTGTAGACAAGGGAAGATACCAGAGACTAGTGGGTAAGCTGATCTACTAATCCCATTCGCGTCCTGATATTGCTATTTCAGTAAGTATGGTTAGTCAGTTCACGCATGCTCCTCGTGCAACTCACTTAGAGGCGGTTATGTGAATTCTGAGGTACTTGAAATCTTCTCCGGGAAAGGGTCTCTATTTCTCAAAGCATGGTCATCTTAGTGTGGAGGTATATACAGATGCTGATTGGGCTGGATTAGTCACTGATAGAAGATCCACCTCTGGCTATTGTACCTTTGTCGGAGAAAATCTAGTTACTTGGAGAAGCAAGAAACAAAATGTTGTAGCGAGCTCTAGTGCAGAGGCCGAATTCAGAGCTATGGCTCAAGATGTGTGTGAGCTTTTATGGATTTGATTGTTCTTGCGGGATTTGGGGATTCATCAGACAGATTCTATGAGGCTAGTAGGTTTAGAGAAGAGAAGGAATTAGGGAATGAGTTAGACTTCATTCCCTTTTATATTGATAATTGAGTAATCACAGGTAACTAAAAAGGAATAAGAATACAATCCATTATTTCCTATTCTAACACTCCCCCTCAAGCGGGTGTAAAGATATCTTGCATGCCCAGCTTGTTAAGAATGCCATGAAAGGATTTGCTCCCTAGTCCCTTGGTGAGAAGATCAGCTAGGTGGTCTCCAGTCTTCACAAATGGAATACATATAGTGCCACTAGTGAGTTTTTCCTTGATAAAGTGTCTATCAATCTCCACATGCTTAGTTCTATCATGCTGAATTGGATTATGAGCTATGTTGATTGCGGCTTTGTTGTCACAGTATAGTCGCATGAAGTTAGTCTGTTGAATTCCCAAGTCTCCCAACAATAGTTTAATCCATAGTAACTCACATACCCCCCTGAGCCATAGCCCTGAATTCTGCCTCAGCACTAGATCGAGCAACCACATTCTGTTTCTTACTTCGCCATGTGACTAAGTTGCCGCCAACAAATGTGCAGTATCCAGAAGTGGATCGTTTGTCAGTGACTGATCCTGCCTAATCTGCATCAGTAAATGCTTCCACACTGAGATGGCCATGTTTTGAGAAGTAGAGATCCTTTCCAGGAGAAGACTTCAGATATCTCAGGATTTTCATAACTGCCTCAAAGTGGGAAGTTGTAGGTGCATGCATAAACTGGCTAACCACGCTCACTGCAATGGCAATATCTGGACGTGAGTGGGATATAAGTATATGAGCTTACCCACTAGTCTCTGATATCTCCCCCTGTCCACTGGCTCTCCCTCTTGATCCTCACTTAGTTTCTGGTCTGGTTCTAGAGGTGTATCACATGGTCTACCTCTAAGCATCCCAGTTTCCTTTAGCAAGTCAAGTATATACTTTCTCTGACATATGAAGATACCATCCTTGGACCTAGCTACTTCAATGCCCAAGAAATACTTCAAAGTGCCCAAGTCTTTGATTTCAAACTCTTTGGCTAAGTAGTTCTTCAACCGAGGGATCTCCTCAATGTCATCTCCTGTCAAAACTATGTCATCAACATAAACGATAAGAGTTGTGGTCTTACCAAGTGAGGAGTGTTTCACGAATAAGGTGTGATCAGCTTAACTTTGCTTGAACTCATATCTCAACATAGCTTGAGCAAACCTTTCAAACCAAGCCCAAGGTGATTGCTTTAGCCCATAAAGTGACTTCTGAAACTTGCATACTTTACCGCTGGACTTGGCATCTGTAAAACCAAGGGAAATATCCATGTAGACCTCTTCTGCTAGGTCTCCATGAAGGAAGGCATTCTTCATATCAAACTGCTGAAGTGGCCAATCCAAATTTGCTGCAAGAGAGAGTAGTATTCTCACAGAGTTCATCTTAGCCAATGGTGCAAATGTCTCCTGGTAATCTACCCCATAAGTCTGAGTGAAGCCCTTAGCAACTAGTCTTGCTTTATACCGTTCTATGGAATCATCGGCTTTGTGTTTTACAGTGTACACCCACTTACACCCAACTGGATTTTTTCCTCCACGTAAGTCCACTAAATCCCAAGTGCCATTCTTGCTGAGAGCTCTCATCTCCTCCATCATGGCATGTTTCCATTCAGGAATAGAGACAGCATCCTGAAAATTGGTAGGTAGACTCATAGAAGACACTTTAGACAAAAGGGCTTTATATGAGGAAGACAGATTAGAATAAGAGACATGATTACTAATAGGATGCTGAGTACATGACCTAACCCCTTTTCTATTAGCAATGGGAACATCAAAATCTGAACAATCATGAATATGAACACAAGAATCAGAATTACCTGGACCCTCATGAGAGTCGGGTGGCTCTGGACACTCATCAGGAGAAGTTGGCAATAGAGGAGGAAAAGTAGCCTCTTGCATCCAGGTGACTTACTGTCTGTCTTTATTCTTGATATAAACTTTGCCTGCGTCCTTTTCCTCAACAACTGTGGGCTGATCATCCTCTATCTGGGCAACCACTGGTGGAAGGGGAACGGGAATCTCTTCACACCAAGGCGCCCCCTGAAGGGAGGACTGTGAGACCGGGGAGGATGGAAAGTAAGACTGAGACTCAAAGAAAGTGACATCCATTAAGACAAACCATTTGTGAGTGGGAAGATGATAACAGTTATAACCCTTTTTGGTGGCAGAATAACCCAGGAAGACACTTAAGAGACCTAGGATATAATTTACCACGAGTGGGGGAATCATTATGGACAAAACAAACACAGCCAAAGGTCTTAGGAGAAATAGAGAACCCGGAAGAGGTAGAGTCGGACAAAACTTGAAGAGGAGTTTGTTTGTGAAGGACTTGAGTAGGAAGACGATTAATCAAATAAGCGGCAATGAGAACCACTTCCCCCCAATAGAAACGAGGAACCCGTATCTCAAAGGATAGATAACGGGCCATATCGAGGAGATGGCGATTTTTCTGTTCAGCAACACCATTTTGTTGATGGGTATTAGTGCACGAAGTTTGGTGTATAATGCCATGAGTGGCGAAGTAATCGGCAAGACCAGAGTCAATATATTCCCTCCTATTATCAGAACGCAGAATATGGACAACCGCCCCAAACTGAATACAAACCATTTTATGGAAGTTTTGAAACACAAAAAATACCTCACTCTTATCTTTCATCAGATAGACCCAAGTGGCCCGAGAACAATCATCGATGAAAGTAACAAACCATTTTTGACCTTTTAAAGACAAAACGGGATGGACCCCATACATTAGAATGGATCAAAGAAAAAGAAACTAAACTTTTATTAATAGACAGAGCAAAAGAAGCTCGGTGTTGTTTTCCAAGTTGACATGAGTCACATTGAAAATCAGACACATTATTTTTCTCAAAAACAGAAAGAAATAAATGCTTAAATAATAAAAAAAAGGGATGTCTTAAGCGACGGTGCCACAGCCAAATGTCGTCCTTGGTGGATGGTGACTGGATAGATGCATGAGCCAGCTTGTCTGTCTGATCCAGAATGTAGAGACCATATTCTTTTCTACCACTACCAATCCTCTTCCTCGTGATAAGGTCCTGAAAACAACAATGATTAGGAAAAAACGTCACACTACAATTTAAATCACAAGTAATACGACTCAAAGATAAGAGATTAACACTAAAATTAGGAACATGGAGTACAGAGGACAAAGGAAGAGAAGTGGTGGCATGAATTAAACCTTTCCCTGACACAGACGAAATAGTACCATTAGCAATGCGCACTTTTTCCTGACCTGAGAAGGGGTTATACTCAGAGAATAAATTAGAGGAGCCAGACATATGGTCAGAAGCAGCAGAATCAATAATCCATGGTACAGATATATAAGATAGCAATGCACATAGGGAGGCAGCCAAGTTACCTGAATTGGCAAAGGAAGAAGAAGGGGCACCTGTAGCAAAAGTGGAGGCTCGACGGTCTAGCAAGTAGCAAAGAGCAATCTCAAAATTCGAGGCAGATAACCCCGAGACATCAATAGCAGGGGAAACAACTAGAGATGTAGATGGTGGCTCAACAGTGTCTGATAGATGAGCCCGAGCATTGGCCCCGTGGCCTCGAGACTGGCCAAACCTACCCCCTCAAGTACCAGGACAGTCTCCTCGGCCACCAGAGGGGGTCCCATGCAGCCTCCAACACGTCTCTCGTGTGTGTCGAGATCTACGGCAGTAGTCACAGAACAGATTATCCTTCTCGGAGGAAGGACGAGAACCACGAGTATTGCCAAGAAGTGCAGAAACCAAGGCTGAGCGATCTGTAATAGCAGAAAGAAGCATCGCAGAGCGGCGACTCTCCTCATTCTACACAAAAGCAAAGGCTTCCTGAAGAGAAGGAAGCACATCCATGCCAAGTACTCTGCTCCGAACCGGATCGTACTCCACATTTAGGCCTTCCAAGAACTTGAAGACCCGCTCTTGTGCCACAAACTTCCGGTAACCAGCAAAATCAGTGGGACAGACAGGCTTGTAATCCTGAAGGTGATCAAGCCGCTTCCACCCATTGCTAAGGAAGGTAAAATACTGGAGGATAGTTTGCTCACCTTGTACCAACCTTTCAATGGATCAATGTAACTCGAAAGCCTGTGAGAAGTTTCCCTTCCTAGAATAAGTAGTGGCTACGGCCTCCTAAATATCCTGAGTAGTGTCCATAGACAAGTAGCCCTCTCCAATCTCTGGAACCATAGAATGGATCAACCAGCCCATAATCAGAGAATTAGTGATCTCCCACTGGTCATAATGAGGGTCGGTGATACTGGGTGCTTGAACCCTCCCATCCACATATCCCATCTTTCCTCTACTCTTCAGAAAAATAGTCAGACTCTGCGACCATGCAAGGAAGTTCTGACCATTAAATAGAGAGGTGGTGATTTTAAGGCCAGAGTTGAGATTATCAGTCATAGGAGAAGGGATAACCGAACTCGCACCCTGAGATGGCTGAGAGGTAGTAGGTTCACTAGTCAAATCTGCCATGGAGACTACGCACTAGTTCTCAACCACAAGGCCAATCACAAACCCGAAAGATGAGGTTGGAGGAATAAGTACAAGAAGAACTAAAAAATCATAAAGAATTTAAGAAACCAGTTTCTATTTTTATTTTTTATTTTTATTTTTAGAAGAGAATACAAAAATAATAGAATAAAATAATAAAAAGTGTGTAAGAATCAACCAATACAGACGACCAAGACAGATGAAAGGAGTCAAACAGGAGAGTTGAAGTCAAAGATGGAAACAGAGTCCTACGTAGACTGGAAGCTAGTCGACGAGGGCCCAGATGGCCAAAGGGAGTGTCGATAAGGGCCCAGATGGCCAGAGGGAGTGCTGACAAAGGCCTATGACGTTAGAGGGACTGCCGACAACCCCCTAGGAAGCCAAAGGGACTGCCGACAGCCCCTTAGAAAGTGGGAAGGAGGTCGACAAAGCCTAAGAGGCTGTTGAGAGAGCTGGGCAAAGTTGTTGGGACTGGGTGTGGGCTACAATGAAATGAGGCTAGGGTTTTGGTCGGTCTGAACTGTTTTGACGGAAGAGGAAAGGCAACAGAGAGATGGGGCTAGGGTTTTGGCTCTGATACCATGTAGGTTTAGAGAAGAGAAAGAATTAGGGAATAAGTTAGACTTCATTCCCTTTTATATTGATAATTGAGCAATCACAGGTAACTAAAAAGAAATAAGAATACAATCCATTATTTCCTATTCTAACAATACTGTGATAATAAGGCCGCCATCAATATAGCCCACAATCCAATTCAGCATGATAAGACCAAGCATGTGGAGATTGATCGGCATTTTATCAAGGAAAAGCTTACTAGTGGCACTATATGTACACCATTCGTGCGGTCTGAGGATCAACTGGCTGATGTTCTTACCAAAGGATTAGGGACTAAACCATTCTGTGACGTTATCAACAAGCTGGGCATGAGAGATATCTTCGCACTAGCTTGAGAGGGAGTGTTAGAATGTATTAGGAATGTTAGGATATATTAGGAATATTTCTTATTTCATCTTTATATATATTTGGTATCTTTATTTATGCCTTAGAGAGCTCCTGCATTTTGGCTAATGATCTAATATAAAAGAGGATGAGATAGGACTCATACCTCTAACTTTTCTCTTCTCAAAACTAACATGATTCTATTCTAAAGCTGCCATTTCAGTCTGCATTGCCGCCACCCATTTTGGATTCTGAAAGGCCTCTGACACAGACCGAGGAATAGACTCAGACTCAAGCTTGCCAAGGAAACAATGATAGGAGTCGAAAACCCTCTCATATGAGAGATACTGGAAAATAGGATGATTAGTACTACACAAATAACCCCAACGATTGGGGGAATGTCAATCCCGAGGAGGATTACGGCGAGGAAAGGAAAGAGAGGTATGTAAAGGGGAAAAATTACCTGACCCAAGATTCGAAGAGGTGGCAGTAGGGGGCTGAGCACAAGGGCGGCGAGAGTATACCTGCAAGGGAGGGGGGAAAGAAGCGAAGGTGGAGCATAAGAGGCGGGGCAACCTCATCCGCAACCACATCCAAAATGGGGACTGGGCTAACACTTTGAGTATCTAAAGGGGAAACCTGCAATAGGGGGTTAGGATTAAAAAAAGGAAGATCCTCACAAAAAGTAACATCCAAAGTATGGTGAAAATGACGAGACACAAGATCAAAACACCTATGCCCTTTAGACATGCAAGAATACCCCAAAAAAACACAACGAATAGACTTGTCATCTAACTTAGTGCAAGTGGGACCCCGGTCCTAAACAAAACATGTACACCCAAAAACACGAGGCAAAAGAGGAAAAAGGGTAGTATTAGGCATAAGAATATGGAAGGGAGTAAGGCCATGTAATACACAACTAAGAGTCCTATTAATGAGATAGACAGCAGTAAGAACAACCATGTGCCAATAAGACTTGGGCACACTCATACCACGAAGAAGACAACGTACGACAGACATAATATGACGGTTTTTACGTTCAGCCACACCATTTTTTTCAGAGGTCCGAAGACATGTAAGTTGTTGAAGAATACCCATTCGATTAAGGTGAGAACAAAACTCATTGGAGATGTATTCCCCACCATTATCAGAACAGATGTTCTAACAATGGTACGAAATTGTGTTTTAACCATTTGCAAAAGCTGAACAAAGATGGGAAACACATCAGACTTGCGGCGAAGTAAATAAGCCCAAGTGCACCTATTGTGATCATCAATAAAAGTGACATAATAACGATGACCCGAAAAAGCAAGAACAGGAAAGGGACCCCAAACATCAGAATGAATAAGGTCAAAAACACTAGTGGCACGTGTCATATGTGGTATATAACTGGTATGGATATGTTTAGACAACTCACAAGTAACACAATGAAATTTAGAATCCTTGCAAGTTTTTAATAACGGGAAAAGTTGACATAAATATTGAAAGTTAACATGACCCATACGAATGTGCCATAACTCTAAAGTTTGAACAAAAAAAAAACACAAGATATAGAAGCAGGCAAAACAGATGCCTAAAAACTGGTGAAAGGCAAAGAAGGCTGGTCTGGTGGATCCCCAAAGTAGTATAGCCCATCACGTTCATATCCCCTGCCAAAAATCCTCTTGAAACTCAGGTCCTGTAAAAGACACGAAGAAGGTAAGAAGATGACGGCGCAATTAAAGGTTTTGGCAAGACGACTACCAGATAAGAGATTATAGGCAAACTTGGGAACATGCAACACAAAAGATAAAGTGATATCAGGGGATAAAGACACAACACCCTTATGTTGGACAGAAGAGCAAGAACCATCAGCAAGACACACAAATTGGGCAACAATGATGGGTGCAGGAGAGGAAAGAAAAAAAAACTCACCAGTCACATGATCATTAGCCCCAGAATCCAGAATCCAGAATCGATGAAGAGCTAGCAGACCAAACATGGAAAGCAGTAGAAGTATCTGTAGTAAGGGTGGCAGTCGAGGATGATGGACCAAGAGAACCAGTGGTGAGAGACCGAAGTTGGGCTTGAAGTTGACCAATTTGAGTTTGTAACTGCTGACATTAGGAGGCTCAGAAGCAGGAGTAACTTCCACCAAAGCAACAGTGCGAGCAGAGCCAGAACTACGTGTAGCAAGACCACAAGGACGGGAAGGGCGTTGCCTCAACTCAGGATGAAGTTTGAAGCAACAAGCTCTGACATATCCAAGCTCACCACAATGATGACAAGTAACAGAACCGGTGGAACTTTGAGAACCAGAACTCGCAGCAAGAGCCATCTGATCTGCTAAAACTGGAGGTACTGAAGGAACACTAGGCTCAACCAATTGCCGGCGACGCTCATCACTACCAATAGTGACAAAAGCCTTATAAAGAGACGGCATGGGTAATGTGTTGAGAATCTAAATTCGAAGAGATTCAAATTCAGAGTTTAAACCCATGAGAAACTGATAAGTGTGCTGTCAGGCAAGCCTCTTGGACATAAGGGAGGTGGCTTCTGGTGGAAGGTCATGAGAAAGTTCCTCCTAACGAGCCTAAAGATATCCAAAGAATTTAGCTATAGAAAAGCTAAGAGAGGACTGAAAGGCCCAGGCTATATCTTGGTAAAGCTCGAATATACGTACATCATTATAAGCATGAGCGTACATCTGTGACAATGCCTGCCACAAACTCGGAACTGTATCACAATAAAGGAACATATGATAAATCCGATCTTCCATGGAGTTGAACATCCATCCCAATAAAGTGCAGTTATCGATATCCCACTAAGGCCTCGTTTGGGAACAGGCTAATTTAGTAACTTTTTGGCTGTTTGGCTAAAATATGAGCTAAAAAAAACTAGTATGTTTGGGATGACTTTTTGGTTTTTTACGAAAAGATGTGCAAAAAGTAGAGAGAAAAGAGAATCTTTGACTTTTTAGTATGGGTTGTTGGCTTTTTGATTTTTTTAGTGACTTTTTGGCTTTTTGGCTAAACGGGTCCCTTTCTAAACGAGGCCTAAGCACGTGTAGGGTTTGTTGTAGCTGGCGGGGTAATAGTAGATAAAAGCCAATGAGCCTTTGCTTTTCCCCTAAGGTATAGTTTAAGGGAACGGCTCCAAGTAGTAAAATTTTTCCCATTCAACACCACACTTGTAATACGATGAATAGGAGTGTGATGGGAAATAGAAAAATCAGTACTTGGACTAGGCACAGGTTTGGTGGAGACCGCAGTAGATACCTCAGTAGGAATGGGAGAAGATAAGTTATCCATGAGAAGCTGATGAGGGCAGAAATAGACAGCAACACAACAACACAGTCCGAAGTAAACAAGCAGAAAAACCCGAAAAAAACTCAACGGCTAAATGCTACTGAGTAAACAACCAGAAAAGCCGAAAAAAACTCAACTACTAAAGTGCTTAAAGCATCAGCACTACACCCTATAAAAGGGAGAAAAAGGAATCAAATCACCCTAAAGAGGGTATCGAACCGATCTAAGCTAGGGGGAGACCTGGTCCAAGTGCTCTAGGCCAGGATGAGACTTGGTTGGCAGCAACAAGGCCCTTGGCAGGTGTAATATAGTTCTGCCGAGGGGTATAGGAGGGTGGGTAAGTGGTTTTGGGTGGTCTAGCAGTGGTGAGTTAGGCTGTCAGGTGGTCTAAAGGGGAAAGGAGGTCTGTTGGCTGTTGGAGGAAGAAGAAAGAAGATGAAGAAACTACTGGGCAATGAAGAACAGGGGCCAATAGGGAGAAGGAGGTGGTCTGAGTTTTTGTGTTTTGGCTCTGATACCAAAAAGAATGAAAAGAATGATTTTTGGCTTCCTTATGAATGAGGTAGAGCCTTATATTTATAATGAAACAATATTACTAAATAGGAAACGAAGATAAAAAAGCTATTAAATCTGTGATCGACACAATCACAGATTTTATACACACTACCATAATTACAATATTACTATTTCCTAATTCTAACACTACCATAATTATAATATTACTATTTCCTAATTCCAATAGTTTTTTGGTTTTGTACGATTCGATTGAGAGAATTTTTGGTTTTCTATGATGCATGAAGTTTTCGATTTTCTGGGATTGTAAAAAATTAGGGTTCTTTAAGATTGCAAGAAGGGTTTAGGGTTTTCTGATTGTAAAAATTAAGGGTTTTTTCAATGAATGGAGGGGGTTAATTTGATATTTTTAAATGGTCTTTGATTTTCTAAAAAATCGTTTTGAGTTTCCTCTCTTCCCCCCTCTTTTGGGCTCCGGGAAGAGAGCTAATGGGGAGTTCCCGACCTCCCATTAAGAGGACAAGAGTGAACCTCAAAACGATTTTCCATGTTGTATATTATGTCACTATATATGTGAGTATATATATAAATGTATTAACAATGAAAGTAAACGATTTTCCGTGTTGTATATATGTCACTATATATGTGAGTATATATATATAAATGTATTAAAAATGAAAGTGCAATGTTGCTAGTCAAGCTAATGGAATAAATTTTTTTTTAAAAAAAAAATACAAGTTGAAAAACTTGTTAGTGGATGATTAAATGTATAAAATACATTTTGAGTGGTATGAAATATCTTTTGTGGTATTCTAGAAAGTGATGATTTAAGTGGAAATCACATTGGGTATTAAGGTTGCCTACTTGACGAAAATCTGGGGCGTAGAATTGGAGGTGATATTGTTGAGGTTTCTGATTATTTTAGGTTTTTTTTATCCCTTATTTTATTTTGAAGAAATTACAATCTGTTTGGTTATTCAGATTTTTTTTTTTTTTTTTTCAACAAATGGAAACTGTTGACAAAAATGATCACTCAAAAAATAGTTTAAATTTTTCAAAATCAATTTTTTCCTCAAAAAAAGAAAAAAATGATATGAAAATGATGATTTTTTTTAAAAAAAAATTTAGCAAACTAGTTTTTAGTTTTTTGGGAAAAACAAATAAATAAATAAAAATTGAAAACTCAACCAAACAGAGTGTTAGGCTTTATTGATTCATTTTCTACAATGGATTGTTACAAGAAAAGGGTTTTTTTGTTGATTTCTCAATGTGTCTAATGGAGTTTTGTATGCATATGTATTGCTTGTTTACAGTGACAATGCAACTGTCTTTGATATATTGCTTCACTATGATAACAAGGTAGTGTTGCAACTCGAGCGGATTCGGTCGGGTTAGGAGTTTGTCCAAACCCAGCCCAAGTTGTGCTGAGACCTACCTAAGCTCATCTAGGTCCAAATTGTAACCCGAGGCTACCTACCAAAGCCCGACCTGAGTTAAACTCGAATTGCCCGAGTTGCCCGAAATGTAAATAAATTTCTTTTTTTTTTTTTTTTTTTTTTTGCAGTTACATTATTAAATTATTAAAATTTGACACTATTTACAATTTTTTTTTAATAGAAAATCATTAATACCATCAAAACAAATAATTTATATACTGTAAGAGAGATGCCGCTATAGCAGTCCTTACAATTTATGAGTGAAAATAAAAAAAGATAGATTTTATGTTATTTGTATGTATAATAATATATATTCAATATGATTTAATAATCTAAATTACTTTGATATCATGTAATGGCTAATAATTTATATATGTATTTAATATTTTTATATATCTGTATATGTATAATTCGGACTTCGGGTTAGTCGGGTTGTTTGATGTCTTTACCCAAACCCATCCAAATTTAATTCGGGCTTCTGAATTTTTGTCCAAGCCCGTACCAAATTTGAAAATATCTTATCCAAGCTCTAAAAAAATTCGGGCTAGGTTCGGGTTGCTTGGGTTGAGCCTGCCCAAGTTGCACCCCTATAACAAGGTGCACAGAATAGCGAGTGGGGATCCCAATTACTATAGCCACATTATGTTATTGGCTGATATATATGAACTTGTGTTGGGTAGCCTGTCTTCTTCAGTGGCAGCGGCAATCAAGGTTTTCCACATTTCCCCAGGATCACTTCATAGAGTAGAAATTGCTACTGATATGGATTTATTGGATATGTTTAAATGATATACTCCAAGTATGAGTCAGATACCATTATCTATTGAGGTTGATCAGTGCACAGCTACAATATTAAGTGAATCAGGGAATGGTAATGGTGTAGGGAATGGGCTGGATGTTCGTAAAAGATCTGAGAATGTTCCTGTCTTAAGTATTGATGATGATGATGATGTTTATAGTAGTAGTGAACAAAGTACTGATGATGATAGCCACTGTAATTGTCAATCATTGTCTGATGATAATTGTGGAAGTGATGATATGTTATCAGATTCTGAATCTGATAATAGTGATGGATCTCAATCTAGTGGTAAGGGTAAGGGTAAGAAAAGACAGTTCGAGGTTGGCATGCTATTTCCTAGTATTGACATGTTTAGAGATGCCTTACGCGACTATGCTGCTCAAGAAGGGTTTCAGCTTGTATGGGACAAGAATGAGAGAACAAAGATTTCTGCTCACTGCGGTAGCCAGGGTGGTCCGTGGAGAATTCATGCCTTTCTATTGCCTGATGGCATCACTTTTAAGATCAAGACATATCTAGGTAAGCATGTCAGGCATGGAAGCACTTACGATGTTCCTTCAGCTTGGATGGCCAAGGCACTTGAAGAAAGATTGAGGGAGAATCCCGAGACTAATCTTAGTGACATGAGAGCCACATCGAAGTATATGTTTGAGATTGAGGCTAGTATGAAATTGTACAAGGCAAGAAAAAAGGCCCTCAAAGAGATTCAGGGTAATCATGGAGCTAAAGCTTCCCATGTATGCTACTGAGCTTAGAAGGAGCAATCCTGGTACCTTGATAAAAATTGAGACAGACATTGAACAACCCCAACTAAATCCTTGTTTTAAGAGATTGTTTGTTTGCCATGAAGCAATGAAAGTTGGCTTTCTTAGGGGGTATAGACCCTATTAGAATGTGTTAGGATATTTCTTATTTTATTCCCATTCAGTCTCTTTATTTGGTGTAATGGGCCTTTATTTAGGCCATAACTTGTGTTTATGATTTAATATAAAAGGGTATGATAAACCACTCATACTCTCCTCTTCTAAAAATGACATGGTATCAGAGCAAAACTAGAAGGAAAAAAAAAAAAAAAAACACGTAGCCGTACCACTCCAGGCAAAGCCACACCACCACCACCTCAGCCTGAAAGCCCCAGGCGAAGCCACCTAGGGTTCCGACAGCCCCAGTCAAAGTCACAACTCCAGTCGAAGACATAGGCGCAACCCCTAGGGCTTCACCAGCACCCTAGGGCTCGTCGACTCCTTCCTGCTCCACCCCTGGTCTATCGTGGCTTGGAGCCCTGTGGTCTGTCTTCGTCGACATCTCTCTCTTGATCTCTGTATGTAACTCTTTCGTCTTCATCTCTCTCTCTGTCTTCGTGGTATGTAAGTCTCACTCTATCTCTCTGTATGTAACTCCTCTTCTTATTCTCTCTCTGACTGTGCTCTAAATTAAAAAAAAACAAAAAACAAAAAACAAAAACAAAAAAAAGCAAAAACAAAAAAAAAATTTAAAAAAATAATGTTCTCTAAATTTATTTTTAAATTCATTATTATATTCTCCCATCTTTCGGGTTTGTGATTCACTCTGGGTGTGTTTGTGAGGGTTCCGTCGCGACGTCTTTATAGCCGAATTAACTGATGAGTCTACTACTTCGCAGCCTACTACACAGGGCGCGAGTCCTGTTTTGACTACTTCAATGACCGATTCTCTCCACCCTGGCCAGAAAATCACCACCTCTCTCTTTAATGGTCAGAATTATCTAGCGTGGTCGCAGAGTTTGACTATATTTTTGAAGAGCAAAGGGAAGATGGGATATGTTGATGGGCGTGTTCAGGCTCCCAATGTCACCGATATAGGTTATGATCAGTAGGAGATTACCAATTCTCTTATCATGGGTTGGTTAATACACTCTATGGTTCCGGAGATCGGTGAGGGATACTTGTCTACGGACACAGCACAGGATATTTGGGAGGTTGTGGCCACTACGTATTCTCGCAAAGGTAATTTCTCACAGACTTTTGAGTTGCGACGCTCTATTGACCGGTCCGTTCAGGGTGAGATGACTATTCTCCAGTATTTTACTTTCCTTAGCAATAGGTGGAAGCGACTTAATCATCTTCAAGACTATAAGCCTGTTTGTCCCACAGATTCTGCTAGTTATCGGAAATTTGTTGAACAAGTGCAGGTCTTTAAGTTTTTGGAAGGATTGAATGCGGAGTTTGATCCTGTTCGAAGTCGTGTGCTTGGTATGGATGCGCTTCCTTCTCTCCAAGAAGCGTTTGCTTATGTGCAGAATGAGGAGAGTCGTCGTTCTGCTATGCTTCCGGCTGCCTCTTCTGATCAATCTGCCCTAGTTTCTGCCCCCTCTCGAGAGGGGAATCATGGTTCTCGTCCTCATTCTGAGAAGGATACTCTCTTTTGTGATTTTTGTCGTCGCCCTCGCCACAATCGTAAGACTTGTTGGAAGTCGCATGGGCAACCATCTGGAGGCCGTGAAGACCGTTCTGGTTCTCGAGGGGGTTGCTCCGGACAGTCTCGAGGCTGTGGGCCCAATGCCCGAGCCCATCATTCTGATGCAGTTGAGCCACAGTCCACAGCTCCAGTTGATTCATCTGTTGATATCTCAAGGTTTTCTACTTCTGAGTTGGAGGTTGCTCTTCGCCACTTGCTAGACCGTCGGGCCTCTAGTTCATCTTCAGGTGATATCGCCCAGTCAGGTAACTTAGCTTCTTCTACAAGTGCTTTCCTCTCTCATCAAACATTATCTTAGATTATCGATTCTGATGCTTCCGACCACATGTCTGGTTCTTCTGATTTGTTCTCCGTATATACCCCTTCTTCAGGGCAGGATAAAGTTCGAATTGCTAATGGTACCATTTCTTCTGTGTCTGGGAAAGGTTTAATTCATGCCACTGCTTCTCTTTCTTTATCTTCTGTCCTCCATGTTCCTAATTTTAGTGTTAATCTTTTGTCTTTGAGTCGTATTACTCAGGACTTAAATTGTAGTGTGACCTTTTTCCCTAATCATTGTCTGTTTCAGGACCTTATCACGAGGAAGATGATTGGCAGTAGTAGACACGAGAATGGTCTCTATATCTTGGATCAAGCAGACAAGCTGGCTCACTCATCCATTCAGTTTCCATCTACCAAGGAAGACATCTGGCTGTGGCACCGCCGTCTTAGGCATCCATCTTTTTTGTTACTTAAGCATCTTTTTCCCTCTGTTTTTTTGAAAAATAATGTTTCTGAGTTTCATTGTGAGTCATGTCAACTTGGCAAACAACACAGAGCTTCTTTTGCTCCTTCTATTAATAAAAGTTTAGTTCCTTTTTCTTTGATTCATTCTGATGTATGGGGTCCCTCTCGTTTTGTCTTTAAAGGGTCAAAGATGGTTTGTCACCTTTATTGATTATTGTTCTAGGACCACCTGGGTGTATCTTATGAAGGACAAAAGTGAGGTGTTTTCTGTGTTTCAAAATTTTCATAAAATGCTTTGCACTCAATTTGGGGCCATTGTCAAAATTCTGCGTTCTGATAATGGGAGGGAATACATTGATTCTGGCCTTGCTAGCTATTTTGCCACTCATGGTATTATTCATCAAACTTCTTGTACCAATACCCCTCAACAGAATAGTGTTGCCGAGCGTAAAAACCGGCATCTGCTTGATATTGCGCGTTGTTTATCCTTTGAAATGCGCATTCCTCGATCATATTGGGGGGAGGCAGTTCTCACTGCTGTCTTCCTCATTAATCGGCTTCCTACCCAGGTTCTTCATAAACAAACTCCTCTTCAGGTTTTGTTCGGCTTCCAAGCTTCTGCTGCCTTCTCCATTCCTCCCAAAACCTTTGGGTGTGTGTGCTTTGTTCATAACCATTCTCCTACTCGTAGTAAGTTGGATCCTCGGTCTCTTCGGTGTGTCTTCCTGAGTTACTCCGCCACTCAAAAGGGCTACAAGTGTTATCATCCCCCCTCTCGCAAATGGTTTGTCTTTATGGATGTGTCTTTCTTTGAATCTCAGTCCTACTTTCTCTCCTCCCCTGTGTCGCCGTCATCTCTTCAGGGGGAGCCTTAGTGTGAAGAGACTCCTGTATCACTACCATCACCATCAGTTATTGCAACTCCTGAAACTATTATTACTGATGACCCAACTATTGAGAATGCTGACTCTCCATTTGAGAATGCTGACTTTCCATCTGCAGTGAAAGACGGCAAAGTGTATGTCAGGGACAAGGGTAGACAGAAAGTTACTTGGGTACAAGAGACCGATTCGGATTCTCCACTGCTATCTTCTTCTTTTGATGAGTGTCCAGAATCCTCTCCTTCTGGTGAACCTCCAGGTAACTCAATTCTTTCTGATCTAGATGTTCTCATTGCTAAAAGGAAGGGGGTTAGGTCGTGTACTCAACATCCTATTTCTCATTTTGTCTCCTACACTAATTTGTCTTCTTCCTATAAAGCTTTTCTATCTAAGGTTTTTTCTGTGAGTCTTCCTTCCAATTTTCAGGATGCTCTTCCTACTCCTGAGTGGAAGCATGCCATGATGGAGGAGATGAGAGCGCTTGCTAAAAATGGCACTTGGGAATTGGCTGCGTTACCTAAGGGCAAACAACTTGTTGGATGTAAGTGGGTGTACACTGTAAAGCACAAAGCCGATGGTTCAATTGAACATTACAAGGCTAGGTTGGTGGCCAAGGGTTTTACTCAGACTTTTGGAGTAGACTACCAGGAGACATTTGCACCGGTTGCTAAGATGAATTCTGTCAGAGTCTTTCTCTCCCTTCCCTCTAATCTCAACTGGCCTCTCCGTCAATTTGATGTGAAAAATGCTTTCCTCCATGGAGATCTGGCAGAAGAAGTGTACATGGACATTCCCCCAGGCTTTGAGGATGTTAAAACCACAGGAAAGGTGTGCCGGTTACGTAAGTCACTTTATGGCCTTAAGCAGTCTCCTAGGGCTTGGTTTGAGAGGTTTACTCAGGCCATGCTGAGATAGGGTTTCAAACAGAGTCAAGCTGATCATACTTTGTTTGTGAAACACTCCTCACATGGTAAAACGACAGCCCTCATTGTCTATGTGGATGATATTGTACTCACAGGGGATGATGTTGAGGAGGTTCCTCGGTTAAAGGAGAATTTGGCTAATGAGTTTGAAATCAAAGACTTAGGCAACTTGAAGTACTTTCTAGGCATTGAGGTTGCTCGGTCCAAAGATGGTATCTTCATATGTCAACGAAAGTATGTGCTTGATTTGCTAAAAGAAACGGGAATGCTTGGAAGTAAAGCATGTGATACACCACTAGAGCCCGGACTAAAGCTTAGTGAGGATCAAGGAGGCGAGCCTGTAGACAGAGGAAGATATCAGAGACTAGTGGGTAAGCTTATTTACTTATCCCATTTGCAGCCTGATATTGCTATTGCAGTGAGTATGATTAGTCAGTTTATGCATGCTCCACGTGCAACTCACTTAGAGGCGGTTATGCAGATTCTGAGGTACTTGAAATCTTCTTCGGGAAAGGGTCTTTATTTCTTAAAGCATGGTCATCTCAGTGTGGAGGCATATACAGATGTTGATTGGGCTGGCTCAGTAACTGATAGAGTTTCCACATCTGGCTATTGTACCTTCGTTGGAGGAAATCTAGTTACTTGGAGAAGCAAGAAACAAAATGTTGTTGCGTGGTCTAGTGCAGAGGTCGAATTCAGAGCTATGGCTCAAGATGTGTTTGAGCTTTTATGGATTAGATTATTATTGCGGGATTTGGGGATTCATCAAACAGATTCTATGAGGCTATACTGTGACAATAAGGCCACCATTAATATCGCCCACAATCCGGTTCAGCATGATCGGACCAAGCATGTGGAGATTGATCGGCATTTTATCATGGAAAAGCTTACTAGTGGCACTATATGTACGCCTTTCGTGCGGTCTGGGGATCAATTGGCTGATGTTCTTACCAACGGATTAGGGATTAAACCATTCCGTGACATTCTCGACAAGCTGGGCATGAGAGATATCTTCGCACCAGCTTGAGGGGGAGTGTCAGAATGTGTTAGGATATTTCTTATTTTATTCTCATTCAGTCTCTTTATTTGGTGTAATGGGCCTTTATTTAGGCCTTAACTTGTGTTTATGATTTAATATAAAAGGGTATGATAAACCACTCATACTCTAACTTTTTCCTCTTCTAAAAATAACAGACTCTTTATTGGTGTTGATGGGTGTCATCTCACAGGCCCCTATGGTGGAGTATTACTCTATGCAGTTGGTTTAGATGGCAATGACGAGTTGTTTTCAATTGCATATGGGATCGTGCAAAGTGAAACAAGAGCCCATTGGTCATTCTTCTTCAACTACTTGCATGATTGTATTGGAACCACTCTGGAAAATAGACCATTGACATTTATGTCAAATGGCCAAGAGGTACGCTTGTAATTGAGGACACTTCTGTTTATGCTTGTTCTATTATAATTCTCCTCACATGTTTGCTAATTGTTTTCATTTATGTATTTTCTTAGGGTATTCCTCATGCTATAGCTGAATTTTTTCCTGGTTCTAAGCATCGTCAATGTTGCTACCATCTTTTCAATAACTTCAAGGTCGTCCATCCTGGTATTCCATTGACCACCTATTTTTGGAGAGCTGTAAGAGCTCCAAATGAAGCTGCATTTAGAAAGGTGATGGATGATCGGAAAAATGAATCTGCTACTGCACATAAATGGCTAGTGGACATGCCATTAACAAGCTAGGCCAGCCACAGTTTTGATCATGAATCCAAAACTGACCGTTTCACAAACAAGCTCGCTGAGTCCTTCAACGATTGGATTATTGATCTAATGCAAAAACCCATATTGACAATAGTGGACTCTTTGCAAAGGAAGCTAATGAAATGGGTTCAAAAGAGATTTAAGCAAGATTGTACACGGGATTCACTGGTCACCCAAGACACCATGAGGAAGCTAGATATGCTGCAGCAAGAAGCAAGGCAATGTGACATTTTATTTTCCGTGGGTCATGAATTTGAGGTAAATGAGGGCAGTTCTATGTATGTGGTGCTTCTTAGTAGGAGAATTTGCTCACGTGGGGTTTGGGATCTTCGTGGAATTCCTTGTAAACATGCAACATCAGCAATCAATTACATGAAAATGAACATAGAAGAATTCTGCCATGACTACTTTACCAAACAAAGGTATTTACAAACACATAATATGATTGTTCATCCTATGCTTGATAAGTCCATGTGGCCTGCAGCTATGGATGATCCCCTAGGACCTCTGCCACTTCGTCGTCAACGTGGCCGACCCAAGGAAAAAAGGAGAGAGGCAAATGAAGGGATGACTTAAACTCAAGAGGAATTAGCAGCTGGAAGTGGGAGGTCTGCTGAAATAGGCAAGGGGAGGTCTGCTGGAATTGGGATGTCTATGCTTGGAAATTCTGCACCTGGAGTGTCTGCAGTTGGTGGTTCTACACTCGAAGTTCCAACACAATCTAGTGTGATTGGAAGTTCTGAACCTGAAGTGTCTGCAGTTGGTGGGTCTACACATGAAGTTCCAACACAATCTAGTGTCACTGGAAGTTCTGAACCTGAGTGTCTGCAGTTGGTGGGGCTACACTTGAAGTTCCAACACAATCTAGTGTGATTGGAAGTTCTGAACCTGAAGTGTCTGCAGTTGGTGGGTCTACACATGAAGTTCCAACACAATCTAGTGTCAGTGGAAGTTCTGAACCTGAAGTGTCTGCAGTTGGTGGGGCTACACTTGAAGTTCCAACACAATCTAGTGTGATTGGAAGTTCTGAACCTGAAGTGTCTGCAGTTGGTGGGGCTACACTTGAAGTTCCAACACAATCTAGTGTGATTGGAAGTTCTGAACCTGAAGTGTCTGCAGTTGGTGGTTCTACACTTGAAGTTCCAACACAATCTAGTGTGACTGGGAGGCCCCCACATGGAGAAGGCACATCAGCTAGGAGATCATCTTCACCTTCAGAATGGTCACTATTCTGATGGCGTTGCAGTTTTTTTTTTAACTGAGATGGTATTGCAGTTTGAAGACCTTAATTTAGCATATCTTTTTTGTATATACATGAAGATAATCATGCTCAGATAATATTGTTGGAATATTGTAGGCATTGTATTGCACCAACTCAAACATGTTTGTCCACTTCTTTGGACCCTTTCTAAGTGTGGGCTTTATTTATTATTATTTTTTTTATTGCCAATAACACAATATTTTATTAAAAAAAATTGAAGTACAAAAGAGGACAAGGAGTCCTCAAAAGGAAAAGAAATTACACAATTCAACGCAAAAGAAAACAAAAAACTAGACATCGTACACTGACACCCAATCCCTAAAGATCAAAAAGAGCAGAACCTCTTTTAAGGGGAGAAGCCACCGAAACCCAAAAAGATGTCAAAAGACGACTTTATCCCGCAAGTGATTAAAATCCCCAAATTTCTCTTCAAAGATCCTTGTATTTCTTCCCAACCAAATGACCAAAAAAATTGCAACAACCACACAACGCCATTGCACCTTTTCCCTGCTCTTGCCGCCCAAGCCTCTCAAATCAATCAAAATCCAGTGGGCATTCACTTCCGGGGCCACCCACAGTGAATTTCCCACAAGAAACAGTCTATGCCATAAACTCAAAGCCACGGGGCAATATAAAAATAAATACTTCAGAGACTCCCCATCTCTTTTGCACATAATGCAACATTGAGGATGTAGATAGTGATTAGGCCCCCTTTTTTGCAAGGTATCATTGATCAAAATGTTTCCCTGAACCATCGACCACATAAAAATCTTCATCTTGAGAGGAACAAAATACTTCTAGATAGAAAGGAAAAAAAGGAACACTCAAATTGTCAATGATCATATCAAAAAACGATTAAGAAGAGAAAACCCCTCAAGAATGAAGTAGCCAAACCCTCTTATCACACACATTTGGAGCCAAAGAAAATTGATCAATCTGGGAAAGCAAAAAAATCAACTCCCCTGTTTCCCCTATCATTTAGATTCTTGAAGAAATTAAAATGCCAAGAAAGCAAACCCATACTGGAGCATGCCAAAGTGGCAATGGAAAGATTATGAGAACGGGCATTCAAAGGAAGAATCACCCACCCAAACATCCTCCCAAAACTGAAATTTTTCCCCATTTCCACCCTCAAGGAAAGAAACATAGACCAAAATGGGAAAATAAAAGAGATTGATTTCTAAGGAGATCAACTATTACCCCTACTGACCACCTGAGCGTCTCTATAATAACTGGAAACCCCATACTTGCTTCTAATAACAGAATGACACAAAGAATCATACTCATTTGGAAATCTCCATAACCACTTACCAAGTAAAGCAATGCTCCTGGCCCCAATATTACCAATGGTTAAACCCCCTTTCTCCTTAGCAAGTGAAACCGTTTCCCAATCAACCAATTGATTCTTTTTGCCTTCATCCTTCCCTCCCCAAAGAAAATCCCTCATCAATTTTTCCATCTTCTTAGCAATAGTATATGGGAATGCCACTTAAAACTTCCTTTACCAGAGTATATCCCCACCCTTTTGAAAGCAAAGATCTCCTCCATCCATCCAAACTTTTGCCAATCTTTTCTACATCTAGGTTCCAAAAAGACTCATTCCTCGAATTACCCCCCAACAGTAGACCCAAATATTTGAACGGAAGCTTCTCGATACTACACCCCTAAAATACTCGCTATTTTCTAAACTTGATCTTGTTGCATGTTAATGCCCACAATGCCGCTTTTTTTTTTCAAATTAAACTCGAGACCCAAAATAACCTCAAAATTTCTCAATAAAGATAAATAAATAACAAACTAACCACCTTAATCTTCTCCCCTAAAAAAAAGAATATTGTATAGTCCGCATACTGCAAATGGGACACAAATCCCATCCCTCCCACCTTAAAACCATCAACTAAACCTATCTCTCAAGCCCTATCTATCATTCTTCCCAACACATCTACCACCAAGATAGAAAAGGGAAAGTGGATACCCCTACCTTAAACCTCTAGAACCCTCGAAAGATTTTCCTGGTTTCCCATTACCAATAATTGACATGCTGCATGATGAAAAACACCCCAAAATCCACCTCCACCTTTTTCCGTATAATTTTCTTTGCAGCACATATTCCGAAAGATGCCAATTAACTTGATCATATGCTTTCTCAAAATCAACATTAAAATTGAGCCCTTCCTTCCTTAGACCTCTATATTCTTCCACCGCTTCGTTTTCAACCAAAGCTAAAATTTGTCGACCCTTCACTAAAGCTCCCTGAACTAAAGATATTGTATCCCTCAATGATGTCCTTAATCTCTTTGACAAAACCTTTCCCAAAATCTTATAAAGAAATGTAACCAAACTAACAAGTCTATAACCACTAATTTTAATTGAGTTCTATTTTTAGTAATCAAACATATGTTCCCTTTTCATAAAACTCTGCAGAGACACTCACCGAATCCCCTTTCATCACCTCCAAATTTTTTTAAATACTACTATAGACAACCCATCTAGTCATAGAGCTTTATCTCTTTCACACTCAAAGACTGCTACCCTAATTTCCATCTCCTCAGAAGGTCTTTCCAAACATCTTGCACTTTCACCCATTATAGGCATCCACTGCTCAAGTCCCTCGATCCCCAGCTTCACCATAATAGGCATCCATCACTAACAATTTGTTCCTCTCTATCCACCATAGCACCTCGATTCACCTCAGGTCTTTTAATGAACTTCTTTTTCCTTTTCCCGTCCACAATCTTATGAAAGAGAACTTGGGAGTGCCTTCTGCCTCAAATCTGGTAATGACTCTTCCCACCCTAAAGAGAACAAAAACCAATCCAATCTACTACACACCAAATTCTCCTGAAGATTAGACCACGTAAACCTAACATTAAAAAAATGAGGATCAACCAGATCATACTCCCTTCTGAATGAGTCAAAATCCCTGATACTACACACCAAAATCCCTAACTCCTCCTACCATTCCCCTCTCCTAGAAGGTCTGTTAGGTCCATAAACCCCAGTGAACCACCATTGATTATTGCCATGATTTCTAAACCTAAATGATAAAGAAAACTCCCCCCTAAACAGTCTCACGATCTTAAACAACTCTCTCATCCTATATAATCAAAATTCCCCCCAAACATGCCACAAGATGGCAAAGAAGCCCATTTTCTACACCTAAACCCCCAAATACTCTTAATAAATTGCCTATCACACTCCTCTACTTTAGATTCTTGGAACATTACTAAGGGGTTGTTTGGGATGTTCTAAATAAGTACACTTTTTGACTTATATGAAATATGGGTTGGGTTTAAAGTGATGTGGTAGAAAGGTGATGTGACTTAAATAAGATGATGTGACTTAAATAAGATAGTGACTTTTTGACTTTTATTAAAGATGCCAAACTTGGCCTAAATCTGGTTGATAGATTCTTAAAAATTTCTAATGACCCCTCTCTTTTTCCTAGATTTCAAACCTTGCACATTCGAATTGAGAATCTTCATTAAGAACCATCATCACCCCTAACCTCCTTCTAACAACCCTCATAATTGATGATGCTCACCAAACTTCTCAACTCTTTGACTCTTTTCCTACTACTACCTCCTTGATTCCGAAAGCCCACCCCTCTACTGACCACTTTCTCTCTTTGCTAATCGGATTCTTACTCCCCCAAACTCTTTCCAAAGATATATCCATTGTTTGGAGCAATTGCCTAAATTAGGGCACCTCTTCCTCCCCCAATGGACAAGACACGTAATTACTCATCTCTCTCTACCGTCTTTCAGTTTCCTTCCTCTCTCTGGTGATCAAAAGAGATCCCGCGATGATTATCATTCTCCTAACCCTTTGTATTAACAGCATTTATCAATTAAAAATTAGTAAAATAAATTCCCTTGGTGGTCATTCGGGGTCCTAAGTCTACCCCTTGGTTGTCATTCCACCTAGTTGAGAATCAAAAAGGAATAACTAGCAAATAGACTAAAGAATCATAAACCCACCCCCCATTTCTTTGATTAAGACAACTTGGAAGAATTTGAGCGTGTCTCACAAGAGACGAAGAAAATGTGATTTTGTGAAGAAAATGTGTTGTAATCCAAAGAAAACACATACCTTTTCAAAAGAGTCTTGAACCCTTTCGCCTTTGTCCCCCTAGTGCAACCCTGAATTGTGTTTAATTGACTTCATCCTCGTTGAATCTCTCATTAAGTTGGAGATCAAAATCTTTGTAGTCCACAACCTAGTGAACATTGTTGCAATCAGAATCTAACTCTATGATCGAACTCTTGGATGATTTGTAATCTTCCAGAGCTTGTAAGACCTCATTAGAATTAAAACGATCCGATTCTAGGTCCGAAATCACCTTCTTAGCCTTATTTCTTGCTTCAATATCAAACAATTCCAAATCAGTCTCCTCGTTACCTTTTTTCCTGTGCCAGATGTCCTTTTGATTTATCCACATCTACAAGCCATAGTTGAAACTCGTTATTGCTCATATTGCCCTTCGTTGATCGATTATATGAATTCAACCAAACTAAACCAAACCAAGCCTCAAGTCCCATCAAACGGAGTCGACTGCATGAATCCTTCTTCTTCACTCGACTCTATAGGTCATTTGGTTAGTCAAAATAAGGAAATTCATATCTCTATTTATTACACTAGCTCACGTCAATCTAAGTCTGCCCCTTTCCCTAACACTTCCATCTACTGTCACTGTATCGCATCTCTTCACTACTGGCTCTACTGGTCTCCATTGTATATGACCAAACCATTTCAATCTATTATCTCTCAGCTTATCTTCTATCGATACTACTCCTACCCATTCACAAATAGACTCATTTCAAACTCTGTATTTTCTAGTCTTGTCACACATCCACCTTAACATCCTCATCTCAGCAACACTCATCTTATCTACATGTTGTTTCTTAGTTGCTAAACATTTCGTCCCATACAACATCACTGGTCTAATAACCGTTCTGTAGAACTTTCATTTAAGTCTAGTGGGTACTCATTTATCGCACAGTACCCCAGATGCAGTCCTTCCACTTAAGCCACTCCGCCTTAATTCGATAAACCACATCTGCTCCAGTCTCCCTAACCGTTGTGATAATCGATCTTAGATAACGAAAATGTTCACTCTTAGGTAGTTCTTGATTCTCAATTTTCATTTCTCCTCTATTTCCATGGTTACTGTTACTAAAATTACACTCCATGTAACAAATTTCTTCTCTCCATCCTTTCAATCCTCACACCAACACCAAGAGGATCTCGTATCTATGAAGAAGTTAGAAAAATCAACCTGGAATGATCCAAACGTCGATTGTTTCCAAATCACTCTCCCTTTTTTCAGCCCCAGCCCAATTTTCTAAAAATAACGAAGTAACCCTTGTATTTGGGTTAGGCTCACTATGGCTTCATCGTACCACTAGGTCTAATAAAGATACAATTTTTGGCCTAACTTAAAGGTCTAAACTCCAACACTCCTCTTCTCATTAAGGCCCATCTACTTCTCAGTGACCCTGTGCTTCTCCAACCTTTGAGACTTAACATGCATCTTGGAATCATGATACTTTCTAACATCTCTCTTACTACGCGTCCTTTGTGTCCCCCTGTTGTCTTCCCCAATCGTTTTCTTGCCTCCTTGACTTTTTGGTGAGAAAGGCGAACACATCGATTATCAGTGACATACAATGTCTCAGACCGATGACGACAAGACCTTTAATCTGATTATGACAACTTTATCATGCTCCTTCACCATTATCTCCATTGGGATAAAACCATTCTCGCATCCCTTCACCTTCAATCAACCTTCAAACAAAAAGTTTTTGGTTCTTCGATCAATTTCAATTGGGCCTCCACAATGACTTCCTATTCTTGTGAAGATCTTTTCATTCCGAAAATTAAATGACAAATCACACACTGTGATCCAACCACCATATGATACAATAACTTTGGGCCTTTATTTCGAAACCACTTTTCCAGCTTCACTGCGACACCACCATTCAAGAAGCACAATCCTTATCCCCTAAGAAACTCAAATAGAGCTTTGTTGATTTGAAATGGCCGTAAAGTGAAAAATCCTTCGAATTCCTTGTTTAAAAATTTGTTGACTATGTGTCCATCTAGTACATAAGTTTGTTCTAGTACATAACACCATTCTCTTCCAGTCTGAATTTCAAAATTTGCTATCATTTTTTAAATGAGAACCCTTGAGAACTTCAGCATAAGACCGTACTTTGTTATTCTATGAGTTAAGGGAACTCATCTGCTTCTCTGAAAAGCTGGTTCCTCTCCCAGAGCTTTCCTTCCTTACAAAATTTAGACTATCTCCATACAGTAACTTATCCAACATAGAGCCCATTTCCTTCCATCCTTGATCATTGATCCCAGTCGAAATGATAACATTTGATCTTCTTATCCTCGACACCCATTTGGAAATCTCCAAAAAGTCTCCTCTTTTGCTTGAGAATTTTTGAAAGAAAAAAAAAATTTAAATAACTATTTATGTACTTTATGAAGAATTAACCATATTTGATCCTTTTACTAACCTCTATAAATACTTGTAATGCCCAATAGATTACCCCAGATCTATTTCCATTGTGTAGCTTCGATACCTATTCCTTCCGATGATTTTTGCTAGCTCCCCATTCGGTTCATCATTAATCATGACAACGATGATTTTGTGTTCGATCTTCATCTCAACAATCACTCCTTGTACCTTCTTTCCATCTTTCTACTATGCGAAAATGTTTCTCCACTTCTTTATTTTTGTTTAAGTGGGCAATTTGCACAACAATACATACCTGTGCATTTAGTTTTGGATGCTACTTTTTTAATGTAACTCAATGAACAACCTAATGGATGTTGCTTTTTAAACATGGATGAAATTAATAGATTTAATTCAATGTTGGCTCAGCTTTTATGTTTTGATTCTCAAAATTTTGATGTTTGATGATTTGAGAAAATGTTGGTTGAACTTATATTTATAAATATAAAGGTTGTGATGTTATTTGATTCTCAATGTGTGTTGTATTTATTTGACCTTCTCTCTTTCAACATATATATATATATATATATATTTACTTTGGATACTTTTATTATGTTTCAATCACGTTTTGCGCCTGTTATTGAGAACTCAAGTTTCGCGCAAATTTGATTAGGCTGATCGACCAATCTGGTCAAAATCACCGACACATTAAAAATCATCCCAGGGCATTTGGCTCTCACACTCAATTATTCATTTATGGTAAATTCCCATATCTTTTTTTCTTTTTTTTTTAATGTGATGAGCCTAGCCTCTCGAACCCACCACCTACCATGTTAGCAAACCTTACCGTTGGGCCAACTTTTATTACAAAAATTCAAAAATAAAAAAATAAAAAGTACAAGAGTGATTGAGTGCAAAAAAGTTGACACTAAAAAATCAATACCGAGCTACCCAACAGAAAAACTGCATTAAAATTACAAAATAAAAATACCAATGAAACAAAAGAAGAAAAAAAAGGTTCAAAATAAGGTGGGTTTCAGATTGTGAATAAAAAAAGTCATTACAGCCAATTCAGATATAAATTAAATTGGTTTCACAAAAGACTCGAATATATTGTGTTCCTCAAAATAGAGCACAGTCAGGACGAAATTCAAAAGCAAAGCAAGAAAATTATGCAGAAACGAGCAAGAAAATGAGAAATAGAGAGATAGGAAAAAGAGTGTGCAATTGAGAGAAGACACGGTTTGAGTCGTTACCGTTTTTTGTTTGGAGACGCAGAGTTTGGAGTTTGGCGCCTTAAGAAGATCTCTCTCTCTCTCTCTCTGGCTGGCAGGGACGATTGGCGACGAAGAGAGTAACCCTACTCCGGAATAAGGGCAAATCCTCCGAGTTGTTTGGTTACAGATTGAAAACAAATGTTTTATAGTGTGTTTTTCAAATGTTGTAAGGATAAACTATCAATAGGTCTTAATAGTTAGACTTAATTCTTATCAAGTCCTATTAAAAATAAGTCTTGATAATATTGTTACTAAAAATAATTTTTTTGTGATAATTTTTTATATATGTCGTTAAAAATTGACAATTAGTGACTTTTTTTACGACAATTTTTTTCTATAAGACTTATTAAATAATAAATCTACTTATTAAAACCTACACGTAAATACCCCTTCATAATATAATGCCCTCTAGCAGACCTATTTTACACTGTTGACGCAATTCACAATTTTTTTTTTTTAATTAAGAAAAAGAACGTTCCGTGAAATTTTAGGCCAAGTTTGACATCTACTAAATAATACAAAAAGTTAAAAAGTCACTATTCTATTTAAGTCACATCATCTCATTTAAATCACATCACATCTCAAACACATCACATCAAATATAACCCAAACCCAACCCATATAACCCAATAAGTCAAAAAGTGCACTTTTTTAGAATATCTCAAACCAACCCTTAATTAAGAAAAAGAACGTTGCGTGAAAATATCATGACACATGAGATTAAGACCTATGAGATAATTGGGCCAAGTTTGGCATCCTCAAAAAAATTCAAAAAGTCAAAAAGTCACTATCCTATTTAAGTCACATCATCTTATTTAAGTCATATCACTTCTCTAACACATCACTTCAAACCCAACCCAAATCCAACCCATATTTCATAAAAAGTCAAAAAGTGCACTTATTTAATCTTCCCACACTTGACCTTGATTGTAAATGAATCTTACCCACATGTCACAATATAAGAGGTAGAGTCTTAATTGAAATTATTCACACCTGCAGTGCTAAATACCCCCACTGGGGGTCGACCCCCAGTGAGGTGGCGGAGCCTCATTCGCCGAAATCAACCAAAAAAAAAAAACAATTTTTTTTTTGAGCCAATCACACACTGACACGCATGACCCCCCCCCCCCCCCCAAGTGACCCACTGGGAGTCTTAGCCATTTTTCTTATTCACACACTCTCTAAAATTTCATGTAAAATGCAGGTGCGTTATTCACCTGGCCACTACCCGATAAAATCCTCTCTCTCTTTGCTAACATTTTTTTTAACAGCCCGTCCTACCATTACCATTGCATGGCTGGAGCAATTTCAGTGGCCAATAATGGTTAATATTGTTACAATGTATATAATATAATAAAAGAGTAATGGTATATAAATAAATAAAAAATTATATAAATAATATGATTCATTACAAATCTTTCACGTTAAAATAAATAGTTATTGAAGTAAATGAATTTATTTACAAGGCATTGTAACATCATTCTTATGAAATTTATTGTCTAAACTTTTGGGAAAATTAAAAAAAAAAAAAAAGAATTTATAACAAAATAAACCATGAATTTTTAATTTTATTAATTTAAATAGTAATTTTATGATTCGGTTTCAATCTAAATCATTAGTCTATTTCTATTAAAGAAAAATGACAAAAAAATAATATTTTAGTCAATAAATTTAATATAGATGTACCTTTTTAAATTAAATTTAATGACTAAAATACCTTTTTTTGTCAATTTTTCTTAACATAAATAAATAATTTAGATTGAAAACAAATCAAAAATTCAAGATTTAAACTGACAAAATTAAAATTCAAGATTTATTTTGATACGTTGGTCAAACTTTGTGATTTTTTTTTTTTTTTTTTTTTTTTTTTGTAATTTCTCTTCATTTTTTTTTTTTTGTATGAATAGAGTTTTCCTTACAACAATTAGTTTTCTACTTATGCTATACACAGTTTTGTTTAAAATTTAATTTTTTTTCTTTTTTAAGGATTATGTTTTATATTTATTAGTAATTATATCATTTCTTTAAATAAATGAATAATCATAATGTTGTATTGATGATAATTTAGTGTTTTTTTTTTTTTTACAATATAACGAAAAGCGTTTGGGATAAATTTGCTTAATTTAAATTTGATATTTTCCATTGTTTTTATATTTTCTCATAAAGAGAATGTTTCAAATCCCATAAAAAAAATTTCTATATTTAAAATTACCAACTCATTGCCATGAAAGTATCAGAAGAAATATAGCCATGAAAATTTGACAAACGATTAGGTTCCCTATGGTTTAGTTTTTTTAAAAGAGTTTTGTGTTATATTTTGAAAGATAAGTTTTTGAAAAATATTTTGAAAATTGAAAACTTATTTAGTTATGAATTTTAAAAAGAGTTTTGAATCTAGTTTTTGAATTGCATATTTTGAAAATAATTTTTAGAGTTTTAAAAAGAGTGTTGTTATTAGCACCTTCCTTTCTTCTTTGGACCCCCTACTTCTTTGAACCTCCATCCAACTAAATGAGGCCCCTTCATTTTCTCTTTGAACCCCCACCTTAATTCCAACTATACCCTCATTCTAACCGACCTTCCTAACCCAACCATTGTCAGCTCCGGCCACAACCTCCACCACCGGCGCCACTCTCCGGTCAACTCCAATCCCCAGCAGCTTCAGACAACCTCAATCCAAAGCCACCGCCACGAGCCACTATCGCGAGCCCCCTCTATCTCTCTCTCTCTCTCTTTCTCACCACCATTGCCTAGCCACCATTGTCGGTCACTGCTCTTCCCAACTCAAATCGCGACGGCAACAAAGGCGACTAGGGTTTGAGGCCACAGATCTCGACGACAGTTAGGGTTTGAGGTCACAGATCACGACGGCAGCTAGGGTTGAAATCTCAGATCACGACGGCGATGGAGGTGGCCAAGGTTTAAGGTCACAGATCGTCGTCCCCGTCACCATTACGCCTCCAAACCTTATCGACCCAACCATGCGTAGAGAGAGAGAGAGAGAGATTGCAGTAACGGTGGGGTTCGCGATTGGTAGGGGTAGAGATCGCGATTGCAGTGGAGATCGCAATTTCAGAAGAAGAAGAAAAGGGAGATGAAGGTGGCGACTGGAAGTGAGAGGCTGGTTGGCAGCCGGTGGAAATGGTAGCCGGAGTTGAGAGGGTTAGGGTTAGGGTTTGGGTTTGAAAAATTAGGGTTAGAAAATGAGGGATAAGGGTAAAAGTGGAATTTTATGTTGGGATATAATTGGAAAAAAAAAATAGAAGAGGTAGGGGTCCAAAGAAAAAAGGTAAGTGTTAATAGCAGAACTCTTTAAAAATTGAAAACTTGTATGAGTTGGACATACCCATTTAAGCCCGTCTAAATGGGCACCACTTTTGCCACTCATTCTAAAATTTTAAAAAAATAAAGGGTTAATTACACTTAGTAGTCCCTCTAGTTTGGGACTTGTGTCACTTTGGTCCCTGACTTTTCAATTGTGACACATTTAACCCTGAATTTTGAATCTTGTTCTAAATAAGGACAATTGAAAATATTATTAGATTTTTCAATAGTAAAATCGTCAATTTAATAAAATATAAACTAATTTGACAAAAATAAATGTCAAAAAAATATTTTTAATTTTTTTTAAAAAATTTTTATCCACCAATGATAAAATTATGTAAAATTAATAAAAATTACATGATTAATTTTTTAAAATTAATTTTACATGATCATCATCTAAACACATAATAAAAATTAATTTGGTAAAAAAAAAATAAATGTCAAAAAGATTTATCAATTTTACATAATTTTATTTTTAGTAGGTAGAAATAATTTTTAAAAATTCAAAAATATTTGTTTGACATTTATTTTTGTCAAATTAGTTTATATTTTATCAAATTGACAATTTTACCCTTGAAAAATCTAATTATATATTCAATTGTCCTTATTTGGAACAAGATTTAAAATTCAGGATCAAATGTGTCACAATTGAAAAGTTATGGACTAAAGTGACACAAACCCCAAACTACAGGGACTATTTGTGTAATTTGCTCAAAAATAAAAGATAAAAATATATTTTTTAGAAAATTGGATTAAAAAATTTATTTTTTGAAAAAAAAAAGTTTTGAAAAAATAATAAATAATAAAAAAATATTTTTTCAAAAAAAATTGAAAAAATAAAAAAATAATTATTTCAAAAAATTAAAAAAAAATATTTTTTTTTTGAAAATTGAAAAAATATATATATAACAATAAAGTTAAACTTCACTTATCATTCCATGAATATAAAAATATTTTAGAGTAATTTCCTTGATTACACATCAATAAATTAAAGAATTCACAATTGATACAACAAAAAATAAATAGAATAAATAATATCATTACAATGCCAAGTTATACCACCATGTGATAATGCAACATAATCATAAGTAAGCACAAAAATAAAACTATTATATAGAAAAACTGAAACTATTTTACTAAATTTTTTCCTAAAACAAACCTGTTTAGAGATAATTTATACCGTCAAAAACCTTTCGATTAGACAAATCACTTGAAATTCTCAAAACACAAATTCCAATACTTTGATTTTTTCAAAATTTAATTAATCGAATTAAATCAAAATTGTTATCAAACTTTCAAAACAACGGTGCTGTTTGGTGTAGCTGTTAAAACAGATTATAGCTTATAGCTTAATAGATTATAGATTATGACTTTAATCAGAAGCTGTTAACCTGTTTGGTATAGCTGTTGGATTATAGATTTAAGTTGCTGAGTAGTGTTTGTTAAATAAGCTGTGAAGTAGCTTTTTCAATTAATTTTTATTTTTTATTATTCACTATTTATCTACATTTTTTTATAAAAAATAATAATAATATTTTATAGTCCATTTGGGTCTTTTTCTATTTTTAAAAAAATAAAAAATAAAAAAATCTAAGAGTATAAGCGTGAATTAATATGTCAACAGCAGAAGCTGATAATCAGAAGCAAGGGGTGAGCAGCTTCTCAGAATCAGCTTTTTTGACTTAAAATAAGCTGTTAGAATCAGAAGCTGTTTGAAATAAGTTTAACCAAACAGTCCAAAATAACTTTTTAAAAGCCAAAAGCTATAAGCTGGCTCAAAAAAGCCCTACCAAACACCCCCAACATACGGAATAAATCCGAAATAGATCTAAACTTTAAAGTGAATAGACAAGTTCACAAATTGTTCAAAAAATCTAAAGGTCCAATTCTTTCATCCATGCTTAGGTTATCTTGTTCAAAACAAAAATTAGTAATCTCATTTACTAATTCTAATTTGTTTTGTTCATTTGTATCATCCTTTCCTACTTAGGTAAACCTATAGAGAAAGCTAACTACAAAACAAAATAAATAACAAAAAAATCAAATAAATTAGTACGAACCTTGAGAAATAAAATTCTTATTTTATCTTATCAATTCTTAGTAACTTATGCACTAATAACCAAATTACTCATGAAATAACAACTAATTAACATAATAAATTGCATAAATAAATTACTAGAAATGAACAATGCCAATCCAATAATTCTTGGCAATTAAATTAATTTTAATTCTAAGAATCACTAGAATAAAACTATAATAAAAATTAAATTATTTTAACAAAACTATTTATAAAAATTTGTTTTAAGATTGTTGGTATTTTTCCATAATAATACTAGAAAAAATGTATAGGATAAAATTAAATAGAAATGATAAACCAATTATTTTTTTATTATTAAATAATGAAATATAGAATAAACTACAGAACTAAAAATAAATAAATAAATAAATATTAAAAAAAATGAATTAGATTATATTATGGAACATATTACAAGATAGATTCAAATAGACACATAAAATAAGGGTCCAGCTTGTCTCCAGTTGGAGATCAAGACTGGACTCTTTAGTCCGCTTCATGGGCCCACTTTGGGACTCACTTCAATAATCTGAATCATTTATATTTTAGGATTCGTCGAGTATATTATTCTTATAAAAAAATCAAGTCAATCAGATAACGACAACTACGTGTTTGAATTAATTTTATATGAACCATTTATTTTTTTATTGTCAATTTTTTTATACAAAATTGATTCGAATACATAATTGCTGTTATCCGATTAACTTGATACAACATATGCTAGGATGGCCATCCAAGTGGAGAAACAAAGGGTTTGGATGAGGAGGGTCCCACTCTATTCTTTTTTGTATTTTGATAAAAGTAATCATGTTTTTATAGGCTGATTGGTTCATGCCAAGCATCAAAAAAGAATAAATAAAAAATAAAAAAGAAATGCCTTCCATCAAAAAAGAGAAAAGAATGAAAAAGAGAGATAATAGAGAGGAAGAATGATATTTCCCATGCATTTTGAGCTTGCTGGGTGGGTTGAATCTTCCTTTTGAGTTGGAATAAACTGATAATGGGTTTTGGAGGCTTATTCTAGATGAACCGAACTAATGAGGAACACTTGGGAGAATGATTAAGGGAGAGAGAAATAGTTTGTAATGCCCCATTACCTAGTGGCCTAAATAATTTGTGGATTTACCAACATGACTCAAAAATTTAAATTCAAACTATTTAGTAGAAAGCTAGTGGTGCTTTATATGCTTAAGATCACTTATGAAAATATTCGACATGAGACGGAGTCGTTACAAATTTGCATGGGTGCCTTTGTAATGACCCCATCCCATATCAAAAGTTTGCAATTATGTTTATTTTTTGAGAAAATTTGACGTTAGGATTGTTCTTTCATCTAAATATTGAATAATTGAGATTGCTAGTTCAAATTCTATAAAGAGAAGTTTGATACCCCTTATATTTCCTACTAACATCTAACAAACTAACTCCTACTGATGTATACCGTGTGACAAACAAATTAAAACATATGCATGTACATGCCTAAACAAGTTACAACTCGATCTGACAATAATTTGGTCCAATGTTCAATCTTTTTTTGTTGCAAGAATATGAGTTGAAAAATTATCAAAAAAGTTATTGGCGTTGGAAAAGTCATTGGAAAGTCACTGGTGCAACGATTGGTGGTGATGAGCTAGACAAATAAATGAATATGAATATGAATAGATAGGTGAATAAAAAGGCGATATTTGAACAACTAGGTGACACATGTACATATACGTTATATTTGGATAGATAGACATATAGATAAGTTTTGGACAAATAAATATTCTTTTAGACAAATCAATATCGTTTCAGTTTAAAAAGATTTAAGCTTGGGGTTGTTAGACATTTGACTTGAGTGCCCTAAATAATTTGTATTGCTTTTAATAGATGTAATTGGATCCGACCCTACTCAATTTTGTCAACGACACAAGCCTAGTGTATCATATTATCACAGTGGGAAATTCTATTATCACGACCCAACCCCAGGGGCTTAGGGTTAGAATCGTAACTTACTAACTTAATCTATTCGTAGCAAATTAAACTGCGCAAGCAAAAATAAGAATAATTAAACAGGAAATTACTCCATTTTACTATTTTAATAAGAGAAAATACATCTATAGGGCTTTTATTATTTTATTATTCAGTGACCGGCCCCGAGTAGAAACAAAAAGGAGCAAAAATATAAAATAAAATAAAAAAAGAAAGACAAAATAGTGGTTCAACATCAATCCTCGTGCGGGTTCCATTACGTGAGGTTATGAGTTTCCCCTACATCCCGTCACCTGAAAGGGTAACAACTATAAGCATATAACAGAGTGAGAAATATTATGCCAAGAGTATAGGGAACACAAAATAACCCTAGATAGTTAGTTAGGCCAAAACATTTACATAACTCAATTTGGTAAATAAATCATTTAAGTGGCAGAACAGAAATACAGAAATTATGCAAATAAATAACTATAACCACAGTACAGAACAAAACAGAGGCCACAGAAGTGACAGTCAGAATAGAGGTCAATGGATCCATAACAAACAGAGGACCACAAATTGGCCAAACAAATGTCAATGGTTATTTAAGTCCCCCAAGTCGTGGGACTCCCGTGATGGTACTTACAAAACATAATTGTTTATAAGGTCATAATCAAATATATACTAAAATTTAAATAAACATATCCATGGGTTTCATTTTAAACAAATAGAGTTTAGAAAACAACCCACGTAATTGAAATATTAATATAATTTATAAAACGTAACTTGTATAAAATAAATTATGGTAAGTCAAAATATACGTAAAATATATATTATGGCAACTCAATGTATAATATAACTCACCTTAAGATTGAGTCTTATTATTTCCTTTCTATTTTTCCTATCTTTTCAAAACTATTCTTCCTTCTTTCGGGCTCTCTTTATTTCTTGCTCTTATTTTCCCTCATTCCTTTATCTCTTTCACAATTCCCCCCAACTTCTTATATACATACAAACTCATGATGCCTACATAAAGTGACTCATTCTCCCTAAAACTAAGTGATACAGGTGGCATCTAACCTTCTCTCTTGAGAGATTACAATCCAAGATTATAATCCACTAATTAATGGCAAGTAACTGCTTGGCCTTATCTCATTAGAAGGCTTATTAATATTACTATTTATTTACTCTTACTTTTACATTTATTTATTTACTATCTTTAATTCTAATTTGGCCCAACTAGTATTATAATTCTATATTTGTGTTAATTTGGCCCCAAATAATAATCCCTATTTAATCTCATATTTGATAATCCAATGTCAAATTAGATTTATATATTTATTTTTTTAATAATATATCATCACATACAACCATAATTATATTTAACTATAAATATTTATGTGGTATTTAATTAAACGTTCAGGGTGTCACATCTATGGTACATATCCTACTACAAATTGGTATGATTTTATCAAAAATTTCGTAATATCAATCACAAAATGTGTAACCTCGCCACAAATTGGCATAACAAAAAAATGTTGTAACCAATTCACAAACTTTTGCTACACGAACCACAAAATTTTGAATATTTTATTACACTAATTTGTGGCAAAATTACGCACGTTATTATTGATATTACAAAATTTTGTGATAAAATTATACTAATTATAGTAGGGTGAATATGATACACACCCTTGGAAGGGTGTATACCATAGGTTTCCTGCTTTGAGGGGGAGGAGGGGGGGTATTTTTATCCAAGAAATTCCAAGAAATATGGGTAAGGTGGTAATTTTCATCAATTAATGTATTTTTGTGTTAATATCTCCACCAAAAAAAAAAAAAAAAAATTAATAGCTTTAATGACCACCATTGTTGCCACCGCCTCTCCACCTACATCTTGCCGCAATTACCATAACTACCACTAGGGGTGTAAATTTGGCCCGACTCACCCGGACCTGAGCTCGGGCTGGCCCACAGGCTAGCCTAGGGGGTATTTGGGCCTTGGGCAGACCACCGGGCCTAGGCTTGGGGTGGGCCTGGCTTGAACAAATTTTTTTTTTTTTTTTCTATTTTTTTCAACAAAAATTTTATTTTTTTCCACTAACAATTACACTAGGCCTCAGGGGGACCGGACAGGCTGGGCCTTGGGCTGAGCCTTTAACAGGCTGATAGGCTGGGCCCACAGGTTGGGCTGGGCTTCAAAATGATAACCCAGCCCAGGCCCAGGGTCCTAAGTTGGGTGTAACAACCCCGATCTATAATTAGCTAATAATCTTTAATTAAGAATGCCTAACAAGTAATTAAGGCGAGATTATGAGTTAATTGTGCATTATGTGCATGTTTTGTGTTTATATATGTTTGTTGTAAGAACATCTATTTAGAATTTTGCCTTTGCCCCTATTAATTAAAGGCCTTATCGGCATCTAAACATGAAATTGACTACATATATGTGTTATTTAAAATTTTTTAAATTTTATGATAAATTTAATTAGAATTCGATTCAGAATCAAATTATTAGAATTAAATAATCATAATTGATTATCCTTAACTCAATTTAATTAAGTCTCATTAATGAAGCTTATATAAGGCTAATTCAAGAGCTTGAGAATGGTTTGCACATTCATTTCTTCATCTTTGAGAGGCCAACGTAGGAGAGAGGGAGATAGAGTGAGAAGAGTTTGAATTCAAGCTAGGAGGAAGAGAATTGTTTGGAAAATTGAAAGAATTGGAAGAATCATACAAGGAATTACTAGATTTTAAGGGAATTGGGAACTCTAAGTAAGAATCATACTCTTAACCTTTATATTCAAGACATTAGTAAATGAATTCAAGATGTTTAAGTGTTTAAACATGAGAATTGAGTTTGGAGAGTAGGAAGAAGAGCATTCTATGTATGCATGTCCATTTCATCACCTTTTGAGTTTGAGTTCAAAGAATTCTCACATGCATGAGTTCATCTTGCCTTTGTTTTGGGAATTCATGAAGTTTCATACCAAATTACCACAATAGTTCATGTTTTGAAAGCAAGGAATTCATATCATTACATGCATAAGTATTTATACAAAGTTTCAAGCTTGATTTTGAACAATTGACTTGCTTTTGGGCTTTGATTTTTACGAAATGACTTTCAATTGATGAAGTTCTATGATTTTCTACATGTTTTCTAAAGTTTTGATCCCAAAGAATGTGTTTTGAAGCTTTGAATTTGAGTTTTGCATCTTGAATAGCAATCTGAAAATTCTAGAATTTGGTCGCACTACTTGAGCGTAAAATTCGAGCTCTCAGAAGTTTTGCAGAGTTTGGGAGTTGGCTCGAGCGACAAAAGCTGCGCTCAAGCGACCACCCTTTGTTTTGAACCTTAGCATGAGCGACTAAAAGTTAGCTCAAGCGTAAAATGCTAGCATCCAATACTTTTACAGACTTTGCAGACCGCTTAAGCGACCAAAGTTGCGCTCGAGCGAGCTGACCTATTTTTCAAAATTTGGTTAAGTGTTTTAAAGTATAGTTTGCATCCTCATTGCATTTTAGGCATTCATAGGCCATGTTTAAGTTATAATAATGAGGATAGGAGTTAGAAACACACGCTAAGAAAAAAGAATGATAAGTTAAACACCTTTGAGACGTGTACCCATTGTGTATCTATCACGTGTTTGTGTAGGTCACGTGTTACCGCCTGCCTGATCAATCTGTTCTGTTCAAGTGATTTGTTCTGCTCCTGGAGTTATCTGTAAGTAATAACTCTGTAAAGCTATGTTTGATTAAAAGTATTTTCTGATTGATATGATATGCTCTGTTTTCTAAAATACTATTTTATGAATCATGAATGAATGCCTATTTTTTTGAAATGTATTTGTGGCATCCTTAATTCACATGGCCCTTGCCTAAGGAAAACAATACCATAGCTTATGTTCATATGGCCCTTGTCCGGATGAAACAATACCGTGGCCTATGTTCATGTAGCCCTTGCTCGGGGGGTAACAATACCGAGGCCTATGTTAACATGGCCCTCACTTGGGGGATACAATACCATGGCTATATGTGCACAAAGACGTTGACCTTATGGTCGTCGGTACCGACTATGCATGTGGGTCTTATGACCAATCTGATCTGTTAGTTAATGGATGTATCACATATAATTGCTTATGAATTATGTATAAGTTTGTGAATCTGAATTTGTTTATGATATGAACTCTGATTTCTGAATCTGTGATGGATATCATTCATAAACCCTTTACTCTGTTGTTATTCACTAGACTCCAGCTCATTGTATTATGTATGTATGTAAGTGATCAAGTGAGTGACCAAGCCTACGTTACTACCTGGAGTTCTAATTTGGTCAGCCAGCCACCGTGCCTCCCGAGAAGGTTCCTGAATTAAGAAGTGATCAAGTGTGGTGAACCATGTTTAAGACTTATGTTTTCTTTTGTTTTGCCTGAACAAGTTTCTGTACTATCTGTATTGGGTTAAGACCCATTCTGGTTTATCTATATATAAATTGACGTCATATATGTAAATACAAGTTTGAAATTTTCTATCCCATGTATATCTACACAACTCTATGGACATTAGATTTAAATAATTGCTTCTGCTAGCCTCTTAATTTTACTAATCTGTTCAGAGGCCTTTGGTAATCCCAGAATTTCTAACCAGTTACGATGCTAAACCCATTGAGACGGGTTTGGGTTGTGACACTGGGCTCGGGCATGGGCCTAACCGGGCCAAGCTCACCGCAAGCCACAAGCGGGCTTCAGACCACCCACAAGCCGCGAGCCATTTTTACACCCCTAACTACTACCATCATCACCCCCACCTATCTACCTACCACCACCACCATCATTTTATTGCCACTAATGTACTTAAAATACTACCATATAACCCACCTTCATTGTTGCTACCATGACCACCTACTACGTTGCTTCCACCACCAAAACTATCAACCTACCACCACAATTTAAGATGGAAAGTAAAAATATAAATATTAATAAATTTAAAATCTAAACTTCTCGTATGTGTCAAATAGCATGATTAAATTCAATCTACATACCATAGAATTTTTCACACTCAGTATCAAATTTTCAATTTGTTGAACAGCACCTAAGGCTATGTTTCAATCTTAACTTTGAGGAGAGAAAAATACAAAAGGGAGAAAGTGAAGTGAGATTAAAATAACTAGATACTTCTAAAAAAAAATCATTTATTATTTACTTACCCAAAAAAGAACTGAATATACATATATAAGTAATTTCATTTCACTTCCATTCTCCTTCACTAAGCAAATAAATTCATAATCCCACAATATATAGATATATATATATATATATATAAAGTTAATATCAATTGAATAAGGACCATCAAAATACATGAAGGCCTTGTTTGAAAGATCGACTATTTTAGTTTATTAATTAATTTTGTTTGACTATTTTAACTTAACTAAAATAATGTGTTTGGAAAGTTAATTGACTTTTTTCTTTCTCTCTTTTTTTTTTTTTTTTTTTTTTTTTTTTCTTTTGTAATTGATTTGATGGTTATGGAAAAAAAAATAATAATAATTATGGGTTGGATATAACATTTTGTCTTGTTGACTATTTTAACCTATTTTGTCTTTTAGTGGGCTATTTTAACCCAACCATCTTCTCAAACACCCCCAAACAATTCCAGCACTTCCTCAACAACACATCTTCCAAACTCCCTGTCTAGTTCCAAAACATTCACATCACCTTTCTATCAACTCAATTCTAATTTTCAAGTAACTTGGTTTAGAGACAATCATTCACCTACAATATTTGTAGATTGAAATGTGTGAACATAGGGATAAAATAAACTATAAGCCATGGACGGACAACTGAAGATGCTATAAGCTACTACATATTCCCAAAATGATGAAGAGAGTTCTATGATAGTCCATGAAATCATAATATGACCAAACCATGCCATGTTAGTGATGCCCCATGGAGGAGTTCATCAACTCCAAATAACACAAACCGAAGCTTCCATTTCTGGTCCAATAAAGTCTACTTTTGACCTCAATTCGTAGGCATTTTCATCTTCTCCACCTTAACGCAAAGGCATACCCCCACCGGAATACTCAATCTCCTGGAAATGGAAACAAAACTCTTAAATCTTATGAGAAATACTAAGAAGTTATAAAAATAAAATATATAAACCCTATGAGAAGTAGCATTTAATAAATACATAATGCTGTTTGTTGATCATCAATTTGTCAAGGGAAAGAAAAAATGAATGGGAAATTGAATTTAATTATACACATTCTTTCTTTCTTTCTTCCTTTCTTTCTTCCTTTTGTGTGTGTGTGTGTGTGTGTGGGAAACAAAATAAATTTTTTTTAAACTTCTTTTACTTAATTTTCTTTCCCTATCTTCTCTCTTTCCTTTTCTTTTTCCTTTTTCTCCACAAATCCAAAATCCAAACACAACATAAGTCTCAATCAGTTGGATCCTAAAAGGAAGTCATGAAGCAACAAATACACAAGCCATCTTAATCAAAAACACTTTGATAGAGGAGTTCAATAAGAACAATAAAATGCAAATTAAATTTCAAAAATAAATTTCCATTGGAGTGATTCAAATGATTTTCCTTCTAGTCATTCTAATTCCAGTAGATAAACACAGGTACAAGATTAATTATGCCTTCATTAACAAAAAAAATATTATATTGAAGAGAAGAAATACATGAAGACAAAAATCAGTAACAGTCTTCCAAATAATTTGTTATTCCAGGTATGGCAGGGTCGAGCCTGGTCAACAAGAGTTCGATTGTGGGTGGTACTTAGATTAGGATGAGTATGCATGTCATGGGTCAACTCATGAAAGATCATAGTGGTCAAATGTAAATGAATCCTTTCGGTTTGCCAGAGTGAATCTTTTGTGTGTGTGTGTGTGTGTGTGTGTGTGGCTGAGAGAGAGACAGAGACAGAGATGGAGACGGAGACAGAGAATGGCTACCTAGTGCACGAGACACCTGCTCAAGGGAAAGATTTGGACAGTGGAGAAGTTGTTTCCATGACTCAAACGGCTGCAAGTGAGCTAAGCCGAGCTTTAGTATGTTTGAATTTGTCTATTAAGATTTTAACGAGTTCAAACTTGAGCCCGAACAATAAAAATTTAACGAACCGAGCTCAAGCCAAGTTGGCTTAAGTTTGACTCGAGCCTGTTCACGAACTTGTTCATAAGCCTTAACGAGCCAAATAAATTATAAATTCATACTTAAGTATCAGACTAAAGTAACAATTGAAACTTTGATTATACAATTATATATACAATATATATAAACATACTAAAAAAAAATCAATATCTTACCAAAATAATAATATCTGCCACTACTATTATATAAATGTATTATCTATAGTTATATAAATAACATATTATCCTATTTTAATACATATTTTTATATTATTTAAATAAATATTAAATGAGCCCAACTAACGAGCCAAGCTAACTAGCCGAGCTTTAATATGTTTGGCCTTGTTTATTAAGATTTTAACGAACTCGAGCTCAAACGCAATAAAAATTTAACAAACCGAGTTCAAACGAGCCCTTGCCGAGCCAAGTTCAAGCCTATTTACAAACAATTCTGTTCATTTGCAGCTCTACACACCACCAAGGGCACTAATGGCAACCACCCTTTTCTTATAAAGCATGAAGAGATACATAAATTAAAATGCAAAGGCAAATTGTTCAACTACTTAACTTCTGACTTCTGAGTAGTACTAGTCCAGACTCTAGATGACACCACAAATTTATGAGATCAAGTAGGTTTTCAAAATTTAAAAAAAATGAAAACTTCACAAATAGAATCAGGGATTCAGTTGAAATGCACCACGTATAATCATAAATTTAAAATGTTAACATTAGAATGAGAATGTGTGTGCGCGCCCGCGTGCATGCAAGAAAGAAAGTTCTATTGGAGATAAGATTATATTGTTAAAAAAAACAAGAAAATATGAAAGATATCAGAATACATGAATATCCCATGATTTGTGGTTATCATGATTTTTTTTAACTTTTTTTTTTTTGATAAATAAATTTTATTACCACAGCATCAACAAGATGCTAAAAGAATACAAAATGAATCCCTCAAAACAGGGACCTAACCCACTAAATCATCAACAAAATCTAAGATAACAAATAAATCTGGATTCACCTTTCCCGACACCCAGCTTTACAAAACCCCCAAAAACCAAGTCTCGATACAGGAAAAGGACAAAGTACTTCCTTGAAAAATCCGACGATTCCGCTCCAGCCAAAGCAACCACATCAAACACAAAGGAGCTAAAGCCCAAGCCTTCTGCCGCCACTTCCCCGCTCAGCCACCCCCCCAACAACAAAGAACCTCCCTGACTTGCTTCAGCTGAACCCACACCACTCCAAACAAAGAGAAAATAAGCACCCACAAACAAGAAGCAAACGGACAATGAATCAGCAAATGGTCCACTGTTTCCGCATCCGCACAACACATACAACACCAATTAACCAAGATATGATGCCGACGGATAAGATTGTCAATAGTCAAGATCCTACCAAAAGCTGTTGTCCACGCAAAGAAAGCCACTTTGGATGGAACACCAGAGACCCACACAGAACGCCAAGGGAAAACCCCCCCTTCACCACCACACAAGGACAAATAAAAAGATGAGACTGAGAAAACACCTTTAGCCCCTGGAACTCCAAAACCAAGACATCCGCCCTCTTCCCGCCTAACTTGAACCCCATGTAGAAAGGCTAACAAATCCACCAACTGCCCAACCTCCCAATCCTGTGTATAACGACGAAGAACAATATCCCAAACCAAACCCTCACCCTCTGCAGCCAAGCAAGACGCCACCAACACATCAGGATCCACCACCAAACGATAGATGAAAGGAAAACGCTCTAGCAAGGTAACCTCCCCACACCACTTATCCTTCCAAAACCGCACCCTTACTCCATTGCCCACCCAAAATTGGACTCGATCCTAGAATTGGACCCTGCCCAACCAAATCCCCTTCCACAACCCACAACCAAAAGAACCCATTACCACCTTAGTACACCATTCTCCTCTCCCCAACCCATACTTAGAAGCCACCACCCTGTGCCACAAGTGATCCCGTTCTTGAGAAAACCTCCATAACCATTTCCCCAACAAAGCCAAATTAAACCTACATAGCCTACGCAACCCCAAACCCCCAGCCATCTTAGAGCAACAGACCTGCTCCCAATTAATGAGATGATACCGAAACTCCCCACCATCACTGCCTAGAGAAAATCACGCTGCAACTTTTCCATCCAACGAGCCACCGACATAGGAATAACATGCACAGACATAAAATAAGTCAGAATACTACCCAACACACTCTTCACCAAAATTAGCCACCCTCCCTTCGATAGATATTGCCTCTTCCACCCTGCAAGCCGGCGCTGAACCCTTTCCAACACCCCATCCCACACCCCCTTCGCCTTATAAGGAGCCCCTAAAGGCAACCCCAAATAAGATACCGGCAGATGAGACACCTTACAGCCCAAAATTACTGCTAAAGACGGAAGTTGAGCCACCTCTCCTACTGGAATCAGCTCTGACTTCGCCAAATTGACCTTCAGACCTGAAACCACCTCAAAGCATAACAAGACACATTGCAGGTACCCTAACTGCTTGGGATTAACCCCACAAAAAATCAAAGCATCATCAGCATACAACAAGTGAGAAACACCAACCCCATCTGCCACCATAAAACCCTCCAACAAGCCCTTCTACACCGCCCGAGACAACAACCGACTCAACGCCTCCAGGCCAAGAATAAACAACAAAGGGGACAATGGATCCCCTTGCCGCAATCCCCTAAACGTCTGGAAATAACCCGCCGGTGTCCCATTCACCAATACAGACATCCGCACCGTCGAAATACAAAACCAGACCCACTGCCTCCACTTTTCCCCAAAACCCATCCGCTTCATAATAGCCATCAAAAAATCACAGCTGACATTATCGTAAGCCTTTGCAATATCCAACTTACAAATCACACCTGACTGACCATCCCACAATCGAGAATCCACACATTCATTGGCCACTAAAACCGCATCTAAAATTTGACGACCACTCACAAAAGCATGCTGGGATTCTGACACTACCTCCCCCACCTTCAATCTCAACCTATTAGCTAAAACTTTCGCCAACAGCTTGTACACACTACCCAACAAACTAATAGGACGAAACTGCTAAATATCCTCAGCCCCTCCGACTTTAGGAATCAAAGCAAAAAAAGTCGCATTGAAACTCTCCCCAAACTGGCCCGTTTGATAAAACTGCGACACCATTGCCATCACATCCCCCTTGACAATCTCCCAACAGTGCTGGAAAAAATCCATTGTAAAACCATCCGGACCAGGAGCCTTATCTCCACCCATCCCCTTCAAAGCCCCCACTACCTCTTGTTCTGTAAACGGCTGCTCCAACCCATCAAAATCCGAAAGCATATCAAAATCTAGACCAACAACCCCCGGACGCCACCCTTCCTCCGGCCTCCTGAATAGATGCACATAAAACCCAGCAATCCCCATCCAAGCCTCCTCCGCATCTGTCAACACCACCCCGTTAACCCGACTCTTCTCAATCTAATTCACCATGCAATGCACATTTGCCATCCGATGAAAGAACTTTGTATTACGATTCCCTTCGTTCAACCACAAACACCTAGACTTTTGCCTAAAACAGACCTCCATCTGTGCAATTCGAACAAAATTTGCCCGCAAACGCTCTTTTTGAACTAACTCCTCTTCCGCCAAACCCGCATGAACTGCCGCCTCATCCAAAGAATGTAATTGAGCCAACATCGTGGCCTTCTGCCCATCCAAAAGACCAAAGACCTCTTTATTCCAGTGTTTCAAGTCTGCCTTTAAACATTTCAGCTTCTGCACCAACCTATGGCTCGGAGAACCGAACATAGTATATCCCTCCCACTAACATTTCACCCTATCCACAAAACCATCCGATCGGAGCCACATGTTCTCAAAACGAAAGGGCGAAGGACCCCCTATGAATACCCCCACCATCTAATAGAATTGGCCAATGATCAGAAACTGGCCTAGGCAACCGATGCAGAACCGCCCCTGGAAAGTGCTCCTCCTAATCTCCTGTCACCAAAAACCAATCAATCTGGGAAGAAAACCAGCCCCGAGACCATGTATAGTCCTCCCCCTGCAAAGGCATATCCACCAAATGCAACTCATCAATCAAATCAGAGAAGTTCTGCATCACACCCGATATACAACCCTCACGAGATCGTTCAACCGGCCATCTCACCAAATTAAAATCACCCCCTACACACCACAGTGTCTTCCAACGAAAAGCAACACTCTAACTCTAAAAATATCCGCCTCTCCACACCCTGCATCGGCCCATACACCCTTGTAAATGCCCAACGAAAACCATCCTCCACACATTTGAACAATCAGGACACTGAGAAAGCCCCAACCTCTGACTCCTCTCTCACCACCACCCTACTATCCCAACATACCAGAACCCCTCCTGCCACACCTACCGCCGGAAGGAACACCCAATCAATACACCGACCACCCCCGATCTCCTGAATAATATCCCTACCCAGATACTCCATTTTGGTCTCCTGAATACACACATCTGCTTTCACACTTCTCAACAATGCTCCCACCGCCACACGGTTCCCCCTATCATTCAACCCACCCACATTCCATGATAAAAGCTTCAGTCTCATTTCAACAAAAGATGCTTCTCCCTCTCAGGCCACACCTTCTTCCTTTGCGCCCACCAAATGACTATCATAATTAATAGAACACTCCAGCTTACGCAACTCCCGTTCCGCCTTCTGACGATGAACCCCATTCCGAACAACTTCCTTTGATGGAATCCCACCACACCAAGACATTTCTACCGCCGAGAATAATCGTATAGCCTCTGTCTCATACCCCTCAAAAGAAAACCCAACAACCGACTAACCTTGCTAATTCTCCCCAAAACCCAATCTGAAACCTCCAAAGCTGAAGGCTCCAAAGCCCCAAAGCAATCTCCATCAATAGACACTCTTCCACCCAACCCAACATGTTACACTGCTAGTGGCTGAAGAAGCCAAGAGTTTGAGGCGTCCTCATCCCCTAACACAGCCAGACCATCAGATACATCATCCGCCAAATCCTCCCACCTTTCTGGCACATTTGACTGCAGACCAACCGCGGCCTGTTCCTCTTGCAGCGGAACCACCACCCAAGCCTGACTATCCTGAGCCTCTGTTAGAAGAACTGATGGCTCGCCCTCTGTTTGACCTATAGGTCCCTTCAGAAACTGTCCCGCTCTCTCCCGACAACCATCGTCAACCCCCAACACCAAGCCAACAACTCCATCTTGGTACCCCCCCTCATTCTACTCGATTGAAGACGCGAAAAGCCTATTTGCATGGGCTGACAACAGAATCTCCTCCAATGACGGTCGAACACCCTCCATCTTGTCGGCGTTCGCAAGCACCTCACCTTCACACCTAATCACTGCAGACAAAGATTCGAAAACCCGACTAACAGACGAGTTCAAGTAGGCTTCGACATGAGGATGAATCCGACCTCCCTCAACAATGGGTTGAAAACGTGGGGCCAAACCTCATGGATGCAAAACAAGTGGCCCTGAAGATATACCCAAAGGCCGTCGGCCCCATCATTGGGTCGATCACCCAACTGGCCCAATCGGCCTTGCACTGACAGGCCCAAATCTTTTATTACCCAGACTTGAATGGCCCAACCCAGATAGCCTCCCACCCTTCACATTTTGACCCAACAACACAACCCCCCGACTAGACTGTTGCGAATTTCTTAGCCCCTTAGGCCCAGGCCCAAAAGGCTGGCTATGGCCCAAAATTCGCTGCCCCAATCTAGGACCCGCTAACCCAGAAAGGTAGTTCCGAGATCGTCTCCCACCATCTGGCTCCGCGATTGACGAACGGAAACCATGGCCCCGATCTCGCACTAGCGTCCTCATCGCCGGCCGCCAATTCCAAAACCTACCACCCGGCGACCACCAAGACTGATTTTGGCCAATCCACCCCCAACCTAGATCGAAGCCCTCTAGTACCAAAGCTAAACCTTCCCAACCTCCATTCATCACTGAAATGAACATCTGTTGACGACGTTGCCCCAACGACATGACCACCTACACCACACGCCCATCCTGCTCTGACCTCAGCCACGCTGCCACACTCCGGCTTCTACCCGACACACGACCCAAAAACAGACCACTGTTTGCCGACGCCTCTGCTTGCTAGAATCGGCCTACTAACCACCTCATCTCAGCCCCAATCAGAACTATCTCACTGCGTCAACCCTGTCCTCGTTCCACCACCGACACCAAACGGCGACCTCTGGTATCGGCACCAACATACTCGTAAGATCGTGGACCTAAAAACAACCTCCGTCAAGGCCCACGCTCCAACACCAGCAAAGGATTAGCCGGTCTCCCTCTCCCTCTGACACGAACGTTTTCGCTCATAGTTGATTCATCCTTTTCTCTTACTATTGGTTATAATTTCAAACATACATCAATAATTATTCCAATGATCAAACATTTATTATCAATGGTTGACTCTAACATACACTATTGCATCAACTAGCTCCTCTTTTAAGTCAGACTTACTAGAAGTTCCTCATACGTTTCATATTTTTGTTTCTAAGAAAACAAGAAACACGTTTTTTTTTTTTTTTTTTTTTGGGAGAGAGAAATCAATGGTTAGCTATTTTTTTGTATCTTTAATTTATTTCAATCCCTTAACTGAAGGGATTTGATTATATCTCCTACTTTACAATGTTTTAAAAACCGGACCAGTAAATGAATCGAAAAAAAGATGGAGTGGACGAGTCACCTGTTCAATAGTCAGATCGAACCCGAATCAAGCCGTGATGTTATAATTATTTTATAAATATATTAAAAATAAGACATAATAATAATATAAGAATTAAAGTACATTTATTTAAAGGGTAAACAACCAATAGGTCCTAATAGTTAGACTTAATTCCCATCAAGTCCTATTGCAAATAAGTCCTAGTAAAATTGTCGTTAAAAATAATTTTTTGTGACGATTTTTTGTACGTTGCTAAAAATTAACAATTAGTGACTTTTTTTTTGTTATGGTTTGTATAAATTGTCACTAAAACTTACAATTAGTGACATTTTTCTATGACTAATTTTTTAAATTGTCGTTGAAAATTAAAAATTAGTCCAATTGCATACAGGCAAGTGTATGTAACTTTGTGTGGGTATGTGGAGAGAGAGAGAGATTTTCAATAAAGGGGAAGTCCAAAAACATAAAGTAATTGTAATCATTTAGCAACAATCATTAGTAGTGCAAGTAGAAAAATTGCTTGGACCAATGAGTAGTGCAATAAATACTCTGTAAAAACTTCAAAACCAGACCTTATAGAGTATCAATTTCCTAAAAAACTATACCCGCTCGTCATGATAAACCAAACCAAAGCCTTGTGTTTCAATCAAGAGGGCTAAGCTATATATGAATCATTCTCCACCATTCTACTTTGTCAATAGTTATATGCTTGGTTAAATCATGATGATGCATGAAAGAAAAGAATCCATGACGGAGCTGGCACAAATTAACTGGGATAAGGAATCCTAAAATACAACACGAAAATACTTCGACGTCATATCAAGACCATAATTCAAGTTCTAGCCTACCAAGTGGAGCAACTCAAAGTACATTTAGGGGCAACTAACAAGTAGATCCCCAAACACGAAATTCAAAAGAGAATTGAAACTATGAAAACCAAAGTTCACGCCTTGGAATCAGCATCAACAACTCTTCCAATTTACAGCCATAAGACTTATAGTGGGCACTAAACATCAAGAAAGGTGAAAACAAATAAGAGATCTACTTATTAGAGAATGAGAAATCTACAGAGCTTTATTGATTAACTGGGAACACCACATGTAAAAAGTATATTAAAAATTAAATACCAAATGCCCAAGATGCACAGGTCCGGCCCTGAGGGGAAGCCCAAAAAGTAACCGCTTTTAGGCCCCCCAAAAAATGGCTGCAAAAAGGGCCCCAAAAAATACAAGCTTTTATAGTTCGAAAAATAAAAATAAAAATAAAAATAAAAAGAGGCCCACCTATATGAAAATGGTCCAAATAGAAGTGTAGAAGGTCACCTAAAAGACACAATTTGAAGGCCCAATTTACATTTTAAAAAAGTTTGGGGTTTGAATTAAAATTACACCAAACGTAATCTACAATTGGGTTTCTACAGGAAGTAAACAAAATAAAAAAATTAAAAAAAAAAAAAAAAAAATTGAATTCTTTTTGGATGTAGCCTCATATGTATGTATAAAAAACAGCGCCAAAATAGTATAGATTAATTTGTATTTGGGAGGAAAAAGATTGAGTACACACCTAACCTTTGGCATAATGCACAAAGTGGTTGCCCTGAGATTTGAACCCATAACCTCAAGCTTATTAGGCCAAGGTTTTACCATTGAACCAATGTACACGTATGTATAATTGCAAAGTGGTCGTCCCGAGATTTGAACCCATAACCTCAAGGTTATTAGGCCAATGTTTTACCATTGAACCAATGTACACATGTATGTATAATTGTAAAAAAAAATTGATACAGAATTTGATTTTATTTAGGTTTGTGGTTGTTGTGATGTAATTCTTAGGGCTTTTTTTATTTATTATAAAAATAAATAAATTAATAAAAAGAAAAAAAGAAAGAAAAAAAATGGTGAAAAGCCCATCCCTAAGGATATAAATCATTAGATCCAAGGTAAAATCTTGTTTGGTAAGAAGGACACACCGGAAAAGGTCGATGGAAAGAGGCATCGGTGGCAGAAAAGTCAGCAACGACCGGCGACAGCAAGCAGTGGTGATGAGGTAGAGAAATGTGTAATATTCAACAAATAGATTGTTGAATGAGTGACATATGTCACATTTCAATACATAGTTTGGTGAATTTCAACAAATAGATGGATAGGTTAATTTTAACAGATAATTGTCATTTTGGACAAATTTTGCCTTTTTGGCCCAAAGAAATTAGAGCTGCATAAATGGACTTGTGGCCCAAGTGCCCAAAAAACAAAAGGTTTGTGGTTGTGATGTTTAGTTTTGAGTTTTCAAAATTGTTGTCAAGTTTTCAATATGTATTTTTTAAATTTTGGAGAATTTTTTTTAATGTTTTAATATAAAAATATATATATATTTTTTAGATCCATTTAATCTAGACACTTAAAAAATACAAAATTTGTAAATTTTTTTAAATACAAAAATTCAATACATTTTGTATTTTGTATTTATTTATTTATTTATTGAATACTTTTTAGATTTCTTCACAAAAAATTTACTTTTTTAAGTATAGCAGATGCATCTAAAAACATACAAATAAAATAAAATAATTGACTAAACAAAGTTCACTAATGACAATAAAACATGAAAACTAAAAAACCTCAAAAACTGTTTTTGAAAACTCAAAATCAAACGACGTCAATTTATGATTTTTTTTTCCATCTTAGCATTGAGGATATAATTGTGAAAATAGACAAGAGGGCCCCAATCTTGGGGGTTTGCTTTGGGCCTCCAAAACCTTAGGCCCGGCCCTAAAGATGCACCATTCCAACATCCTAAAGGGAATAGCCCTCAAAATGTCGACTTACACTAGTGGTAGAGTCAGATGTTACATTGATTTGGTTGATATCATTAAAATTTGTAATCGATGGAGCTGGCATCACTTAGCTAAGATAAAGCATCATGGACTAAGACACTATAAGGGAAATACTTGGAAGTCAGTTCAGGACCCTCTCTTCTAGTTCTAGCCTATTGTGAGCGCAACTTAAAGTACATTTAGTGGCAAATTCAAACAAACAGATCTCTAAACATGAAATTCAAAAGACAACTGAAACTATAAAAATTGCAGTTCATGCCTTGGAATTAGCATCAAGAACTCTTCCAACCTACAACCATGACTTACAGTGGACACTAAACATCAAAAAAGGTCAAACCGAATAAGGAGATCTGCTTATTACAGAATTTAAAATCTATGAGCTTCATTGACTGACTCAGAATACCAGTGGTAAGGAGTTCATTAACCCCCGAAGTGTCAACCTCCTAAAGAGAGTAACCCTCAAAGTGTTAACTTACAGTTGAAGTCAGAGTCAGGCCTGCTACATTGATTGGTTGCTATCATTAAAATATGTAGGAGTCACAACCCATTCCCCTCAGGACAAGGGACCACTATTTTTTCCCCATTTTTATTTTATTTTATATATATATATATATTTTAAATCAGAAGAGTCAACATACAAGTATTTTATTTGGAGTTAAAACAAATTAACTTATAGAGAGTTTATTTAGACTTTTTTGTGCTTCCTAATTTAGCAGACATTGTTACACTAAAAACCTTGTAAAGACTAATTCAACCACCAGTTAATTACAAGATGAATTCAGAATGACAATGATAAGATCATAAAATTACTTGGGAAGAGATTAAGCACATAAATGCAACCCTTTTAATTGCATGAACCTCGGGTGTTGAATACATCTCCAGTGGCAAGTAGAATTTGAGATTGGATATCTGCATTCTTTATGGAAAACCAGATCTCCCTAGGTGGAACCATTCTTTCATATTTTTCTTTCATATCTTCATTTTCTCCTCCATTAAATCTGATTTATTTTTCAACCACAATGCAATGCAACTTATGCAATACTAAGAAACCATGCAATCTGTTCAAATCAATTACAGCTGGCATCACTTAGCTAAGATAAAGCATCATGGACTAAGACACTATAAGGGAAATACTTGGAAGTCAGTTCAGGACCCTCTCTTCTAGTTCTAGCCTATTGTGAGCGCAACTTAAAGTACATTTAGTGGCAAATTCAAACAAACAGATCTCTAAACATGAAATTCAAAAGACAACTGAAACTATAAAAATTGCAGTTCATGCCTTGGAATTAGCATCAAGAACTCTTCCAACCTACAACCATGACTTACAGTGGACACTAAACATCAAAAAAGGTCAAACCGAATAAGGAGATCTGCTTATTACAGAATTTAAAATCTATGAGCTTCATTGACTGACTCAGAATACCAGTGGTAAGGAGTTCATTAACCCCCGAAGTGTCAACCTCCTAAAGAGAGTAACCCTCAAAGTGTTAACTTACAGTTGAAGTCAGAGTCAGGCCTGCTACATTGATTGGTTGCTATCATTAAAATATGTAGGAGTCACAACCCATTCCCCTCAGGACAAGGGACCACTATTTTTTCCCCATTTTTATTTTATTTTATATATATATATATATATTTTAAATCAGAAGAGTCAACATACAAGTATTTTATTTGGAGTTAAAACAAATTAACTTATAGAGAGTTTATTTAGACTTTTTTGTGCTTCCTAATTTAGCAGACATTGTTACACTAAAAACCTTGTAAAGACTAATTCAACCACCAGTTAATTACAAGATGAATTCAGAATGACAATGATAAGATCATAAAATTACTTGGGAAGAGATTAAGCACATAAATGCAACCCTTTTAATTGCATGAACCTCGGGTGTTGAATACATCTCCAGTGGCAAGTAGAATTTGAGATTGGATATCTGCATTCTTTATGGAAAACCAGATCTCCCTAGGTGGAACCATTCTTTCATATTTTTCTTTCATATCTTCATTTTCTCCTCCATTAAATCTGATTTATTTTTCAACCACAATGCAATGCAACTTATGCAATACTAAGAAACCATGCAATCTGTTCAAATCAATTACAGCTTCTAGTGGTTCAACTCTCTGTAAAAAGAATCCATTATTTTGTAGTCACCAAAAACCAATCTCTGCCTTAGAACTCACTATCATTTTTCAAGGGGGGGAAAAAAAAAACAATCAAACAAACAAACAAAAAACACTTTAACGAATGAGCCAATTGCAATACCAGATAGAACTTGTTTTGTATTAAAAAAGAAAGAACTAGTGGTTTGGAATCTCTTGAAAATTCAAATACAGTGCATAACAGCAATTTCTGTATGGCCAAAACTAACTTGAGCAAAGAACAATATGTTTTTTAAGGCCAAAAAGAGCAACACCAACTTAGAATTATTATACATTAAACTCCACCTTCAAATGTGTGTTTCTGCACTTGTTACTGAAGGCAAAAGTCTCCTGATAATTTTTCAACAAAGCTGCATATCTGCTGTGATTACAGCTCAAACTAGGTTCCAAGAAGTTTGGGATATCAAAACAAACTGATCCTTCATAAATGGTATTGGGAAAAAATTGAAGTGAAGCAGATGACTCAAGATTGCATTGGGACTAAACAATTGATTTTTCTTATTGTTGAGACTTAAACATTATAGTGCCATTAGTTCCTATCGAGTAATTAAGTCTACGAAGGAGACTGAATATCATGCAGTTTGTACCAGATCTAGCCCTCCAATGATTAATCCTCATGTCAGATTTTTAATCCACTAATTCAGATGAGTAAAACACTCCAATAGCATTGATAATTTTTATAAAGTAAAACATTATTCGCATATGAAAAGGGGGGGCAAAAAATAATGCATGCCATTAGGTTCAAGGATTGAACCTGAGCAGGGGGTAAGGATGAAACCCAGTCTGATGCATGGGTTGGGAGAAGACCCAATGAGTTAAGCTGCCAACATCAAGTTTGATAAGTAACCCCCAAAAAAAAAAAAAATTCATGAGATGAAAACTTAGAAAATTAATTTCTTATATAAGCTAAAAGAAAATGAAAATGCATCTTACCTTCCATACACCTAGTGCTAAGCCCCCTAAATTAAGGGCAATGAACAGTAGTTTGGGCCCAAGAAGGTCTACTCTATTGTCTTTGTATGGCTGGAAAACTGCAGAAAAAATTCAGAGTTAAACATTATAGAGTTTAACAAACATGCATGGACATTGCAAGGTAAAAGATTACGCAGAGATGAATTATTTAAAATCAGGCATCAAATTAGCTGCCTTGACCATATAACTTCTGCAAAATGATATCTCTTTTGGTGCATTGTAAATACAATGCCTTAAACATTGGAGAAACAGCATACAGCTTCATCAATTTCTGCAGATAAATTTGGGAAAACATACAAGTATGCACGTTATGAAATAACCCCCCCCCCCCCCCCCCCCCCCCCCCCCCAAAAAAATAAAAAATAAAAAAAACACTCTTCCCAACAAAAGACAAACAATCAAACAAATATTAAAAATAATAAAGGGGAAGGGATCACATAAACAGTTAAAAAACTGATATTACAATTGCTACAACAGTTGGACCAAAAGCTTGTTAACATTTCTAAACATAAGAAATGAAGATAAATTATAACTAAAAGAATGTAGCACATGGGAGGACAATACCTTCTAGGGCTGCTCAAATATCCAAATCACCTGCCCAAACCAACCGATCCGTAAAAACCAAAAACATAAGGTTTCGAAAGAGTCAACGGTCAGCTGCGGGTTCCAATGTTGGGAAAAAGCAATTTCTTGGTTGGCAACGGATTTAAATATGATAGAACCGAAAAATCCAAACCGACCGAATTATATCTAAAAACAATAAACAATTATGTTTTCTCTACAGCCTTATCTCTTCTCACTGTTTAAGTGTATTCAGTTGTCAGATATTTATGTCTTCTCAAACTCTATCACTTTCTCTCTCTTCACTTGCATTCCTTCTCTCTTTCCAAGACGATCTCTCTTTCTTCCCGTATTATTTTTTTCTCTTTTTCCGGAAAACTTGCTCTGTACATCTTGATGTTTTCTTTCTCTTTTCCAACAGCCCTCTATCTCTCTTCCTGCACAATTTTTTTCCCCAATACTCTCTCTATGTATCTTCTTTACATTTTTATTCTTTTTCCCAAAGTACTATTCTCATATATATATTTTTCTTTTTTCAAAATTCTCTCTTCTTTACCTTTCTTTTACTTTTTGATTTCCCAAAACAGTATCTTTATTCTTGTATATATTTTTTTCGTTTCCCAAAATTCTCTTTTCTTTACCTTTTTTTTTTCATCTTCCCAAAACACTCTCTCTATTCCTGTGTACTTTTTTCTTCTCTCTCTCTCTCTTCCTTTATGTTTCTTTTCTTCTTTTCCCAAAACCCTTCCAGAACATCTAACCTCTCAACTCCCTCTTTTTTCAATGTCCCTTCCTCTGGTTTTCGTATCTCCATCACTTTGAAAATGGCAAAACTCCCAACTTCAATTCGGATTGCAAGGCTGTTCAAGTGAAAGGTTGTGATGTCTTCACCATAGACAATGACCATGAGTCCTTTCTCAATTGCAACGTCAAGCTCCAAGTTCACTGTTGATTTGAAGATTATGTAGAGCTAAGTGACAATCTATGAGTTGTTATGTTTTTTTTTGCTGATCATTTTGTATTTTCATTTTTAGTATAAATTTCTATATATTTTTCATGGATTTAAAAAAAATAGTAAAAAGATGAACATTCATTCATATTTGAAATTAAGGTTTTTGAGACTTTCATTTTAGTCATCTGTGATTCTTCGAGTTTTATACACCGACTGAAATCCAACCGCCACACCGACGACCAAAACTTTTTTAGGTCAAACACGGGTAACAAAATCTCCCACCTGAAATAGTCAGTTCGGCCAATGGGTTAACTATAAACCCGGGCCGACTTGATCTGTGAACAGCCCTAATACCTTCAATGAACAAAATAGAAAAGAGTAAAAATTTTCCATAAACAAAGGAAATATTTCTATCCTCTTTGATGTTTATCGTAATGGCAAGTTTTTTAAGCTCTAACAGTAAAATTTAGAAGATCTAATGAAGCATTCTACTCTCAGTTGAAAGCACATGGATACATTGGAGATATTCAAGATAAGCACTTTGTTATACGATAAGACAGTATTCAGTTGTGTTCATCACTGGGATATACACTCTTGAGTGAGATTTTTGTTGACAGTTGAACTTTCATTGTAAAAAGGGTTTGCACCCCTTCCTTTTGCTCTTGCGAAAGTAACTTTTGTGAGTGGCTTTTGGGACAAAATCACTTGGGTTAGATGTGACTAGCATCAGATCCATAATTAGCTACTGAAGTGATTAATGGTTAATCACTTGTTGTAAGGGTTCAATACCTCCAGAAAAGCTAGGGGTTGTAGCACTATTTGAAGATTGTGGAGAAATTCCAGATACGGAAACTTGGGGAGTGGATGTAAACTTAAGCCAAACCACTAAAAATCATGGTGTTGATATCTCTTCTCATCTTTCTTATTTCTGCTTATATTTGCATGTGTGTTGTTCGCATTGCATATTCATCATTTAGAGTTTGTTTACACTGTTTTCTCTCTCTACATTAGACCCTTCTACATTTCTAAGTTAGGTCAAAACGCATTAGTTTTCATTATTGCTCAAATCTTTGAAAAAACCAATTCACACCCCCTCCTCCCCATCTCAGGTTGTCATTGTTGGGATAACAAGTAGTTGTAAGTTGTAAATAAATAGCTGATTCATTTTTTTAATTTTAATTTGTCTATTTTATTTATTTGTTTAACATTAAAATGTCCTTTTTTGTTTATTTAGTTGTAAGATTCTGCGAATGTCAAGACTCTAATAAATTAATGCCTTTTTCCATATAATAAAATTATGTTAATAAATTAAAAGAGGTGCATTATGAATTTCTTGCTTCATCCTTCAATAAAAACAAAGGCCTTCAGTTTGTGGTTGGTATAAATTACTGTTGGAGGTGACTCTAGCAATGAATAGATTTGTATGCTCAATTGCTTCTAAGGGCTAGCGTTTAAGTTGTCAAAGTGGGTTGTTCAAAGGGAATCTACAAGGTGGATGAGTTCAAAATCCAGCAAAATCAGGTTCAAAATGGAAGTCTATATAATATAATATAATATAAATATACTAGCTCGGCCAACCATAAAGAGCAATGCTTGCCAAAGCATGTAACAAGACTACACTTTGTGAATCTTAACTTTACTGGAAAGTTGTTTGTGAATCTTTACATTTTTTATGTATAATTAGATAGTGGTTTTACTTTCCTTTGCTTGTAAGAGGACGTATTGTCCTCACTTTGCATCTCCTTTTTAATAAAATCCCTTGTTGTTGATGATCAAAAAATAAAATAAAATAGGACTACCTTTTTGACAAGAGGCCTTAGCCTCAATTTATATGGTGAAAAGGTCTTATTGACAAGCTCTTTGAGGTAAGTGAATTGTGACCACATGCACTTCATCTATTGGTTTGTACAAAGACCTAAGAAATTGAACCTACTTTTTGAGACTCTCCAATGACAGGGTTCATAAGAGTGGCCCTCTGAACCAAATATCCAAAAGGTTCCCATTTAGCAATTTTTTTTTTTAAACAATGACACAAGAAATGATTAGGTGTTTAAAGAAAATCAGTAAAACTTTCTTCTTAGCGGCAAAAGCACAAAAAAAAAAAAAAAAAGAAAAAAAGATGAGTATAAAATGTAGTACTGATGGTAGATCATGCTTAAATTAAATCAAAATACCAAAAACCATTACAAACCCTTTCTTGTCAAAAACAATCATTTTAGACCCGAAACAAATGTGATTTTTAAAAAACATGTGTATTAGTAAGATTTTACAAAGTTGTGAGACAAAGGAAAAAAAAAAAAAAGACTCACAGCTCCGATCTGATTGTTTTAACATTATGCTACGTCTGTTACATCCTAAAACTGCGTCACCGCCACCATTACTGTGGCCACAACAGAGTTAAAACCTTACTTCATGCTAATATACATTTATAGGGAAAAAATTGCCACATGACAAGAGAGAAAGCTAACAGTGATGGCTAAATCCGATGCCAATACAAAATAGCAAATAGAGAGTATGCCTGATGGAATTTGTGAACACATGTGACTTCAGGTCTTACTGAGACATTTGGGGTTCTATGATGATTGACCTATGAAATTTATATTGTGACAGTTAAGTTTGTCATCAATATTGCTCACAATCCAATCAACATGAAAAAACCAAACACATTGAAGTTGACAAGCATTTCTTTAAACAAAAGTTGAACAATGGTTTGGTTGGTATGCTCTGTGTGATATTTGAAAAGCAGTTGGATGATACTTTTATTAAAGGACTTAGTAGTAAGGTTTTCCATCATATTGTTTGTAAGTTGTACATCGAAAAAAACATGAAGAAGAGTGTTATGTTATATGTTATCTGATGTAAGGATATTTTTGTACTTTAGATTATTGGAGTACAAATATAACTTTGTAAGTGACAAGGAAGAGAACCTTGATTGATTCTCACATTCCTTCGCCTCTTTATCTCATTCTTCTACATCTTATACATCTTTTATCTTTCATAGCAATTTTACTTCTTTTGGAGGAGGGTAGTGGAGAGCAAGTATGATTCGGAGATAGAAAGGTGGACATCCAAAGAGGTTACAAGCTCTATGGGGTGGCACTTTGAAAAGAAATTAGAATAGACTAAGTTAATCTGGTAGGGATCTTTACTTGACAAATGATGATGGTCATAGAGTGAGGTCTTGGATGGATCAGTGGTGTGCGGATGCTCATTTATCTAGAATCTTTCCACAGCTCTACAAGATCGTAGCCAATACAAATATCATGATCTTTGATTACTAATCCTTTGGAAGCAAGAATACTGTTAGAGCTCTAGATTGGAGGTTGGAATTTGTCAAGGCCTTTTTGGAGTAACTTTATAGAGTGAGAATAAATGGAAATGGGGAGGATGAATAGAAATGTAAAGGCAAAGGGAGAAAGGGAGAAGGTTCAAAATCAAATCTTTCTACCTAATTGTGTGTGTGTGTGTGTGTGTGGTGGGGGGATGTGGTGTGGTGGGGGGGTTGGTTTCCTTGGAAGCATATATGGGAATCAGATGTTCCTACCAAGGTAACCTTCTTTGTTTATACGGCTGTTTTGGATGCTATCCTCACCATTTAAATTTTGGGTAAGAGAGGATTCTTTTTGCCTAATTTGTGTAGCATGTACGAAACAATGGAGTTAGCGGATCACCTGCCAATTCGTTGTGATGTTGCTAGAGATTCGTATAGTTATTTGTTTTCTCTGATTGGAGTTAGCTGGTTTATGTCAGTTTCATCCTTTAGATTTTCAACCATTTGGATCATAGGTGATGTGCTAAGAGTGTGAAGTGTGGACTGCAGAGGGTGGCTCCCATGTACTTACTATGGTGCAATCGCAGAAAGAAACTGACAAACTTTTAAAGATGTATAGATAATTATGCATAGACTTAAGGTTACTTTGCTAGGATCTTTTCATTTTGGTTGAAAGATGACTTTTGTGAAAGCTCCTTTTTGTTGGTAGATTTTATAGGAGAGTAACATTTTGGGAATGGGATATAATTTTTTGATTTCTTTGGGTGTGTTTGGTAACGTTTACGTTTTCAGTTTATATTTACAAAAATGTTATAAACTGATTTTTGTTTATTTTTAGAAAAACATAAACTACAAACGCATTTGGTACTTGACAAAATGTTTAAAAAAATTTAAAAATATAAAAAAGAATGAGAAATGGCAAGTGGTGGCAAGTGGCGGCGGAAGACAATGGTGGAAAGTGGTGATGGTGGATGGTGGGTAGCTAGTGGTGGTGGGTGGTGGCGGGTGGGTGACGGTGGCGGGTGGTGGGTGGTGGTGGTGGCGGGTGGTGGTGGCAGGTGGGTGGCGGATGGCGGGTGGTGGTGGTGGTGGTGGTGGGTGGGCGGGTGGGTGACGGTGGCAGGTGGTGGGTGGTAGCGAGTGGGTGGTGTTGGTGGCGGGTGGTGGTGGGTGGTGGGTGGGTGACGGTGGCTGGTGGTGGGTGATAGCGAGTGGGTGGTGGTGGTGGTGGTGGTGGTGGTGGTGGCAGGTGGGTCGTGGTGGCGGGTAGGTGGCGGGTGGTGGTGGTGGTGGTGGGTGGGTGGGTGGGTAACGGTGGCGGGTGATAGGTGGTAGCGAGTGGGTGGTGGTAGTGGTGGTGGCAGGTGGGTGGTGGTGGTGGTGGCGGGTGGCGGCGGTGGCGGGTGGTGGTGGCGGGTGGTGAGTGGTGGTGGCTGGTGGTGGTGGCGGGCTGTGGATGGTAGTGGCGGGTGGTGAGTGGTGGCGGGTGGATGGCAGGTGAGTGGTGGGTGGTGGTGGTGGTGGTGGTGGTGGTGAGGGGTGGGTGGTGGTGGCGAGTGGGTGACAGGTGGGTGGTGGCTGGTGGTGGTGGCAGGTGGGTGGTGAGTGGTGGTGGCAGGTGGTGGTAGGGCGTGGGTGGTAGGTGGTGGTGGCAGAAGACGGTGGTGGAAAATGGTGGCGGGTAGTGGCCAGTGTTGGGTAACAAAAAAAAAAAAAACTCAAAACTCAAAACAGAAACACATTTTTTGTGTTTTCATTTTTTGGCCAAATTTATAAACTAAGACTACTGATTTATAAATAAAAAATTTTACCAAACAAGTTTTTATTTGAGTTTTTTATATTTTTGTAAATATAAACAGAAAACTGAAAACGTAAGTGTTATCAAACGGCACCTTTGTATCTGTTTCCTTCTCATTTCCTATTACGTATAGGGGTGACGCTCCTTGGTGTCCATCCAACACAATTCCATACTCATCAGAAAAAAAAACTCTCAATCTTTTTGAATTGATCATTTTAGGAATTCAAACTATAAAAGAGGAATTGGTGCGCTTTTATTGATGCGCACATTGTCAAAGAATTTCAATGAACTTTCATCCTCCCTAAAATTGGTGCACTCTTGCCCATGCTAAATACAACATACTTGATTCCTCCTAGGAAAAAAAAAATAGAATATGGAAAGAAGACAACAAATTACCCTAGTTTACATGGGCTTGCAATGATATCAACACCAAATCAACAGACCAGCTCACACTCATTCTTTAACAAAGAAAATCAATCAATTAACTCAAATCTCATTTTACATCAAGGGAAGCATCTATAGATGCCAAACAACCCTAAAGACAAATAAACCTATCAACAAGCAGTCAATGCATCAAATCTACCAAATACCCCACAGTAAAATTGTAGATCTTAATTTTTGGGATCATCTTCCCTCAGTTGTTGCTCCTGCATCCTCTACATATTGACAAGAAGCACCGTGCCACTCCAACAAGAGTAGGCATAGAGATATTTTCCACTAGAAACTCTCTTTGAAAAGCAGGTTTTAGTCTTCTAAAATTTCACCACACCCAATAGCAACTCTCAATAAGATTATTCTTCCTCCCATTACCAATTTCAGTAAAACTGTTGAACACTAGTGTTACCATTCCCTTCTCAATCCATTTGAATTTAGCTTCTATAGCTAGAATTCCTCATAGCTCACTCCTCAAACTAGTCCTATCTATCCTCCAATTCATCAGTAATATCAAAATATGATATAATCTTGCACTTCACTGAATCACCAAAAAGGTATTTATACCATTGTCTCAACTTTCGTTAACAAATTGAAGTCTTTTCATGAACTTAAAACTACTCACTCCACTTCCCCCATCTCCATTCACCATTCATTAAAAGAGGGCCAGAAAGAAAATTCCTAAGCTAAGCCACGATTAAGCAGCATGTCTAAATGGAACCAAGCCCAACTTGATGGGATTAGAGGAAAGAACAATATGACCATAACATGAAATAATAGATCTAGAAAATGCCTCCTCTATTACATCCAGGAAAAGAAAGGAAAAAAGAAAAAGAAAATTCTCCCGATCAATATGGACTGATAATATATTCACTGTATTGCCAATGGATTCTTTTGCAAATGAGACCACATGAAGGTGGAAAGCCTTAGAAGATAGTCAATGAGATTGCAAGAATTTGATAATAAAAAAGAAAAAATTAATGAAAATCCCCCATGCTTTATGTAGCAGAAAGGCGACCAAGTTTTTCCTTTACTTTTAAGAGGTTTTAATGACAATAAATTCCATCCCAAACAAACAAATAGAACAACCTAAGCCACCATACATAATTTCATCAACAAACATAAAATTGATAGAATCAAAATAAATACTAACAACCTCATCTATATTGCTCACCAATGTTACATGACTCGGATGTGGGTATTGGGTTCAAGTAGGCCTGTAAATGAGTCAAACCGAGTTAAGCTTTGCAGGGCTCGAGCTCAACTTGTTTGTTCATCAAGCTCAAAAATCAACTCGAAAATTAATTTAGCTTGAGCTCAGCTCAGCTCGATAATGAAGAAAAAGTTTGGCTCGATAATCAAGCTCGATCGGCTTGTTAAATATTATTCTATATTAAATACGCATATATAACACATTTTACATTATATTAATAATATATTTATCCTATATTTAAATACATAATAAACAAGCCAAGCTTTTCTAGCTAAAGCTCAACTTGTTTATTAAACCAGCATAAAGTCTATCTCGGGCTTGTTTATACATGTAACAAACCAAGCAAAGCCCTTAATGAGTCAAGCCAAGTTAAGCTCGCAATTAATTCGATTCATTTGCAGCCCTAGGTGAAGGTGTATATTTAGGTGTCAGATATATCAAATCTCTAAATGAAGGATGTGATGCCCCAAAAATGGATTCTACACATCGAAAAACCCTAAGAGTCGTCATTTCCAAAGTCATCGGACCACCTAATTAACCCGGATGCACTATGATGCACCGTAGCACCAAGGGTCAAGAAGCACTAGATAAAATTCAACTTCTTCTTCTTCTCCGAGCAGCATGCACAGACAAACCCTTTTCCAACTTTCCAACTTTGCTTCGACCTATCTTTTGGACTCCATAACTTTCTCAATTCTTAATGGTTTTACTCCGTTCTTTCGCCAATCTCTTCACCTTGCTACGTATTTCGTCCTACACCACATCGCCTTCTCACTCCTTCCCGTAATGGGTGGTTTCAGCACACCAAAAATAGCCCAAAAACCAACTTCGAAAATTCAAAGATATCTCCTCTTTTGTTTTTTTCTCCTCCATCATCCTCCTTCACCTATGGCACGCTGTGGCGAGTGGTTCTAAGTGGTAATGGAGTTAGATTAAAGGTGGTGGCTATGGAGTTCGGGAGGTGGTAATGATGAAGCTCACATGGGTGGTGGGTTGGTGTTGCGTGGTGGACGTGATATATATATATAAATGATTGAGAGAGAGAGAGAGAGAAAGAGAGCAGGTGAGGGTGAGGGTCAAGGTGAGGGAGAGACAGCGCCGAGAGAAGGAGAGGCATGGGCAGCAAGAGACGAAGTACGGAGCAAGGTGAAGCGATCGGCAAAAGAACGAAGTAAAACCGTTGAGAATTGAGAAAGTTATGGAGTCCGAAAGATAGGTCGAAGCAAGGTTAGAAAGTTGGAAAAGGGTCTGTTCGTGCATGCTACTCGGAGAAGAAGAAGCTGAATCTTATCCAGTGCTTCTCGGTCCTTGGTGCTACGGTGCATCCTAGTGCATCCAGGTTAATCGGATGGTCTGATGACTTCGGAAATAACCACTCTAAGATTTTTTGACATGTAGAATCCATTTTTGGGGTGTCACAACTTGGCATCAAAGCCTAGGTTCAACCTTTACCCACGTTTTTCAGCTTGTGGTTAGAGACAACCTAGTTATAGTAACCATCATAACTTAACCATTAGTTGCATCCTTGAATTGATGACACCTCTTTGAATGAAAAATCATCATTTCTCTATCTTGATTGAGTCTTTCCAATTCATTGAAGTATATCGTCTTAAGACGATCAATTGACAACTTTTGATCCTTGGTTACTCTATCTAGTACGAGAATTCTTATAAACAGTTGCATTTTTATGCTTAGTCTTTACTCAGTGATGAATCTTGGATATTTAGTTTGACATGCGTATGGCCAACGCAATTTCAAGCTAGATATCTAGTTTAGTCAGTACTTTCATAACCTTGACCCCATTAAAGTCCGAAACCGTAATGTCATCCATTCCATTTTATCGTTCATCAAAATTCCATTTGATCCTTGTGTTAATTGATACTATTGCTATAGCCACTTCGTATTCTTTCATCTCTAATACATGTATATCAACCTTGGGCTTAGAGTTAGCAATTAGAACTCTTTTGGGGTGACTCTTTTGTAATCCGAACCTAGACAGTGTAAATTTCTTTCTGTTAATCCAGTTTTGTTCATCGCATTCCTTCATATCTGCAATATATGTTAGATCATTAGAACTTGTATGCAAACCCTTATGAATTGTTTGTGCGCTTGATTCTCGAACCCCGAGGCATGAAGATGTCTGACTCTAACATCATCTTGAACACAGATTGATCGTCTGTACACCAAGTCGTGATTGGTAGCCACCAGAAGAAGGAAATTACTTATAATGATGATGATGATGACGCCAAGGGGATAGCTGGACATCCATCTCTCTGCAAAATTGTGATGACTGCTGTTCAAAAAAATGGCAATTACTACTTTATCTTCCTCAATTTGGCATTAGACCTCCATCACTGAACTTGCTTTGTCTTCCTCGTCAACCTTTCCTAGATATCATTCCCTTTGTTGCTCTTGAGAAATGTATTTTTTTCTTCATCTTATGCAACAAATAAACCCTGAAGAGGTGACAATTTCTTGTGTTTGGTTCATTTGTTTGGATTTACAATTCCAATCAAAAAAGAAAAAGTTTGTCACAAATTAACACACCCATATCTATGTGGAAAGTGGTGTCAACATGGGTACTTGCTCTAAAATGGCAAGTCCATGTAACATAGTTGTTCAACATCCTCTCATTCCAAATTTTCCATAATCCCACCAGACGAGAAAACACCATTCCTAAAAATAATTTTAGCAATTGCTCCCAATAATTTTCACAAACCCTCCTACAAACCTTCTTATCAGCAAACTCCAATTTAGTTTCCCGGACCATGGCAACACTGGATTCAGGTGCATGATAAAGTTCTTAAACCATACAACTCTTCATATGACTATATGAGAGCCCAACCCCCTTGAGTTCCAACTTAGGATCTTGAAAGGAACACAGAACTAGCACCCACCTCACTAGTTTCCCATAGCTATACTATAAATGCAACATCCCAAGTTCTTCAATTACCTTTTCCCCACTATTTTCCTGAAACACTAAAAATGACAGCTGGAGTGGCAATATTGACCCCACTATTAACGCTAATCTCACCCAAAAGTAGTTTGAAACCTAGTCATGCAACTACCCTCGTCATTGTTTAATTCCTCTTCCGATGTTTCCATATAATGTGCCTCCAATGTGAACTCAAATCCTGCCCTCTTAAACTCTCGGGGACTTGGCCAGGAAACTTTGGTTAATTGGAACAAACTTCCCCACTAATTAAAGATTGAACAAATGACCTTCGATCAATGGTTTCTTACTTTCCGTTTGGAACTCAATTTTTCTATTAATAGTATGGCATCACATTATCCTGACTAATCACCACCACAACTAAGAGTCACACATTATATTACAAGAGGAGACACAAAAGTGAAGTTGACCTAAGGTCCCAGCTAAGAAGAATCAAGATGATTAGAATGAGTGAAGCTGATAAAGGAATAAAAACACAAAGAAATTTTCTCATATCAAAACCCAACCCACCCAAAAACACACACACACACACACACATACACACGCCACCACTGAAAAAATTCCCCAGGCTATGAAAATATGTCTGCAATGTAAAAAAACAAAGGGAAGTTGAAAGAAATATGAAAGTTAAAAAATAAAAATAAAAACAACATTCTGTGCCTTACCTTTCCCAACTCCTTGAAGAGCACTTATGGGTTGCCAAAGAGCTGAAAATGTAATACCAATGCTGAACAAATGCACTGTATTTCCAGCCATCCACATCATGAAACCCATCATGAGCAAATTCTTGAAAGGGGCCTGCGCCACTTCCCATGCTTTCTGCTCAAATAGAAATCAGCATTGAGTTAATATTACAAATACACAGCTGTCAGTAGCAAATTAGCAATTATGGTACCAAAAAACTGATAATTATAATTTAAAACAAAAAGATTTCATATAGAAGTAGGTTAGAGAGCCTAACAAAACGACTGAGTGCAATCAGACAAAACATGTTATCTGTTAATCAACTACTCCCTCCGTCCCAATTTATTTGTCCATTTTGGGGAATCCAACTTATTAAGGAGACAAGCAATCATTACACATCAATTCAAAATTTAAAATATTTTTACCATAATACCCTTTAATTTTGAAATTTAAAATGTGTTTGTACTTGTATATAATAGGTAATTTTGAAAACCTAAAAAATTTCAATACCCAAAATAGAAAGTGGACAAATATTTTGGGACGGATCAAAATGGAAAGCTGGCCAAAAAAAAATGAGACGGAGGGAGTATATTAGTTTAGCTTCAATCTTAGTTGCTCTCTATCACAGACCCCGCTTCGGAGGTCAAGTACGGGTGTTCGACACGGACACGTGTCGGACATGTTAGGACCCGTGGGACAAGTGGGGGACACGTTGAAGACCATTTTTTTTTTAAAAAAAATTATTTATTTATTTTTACTAAAATAGCATATCTAAGGTTGATAAATTTGATAAAATTAAATATTTGACTTCAAATAAATATTAAATTTAAAAATATGACATAATAAATATATAAAATTATAGGAGAATTTGGTCAAAACCCCCTCATAATAAAACTTTAATGCAATAAGGACAAGCACAAAAAGTTTTTCTTGAAAAATCCAACACACACCACTATTACCAAAATATCCTTAATAACTAATTTAATATTTTAAACTTTAAAATGCTATAACTTTTGATCTAGATATCGGTTTTTAATAAAATTCATATTTTTAGAATCCTCTCCTCATCCTCAAGATCTATCAAACAAGATCTAGGTTGACTAAAATAGCATATCTAAGGTTGATAAATTTGATAAAATTAAATATTTGACATCAAATAAATATTAAATTTAAAAATATGACATATAATAAACATATAAAATTATAGGAGAATTTGGTCAAAGCCCCCTCATAATAAAACTTTAATGCAATAAGGGCAAGCACAAAAAGTTTTTCTTGAAAAGTTCAGCACACACCACTATTACCAAAATATCCTTAGTGACTAATTTAATATTTTAAACTTTAAAATGCTATAACTTCTGATCTAGATATCGGTTTTTAATAAAATTCATATTTTTAGAATCCTCTCCTCATCCTCAAGATCTATCAAACAAGATCTAGGTTGACTATAAAATTCTTTAAAATAAAAAAATAAAAAATATTGTCGAAATTGATATAAACAGTAAAAGTTTATTCTGTTTCACAGTAAAATTTTACTGTCATTACCAAAGAAACTCAAGAATACACTACCAGAGTAAAACTTTACTGTCATTCTTGAACAAGACATCTGCAGGAAGGGGGGAAAAAAAAAAAAGAAACGAAACGAAACAAAACAAAACTGAGTAAAAAAAGATAGCCACAACCTAATGAGTTCAAAATCAAAACCTAGAATGAAATATTCGTATTAAACAAAAAAGAAGCCCTTCTTGGAGAGAGATTAGTGTCTGAGGTGCTTGATCTTGTGCTAGCCCTTCTTGCAAGAGTCACCAACGATTTTGACTCCCTTATTGAAGAATCTCTTGAGGTTTTTCGCTCTCTCCTTCACCTACTTCTCAAAACTTCCCATTCCAAAGCTCCAACAACTACTCCACACAGAGAGATATACAGTAGAGAGAGATGTAGAATGAGTAGGGATTACTTTCCTACAAGTAGTGAGCCCGGTTTAAGTATACCGGCAACAACAACAATAGACTTATAGGACTGGATTTTGTAGGATTTTGTGGCTACAAAAGTATTTAAAAAATAGGAGTTTAAGGATTCATAAAAAGGTAGGGTTTTGGGAATAAAAACACGAGTGTTTAGGGGCTGTCGGGTAGCTATTCTGAACACTATGAACAATGTCGTGAATGGTAATCTTGCTGGATAAAAGAAGAGGGGAGAGAGAGAGAGAGCTGCTTCACCCTCACAAGAGATAGGCCAATCACACAAACACAATCTCAAATTTTCATAATATTAACTCTGCTCTTAAATCATTGAGATTACACATATTTATAGGCTAATGACTCTCCTAATTCTACCAAGACTACAACTCAAATTTAGAAACTAAAAATATTTACAACTATTAATATTCTAGACCAACTATGACTTCCAATTCTACTTTAATCATAATAGGAAACTTTAATGACTTCTAATTCTACTTCAATATCGAAATAAAAAACTTGAACTTTTAACCACTAAAATTATTTTAGTCATAATAAAACCTATATATAATGACCCATTTAATAACTTGACCCAAAATAAAATCCATGGGTGACCCCTACAACCCATGTCCAACAATTATTGGAATTACCATTATGCCCTTAATTACTAAAACCTACTATACATGAAGACTCAATTATTCCAAATCTTTAAATCTCAATACCCTAAATGTGCTTCATGTGAAATTCCAAATTTGCTCTTTTTCTTCTTTCCATTATTTTCACCATTCTTCCCTTCATTCGAAAAAAGTAGACCTCCAATTTTCTAATGTTTAAGTATAAGGATTATGGAATCTTGCACTTGCAACCATTCAAATTGATTGTATTGAACGAACGATGAGAAAATCAAAAAGTTCAATGTTGTCATCAGCCCATTGACCACATCAAATTTATTAGGAATAATAAACTCAATGTGAGCTTCATTTTTCTTGTGAAGATCAGAAAGTTCAGCTACATTCACATCATTTTCTTTGGCTTCCTTGGCTTTAGAACCTTGATCGTGACAATCTTTCATGCTTTCTTTAGTAAGCAAATTAATTTTTGCCTTCGTTTCTTCAATATCCTCAATATTAGCAACATGTGCACCTTGCTCTTTCATGGTTCTTCAAAATCTTCTACACTATCAACTTTTTCCTGGATATTATTCTGTAAAATAGCAGCCAACAATCCTTCCATAAAAGCTTTCAATCCATTAAAAGTTGTCTTGATAGTATGTACATCACCCTTTATTGTGGCAATATCATTCTTAATTATCGCAAAATCTTTCTTAGTAGCTCTATAATTTGTTGACAAGGCTTCAAAATTCCAATTTAATTCAATGCTTGTCAACATTATAATAAAGAAAGCAAATTCATCAAAAGATTGGTAAAGAACAATGTAGGATCTTGAAGCTCTGATATCAACGAGTAGGGATTACTTTCCTACAAGTAGTGAGCCCGGTTTAATGGCAGCAACAACAATAGACTTATAGGGCTGAATTTTGTAGGCTTTTGTTGCTACAAAAGTATTTAAAAAATAAGAGTTTACGGGTTTGTAAAATGGTAGGGTTTTGAGAATAAAAACACGTGTTTAGGGGCAGTCGGTGGCTGTTCTGAGCACTATGAACAGTGTTGTGAATAGTAATCTTGCTGGATAGGACAGGAGAGGGAGGGAGAGAGAGAGAGAGAGAGAGGTGCTTCACCCTCACAAGGGATAGGCCAATCACACAATCTCAAATTTTCATAATATTGACTCTGCTATTGAATCATTGAGATTACACATATTTATAGGCTAATGACTCTCCTAATTCTACCAGGACTATAACTCAAATTTAGAAACTAAAAATATTTAGCAACTACTAATATTCTAGACCAACTATGACTTACAATTCTATTTTAATCATAATAGGAAACTTTAATGACTTCTTATTCTACTTCAATATCAAAATAGGAAACTTGGACTTTTGACCACTAAAATTATTTTAGTCATAATAAAACCTATATATAATGATCCATTTAATAACTTGACCTAAAATAAAACCCATGGGCGCCCCTTACAACTCATGTCCAACAATTATTGAAATTACCTTTGTAACCTTAATTACTAAAACCTACTATAATGACATCAGGATTAAAAATTATTCCAAATCTTTAAATCTTGATGCCCTAAATGTGCTTCATGTAAAATTCCAGATTTGCTCTTTTTTTTCTTTCCATGATTTTCACGAGAGATTGCAATTGGGGGATTTTAGAACTGAATTGGGTTGTTGTGATTGTGGGTGGGCAAAGGAGACGAAATGTTTCTATTGTTTTTGAATTACACAGAGGTCAAAAATGTCCATAAAAATCGAAGTTAAATTACCAAAAGGTCCTAATTTTGGGAGTTATAAACCATTAAGCCATATTGATAAATTTATCACTTGATAAATTTATCAATTTCTCTTGTTATTATGAATAAATTTACAGTGACATTTATCAATCAGGACTTGTAGGTTAATAAGTCTAGTTAATAGGACTGATTGGTAAACGCCCCAAAAATCAATGCGTGTCCTTCATGCCCTGGTCAAACAAAATGAAGGAGTTTGTGGATAAAGAAAATTTATGTTGGACTTCAAGCAATACACACCCCTTACAAGGGGCTTTTTACTAAATTTCCCAAAATTATATGTTTTTCACGTGTCGCGTCCTACATTTTTTAAAAATTTACGTGTCCATATCAGTACTTCTTAGGTTGCTCTCCACTGCAACCTACAAATATTAGCATTGCATGTACGGAAAACGGCTATGAAAGGCCTTGTCACTAAGATTATCATCAACATTTCAGAAGCTGCTTTTCTGGCAACAACTTGCACCATCTAAACTAACAACATTACCCCACAAATCATCAGACCTACTGAAAAATGGCAGTAATTCACAAGTTCCAATGCTTTTCCCATTGTCTCTCTTTTGATGCATCCAAATGTCTTTAAGAAATTAGTTTAGCTTAATAGATGGAGACATGGTTGTTAGAATTGTACAATTAACAACTCGATTCATACGATTCAATACGAGTTTTAAACAAAAAAAATCGAATCGTTTTGTTGAATAGGAAATTGAGTGAATTATGTGATTCAATTTGCGATTCACCATGGTTCAGTTCTATTTTTGTTTTTATTTACAAAATGCATGAAATGACCTTATATTTGCCAAATTATCAAGATATATAAGGTATTAATTAGTTATATTGGTATGCATGATTTTATATGTATATACATAAAGATTTAGTTAATTAATATTTACTTCATTTTATACACTGTGTGTGTATTTTCATATGAATATGAATATAAATATAAAAATTATATATCATATTAAATAAAATGAATCTTATGATCCACGATTCATTATTTCAATAAAATGATTCACAATTTGACAACAATGGAATGGGAAAAAGGAGAAGAAAAAAAAAAAAAAAGGAGTAGGGGAGCAAGTTGATAAGATGAAGTCGAGTGTTTATTGCAACTCTTTGTTCTAAATTGTCACACCTTCTGAGTACAACATGACAAAATGCAAGAGGTTGAATAGCAAACAAATTGTTATTAGTTAGTTACATTTATTTAACTTGGAAAAAATAGCATTAAGTGATAGAAAATTGGGCGCGCATTAAGGAGGTGGAAAACAGGCTTTCATAACTTGTCTGGTAAAGGTAATGTCTCAATTTCCATTATTTTCATATAGACACAATGACACCATACATAAATCAGTATTCAGTAGAAAGTGAATCTATGAGCAAGAGGATTAATTATTCCACATACTAGACTCGTAAACTATGAAGTAACAAAACAGTGAGTTCATTTATATCCTAACAATCTCAAGGTTTTACACCTCAAAACACATCAAATTATCCGTATTTTAGGCCACCTCAAAGCCAGGCATTTACAACTTTTGAGTTTTTTTCCACAAGAATCCAAAATTTGAGCATAAACAGAAAATTAATTATAGCCCACAAACAGGGGAAAAAATACAGATCAAAACCCTAAAAAATGCAGATTGAAATTACCTGAGATTTCCAATTGGCTTCAGCATCCTTCTTTTGGCGACTTAGTGTTGAATCATCCTAGAAGAATCTCACAAACATATCAGATGAGTAAATAACGACAAACCCAACTAAACCCAAAATGCAAAAACATCCTTACATACATATATATATATATATAGAGAGAGAGAGAGAGAGAGAGAGGAGACCTGATCGGAAGAAGCGCGAGAGAAGCCAGGGGGATCAGGGATGTCGCGAGAGGAAGGAGTGGTAGAATTGTCAGTGAAATCAACGGCCCATCTTCGACCCATCATCACCACTCCTTTCCCTTTCTCCATTCAAATGCTCTATCTATCTATCAAATTCTGTATTTTGGAGTAGTCTCTTTTGAAGCTTGTATTATTGATTTTTAGAGTCAGAGAGAGAGAGAGAGAGAGAGAGAGGAGTGATAGGTTTTGTGCTACGGCCGGCTGATCGGGTTCCCCACTTGTACTGCAACAATGAACCCTCGATGTGTCCAGGCTGCTGCTCTCTCAGCGGTTTAAGGCCGTGTTTGCCAATATGATAAATTCTTGGGGATTTGGTGACCTCACACTGTCTAATTTGTCTATCAAAATGACAAGAATTATATAGATCTTTTAAAAATCTTCTAATATTTTAAAATTTGTTTCTTTTATTATACTACCCTCATATATATATATATCTCCTGTAAAGTTATCCTCACATTATATTTCAGAATAAAATTTATTATGATTTAAAATAAAATTTTATATCGTTGAGCAAATCAACATGTTTTTAACCCGAATAAAATTTGACTGTTACAAAAAATAATACTAAATGAATGAACCATAATCAAATTTTACTTTTAGATCTATAAACAAATAAACAAATAAAATAAATAAATAAACCAATTGATATGCATTTTTGTTCACTCTCTATACGTTCCAACCCCAATCACACCAATGTTTTCCAGCTCAAACAGATCAGAGCTCGCACAGCTCATATAATCATTCATCATGCATTGAACCTCACTACTAGGCATAATAGAACTCTCATGTTCCTTCACTTCGCCATCAACACTCCTAAAATCATAGGCAAAGGTCTGAAAATATTAATATATATGTATATAATGAGAGCGAAAGTAAGACTTCTAAGTTTGAACAGAAGAGTAAGATTGAGATCTCAGATCTAACGTGAGGTGGAGATCTCAAATTTGACGCGATCAGGAGGCGACAACGGGGGGGAGACGGTGGTGTTGAAAAGAGATACTGATTGAGATGAACAAGAGATGTGAGAGAGAGAGACAGAGATCTAAAATCTGAGCACCACGGTGGTGAGTTCGTCATGATCGAATTGAAAATCTAGTTGAGAGTATAATAGTCAGATAAAATATTTAAATAATAAATTTTATCTTTTATACAAGATTTTTATAATTATGAAGGGGTTTTAAAAGTATATATATATATATATTTTGATCCTTTTAACAAGAAAAGAAAGGAAAGAGGGGTTTATGGAGTGACATAAATATGGAGATTATACAAGCAACTTATACTTTATTTTAATTTGAAAATTTGTGTCAGACTATTTAGGGTTGGTTTGGCATGTTTAAAAAAAGCTAAAAAGTCAAAAAGTCATTATCCTGTTTAAGTCACATCATCTTATACATCACCTCTCTAACACATCACTTCAAATCCAACCCAAACCCAACCTATATTTCATAAAAAGTCAAAAAGTATACTTATTTAGATCATCCCAAACAACCCCTTAGTATACGGTTATAGCTTATCAGGTAGAAACAGTTTAAATAAATTGAAAAAAACTAATTTTATAAAAGCTAGGTGAGAAATACTTTTAATTTCTACTTTCTAATTATCAATTTTTAGTTTAAAATAATCTTCACTAAACACTCCAAAGCCATGTTTGCCAATAGTGGATTAATGTTGCTAGGGTCTATTTGGTTTTGGTTGATTTTGTAGAAGAGTAATGTTAGAGATCCACGCTTTGAAACACACAAAGCCACTTACAATGACGTGGTAAGGAGGTGGCCCCTATATGATTGGATGTGTAATAAATTAGAAGTTGACAAATATAATACCACATCATTGTGGATACAATTGTGAAGGTATTTTGTGAGTTTTAAACATTTTCCTTTGCGAAAATTGAGTTTTTTGTTTTTTTTGTTTTTAGTGAGTTTTTTAATATTTTACATTATTTTTTTATTTTTTAGATGCACCTAATCTAAATGCACATAAAAAGTAAAATATTTGTGAAAAAATATTTTAAAAATTCAATAAATACACAAATATACTGAATTTTTATATAGATATTTTTTGTATTTTGTGAAATTTTTTAAGATTTTTTTCATAACTATTATACTCATAAAATGTATCTAGGTTAAGTATATTTAACAAGTAAAAAAACTTGCTTAAAATATTTTTTAAAATTATTAAAAACAAAAAAATACAAAAAATAAAAAATTCAAATTGCCGAAAAGTGAGTTAAACTAAACAAAATATGATTAATTCAATAGGATTGAATTAGTTTTTGATTTAGAATTACTTACATCGGGCTAATCCGAAAGCCAAACTTATTTAATTCAACAAATTCCATTAACTAAAATATAACAAAACAAGTATGGAACAAAAGAATTTGTTTGTAATAGATTGAACTAAATACAAACATTTTTTTTATTTTATTTTAAACATGAATTCAAATAGAATAGAAGAAACATGAATATGATAATCTAGGACAAATTGCAACCAAGACGGTTGCATTTGTCTTCATGTTGCTGTTAGCATTTGTGCCCTCAAAAACCAATTTATTGACTTTATTAATTGATTATATAAATTGCTTGGCATTTTATATTTTGCATTTTGTATGTTATTATGGGTAATGTTATATTTAATGTTACATATGATGTGAACATAAGGTCCCTTGGGTAACATTGTAGAAAAACATGCTAATGGTTAATGAACCAAAAGCTAATGGTTAATGTTCTAGGCTATAGGTGTTGATTGGGCGTCACACTACTATGGCCTACACCTGTTTTACTGCTATATGATAGAATGATTAGCACCATCATTGAGGTAGTGACCTTAGGCAAATAGGTGGATGTTATGCAATAAGTACATGCACTGAACAGGATTGGTTTTGAGAACACCTATGGAATGATCACTGTCAGTTTAAAAGGTAGTTCTATTACAATACACTTATTTTCCTTTGACCTGAGAGGCTTGTATAAATTAATTAACTATTCATTTAACTTTGACATTGTCAATCGGTGACGCCGTATCAAAGGCTATACACGGACATGTTGGGTTATGTGAGTGGTAATTGATTTATATAGGTGCTTAACATGGAATCCACCATTCTCAAAGTGAGAAAGTATATTCAAGCAATTTTTCCTATTAACATTGGACCAAAAGAAAACCGGCCGGTTACTTTTTCGTAAAAATATTTTATACATATATAATTGTAAAAATACTATTTTTGGAAAATGCTTTTAAGGTCCGATTAAAAGAAGAAAAATTTAGAATTCAGTTACATGAGTTAGGGCTTTTGATAGTGATACATTTGTCCATACCTAATAGCTCATGTGGAATATAGTTTGGTGGAAGGAAATTTGTGATTAATTGTAAGAAAGGGCCTCACTTGTAATTCTCTACTTTTAGGGGTTTAATTGTAATGTGTTGATGGACATTATTGCAATTAGTGGAGGTTCTATATTATCTGTTTAAAAGATAATTAATGAAAAAATTGGATAAGTTGTATCCCGTATATTTAAGATAAAAGATACATCTTTTATTTTATCCCCACAACTAAAAGATAGAGATCCCTAAGGATCCCACCTACATGCAAACTCTATCATGTGTTGTGTATATATATCAGATGTATTTGATACAAAAATTGGCCATCAGAATTTTTAAGGTCTGTAGAAAATATATACACAAAAATAAACCAAAGAGGGTGCAAGGTGAATCACTTTGGAGGCGAGACACTTGGATCGCTTGGTGAGGTATTATCAACAACTCACTTAGAGAAGGTATTTTAGATTGTGTAATCAGGTGGTGTTTCTTTGAAAAGTGTTTTTCAAAACAAATTATTTTTCCGCAAACTTTCAGTTACATGATATTTTCATAGATGAAATCCAAGAGCTTAGTTGTTCTATTCATCTTTCACCTGACATGGTGTTTCTCAGGCATACATATCTATAGAAAAATATATTGCCATATTTTATTTCAACTCAGAATTTAAATCCTTTAGCTATTGAATACAATTATCTTAGAATGTTTGTACGACAGTTATTTGTGTATGATGTGAAGATTGATAGTTGGGTTGATCAAATATGGTTAATAATATTAGATTCAACCAACAAAGAACTAAAGAGCATTAGCTAGAGTGACCAAAAATGGCAATCACATATGCATATTTGATTTGTATGTATTAGCAGATATTTTAATATTATAATGTGTTATAGATTATATTGTGTGCTTGGGCTCCAAGCAACTTAATCTCCAAGCTATCTTTCTTTGCCTTTAAAAAAAGTTTATTTCTCTCCAAGTTCTCTTTTTTTTTCCTCCAAGTATTCTTGCCCTCAACTCTTATTTTTTCTTTTCCTCTAAGTATTCTTGCCCACCAAGTAACTCTTATTTTCTTTTCTTTTCTTTTCTTTTGCCCCAAGTTTTCCTCTCCTATGAATTGAGCTAACCTCTTATCTTGAAAAAAACAAAGAAGTGTTTGTAATTTTATCATTTTTGTGTGAGATTATCAGGCAAAGAAATAAAATGGTGTATGTGATGAAACTTTAGGTTCAACCAATTGTGCAGTATTGGTGAACCATACGACTTAGTCGAGCTGTTGTATCCTGGGGGGACAAGTCAAGGTTTTTTCTGTTGCACCGGTGTGAGGCTTTGCCTAACCACAGAGGGCCTGAATCTCCTTAAAGATAGCGAATTTCTCGCGCCTCAACCCTTTCAATTGTAATTTTTATTATTTGTATTTTCTGGTGTTTTATTTGTAATTATCACCAACAATTTTAAGGAGATTCAAACAGTAAAATTCATGGAGCCAGTATTGGAGAAGCCCAACGAGAATACCGGTGATCTTAACAAGCCCTTCCGTTTTAAGAGATGGAAAGACAAGGTGCTTTTCTACCTCAATCTCCTCAAGGTGGCCTATATCCTGACCGAGAAAAATCCGAACAAAGTCTCCACTAAAGAGATGACTGACGAAGAGTATGCCGTGCATCTTGAAAAAATCAAGAAATATAACACAGATGTATAAATGTCGGTATTATCTTTTGAATTGTTTTTCGGATCAATTTTATGATTATTATGATACTACTTACACCACTGCTAAGAAAATTTGGAAAGCCTTGCAGAATAAATGTGACACTAAAGAGGCAGGCTCTCAAAAATATGTTGCAAGCCGTTTTTTCCGTTATCAGATGATAGATGGAAAATCAGTAGTGGAGTAAGTTCAAGATTTTCAGATGCTAGTGGTTGAAGTTAGATCCGAAGGCATCAAAATTGGAGACAATCTTGTTGTGGCAGGTATCATTGACAAACTACCATCATCTGGGAGGGAGTTTCAGAAGTCAATGCGTCATAAGCAAAAAGAGACGTCCTTGGAGACTCTAATCACACGGATTTGGGTGGAGGAGGAAGCATGAGGACAAGATGCGCTTATGACACAAGAGCATTCCACTGCAAAGGTAAATTTAACTTTTAGAAATACTTTACCTAAAGGTCGATTTCATAAAAATAGTCACTTGAAGCCAGTTAAGAAAATCTGGAAAAATACTGGAAGGCAACAAAATAAAAATTACCCGCGGTAAAAGAAATTGAATCAAGAACCCCCTTCACAAGATCTGACAAATGTGACATGTTTTGTGTGTGGCAAAAGTAGACATATTTCTTGAACTTGCAAATTTCGGAAACAACAGTCTTGACCACAGGCTAATGTTACCGAGGAACCATTTGTGGCTATGATTATAAATATTTTTATGGTTCAATATGTGGAAGGGTAGTGGGTAGACTCTAGTGCCAATAGGCATGTCTACTATGACAAAGATTGGTTCAAAGATTTTACTCCTTTTAATGAGGAGATGACTGTTATGCTTGGTGACTCTAGTTTAACCAAGGTGCTCAGATGCGGGGATGTTGAGCTGAAATTTACCTCTGGATGTGTGCTCAATATCAATAGCTAGAAGCTTCTCATTCAATAAATTCATATCCCAACATTTACGGTCCCGATCAATGAGTGAACTGACCATCAAGTTTTGGTCTATGTATTGAGGTGTGATTACCTGAAAAGAGTGAGGCCTAGGCACCCACTTATCACCCTAAATACGAACTTACTGCCCATTACCAATCCATCATTACAGACCCGCTAGTAAAAGGCCTCTAGCATTAAGAATGTTGCACCATGTGTATGATGGATTAGTTTCCATCAACATGGTTAGAAACTAGATTGTGGAAAATACTTAGCTTTAAGGATCCTAGCCAGAAATGAATCAGGGTGTTGAATCAATCTCTAACCTTGTTTCGCGAGCAATGCTAAACCCAATAATTGTCGGAAGCCCATCCCATTTAGGAGTACACAATGCCTTCTAATTTTTCCAATGGATTTTTCGTTCTTTCTTACGTTGACCCCACCAATATCGGCACACCAAGGAGTCCATATCCTTACATAGCGATTTCGAAAGCTAAAAACAAGACATCACATAAGTTAGAATGGCTTGAGCAACCTCCTTAATTAACACCGCCCGACCCGCCTCCGAAATCAGTTTTTCCTTCCAACTACTTAGTTGATTCCAAAGTTGATCTTTGATGTATTTAAACACCTCCCTTTTCAATCAACAATGCTAGGTGGCCCGAATTTTCTTGGCTCTTCTCGAATGTTTCAAAATGACGTCGTTTTGAGTGTAAAACAACATCGTTTTGACACATTTGAGCCATTCTGGCCACCAATCATTTTTCCTTTTCAATCTACCAACCAAATATGGCAAGCCCAAATATTTTCCAGATGCCACCATCCTACCAATCTACAATACAGCACAAGCTCAGACTGGGATTCATCAGTAACGTTGCCATTGAAGTAAATTACCGACTTAGAAAGGTTGATTTGTTGACCTGAAGCGCACTCATACTAGTGAATGATTTCCTTAATCACCACCAATTGTTGAATAGTCACATTATTGAATAATATGCTATCATTCACAAAGAAAATGTGGAACACCCTTGGACAACCTCGACAAATAGCAATACCCATAAGTCGGCGCTCACACTCCGCACGGTGAATCAAAGAGGACAAACCTTTAGCACAACTAAAAACAAATAAAGTGATAAGGGACACCCTTGGCGAATACTTTGGGTTGGGCGAAATGTCTTCATCGGTTTGCCATTGATTAAAACAAAGTATGAAATCGACCAAACACAGTGCATAATGGCATTAGTGAAGTTGGAACCAAAACCCATCATTTTCATCATACATTGGAGGAAATCCCACCCAATACGATCATACGCCTTACTTATATCCAACTTGAGCGCAAATTGACCACCTTGGTCATGTCGCTTATTCTTCGTGTGATGGAAAAATTCAAAGGCAGTGAGCACATTATCATTGATAAGCCGACCCGCCACAAAAGCACTCTGGTTTATCAAAATGACAGAGGGAAAGACTAGCTTTAGGCGGTTGGCTAGCACCTTACTAACCAACTTGTACACCATGTTACACAAACTAATGGGCTGAAATTCCGCCATGGTTTTCTATTTTTTTGATCCGGGATCAAAACAATGTAAGTATCATTAACCGCATCAACACTCTACGAGTGATTCAAAATGACTGTGTAACCTGATAGCCAACCACATGCCAAAAACGTTGGTAAACTAGAGCATGCTTCTCATCCAGGCCAGGTGCTTTAGTGGGATGCATTTGAACTAAAGCCATGAAGACCTCGTCTACAGACAAAAAGCTTAGATAACATGACTTGTAGCTCCCCAACAACTCGTGACCTGACCGAGTCGAGAATCGTTTCCATACCCCATGGATAAGAAGAAGGAAACAACTCCACAAAATAGTCCACCGCAATATTGGCCTTGTCATCTTCTGAAGTGCACCAACTGCCATTGGCATGTTCAGTTAGAATATATATTGTATATATTGTATATTAGGAATTAGGTAATTTCCTTTTCTTTGTATTTCCTTTTTCTGTCATAGATTTGGGCTATATAATTGATGCACTCTTTGTAAACAAATCACACAATTTAATATACAGAAATTCTTCAGAAACTTACATGGTATCAGAGCCGTTCTTTGATCCAAAACCCTAGAGCCGTCTCCATTGCTCTCTTGTTTGTGATTATGCCTCGTCTCCGTCAACCCATTTGGATTTCCTCTCTGTTTGTGCTATTTGGTAGTCGCACCCATCCAACGGTTCGACCCATCTAGTCATCGGCTCCTCACAGCTCGTCTTCTCTTTTTGGCTCTCCTTCGTGATCGACTCATCTGGTTTCTAGCTCTGAAAACCCTAACAGAAGTCGCAATCGTTGTGCGACCTGAGATTTCACATCTCTGTCTTCTTTATCGCGACTGTCGCGATCTAATTCTGACCATCATCAGACTCACGATTTTTTGTTTCTGGTTCGCGATTGCTGCTGTACTCTGTCTCAGACAAGTCGCGAACCACCTCTGGCCCTCGTCTTCAGGTTTGCTCTCTGGTTCAGCTTTGGATCTGGTTCTCAGCTTTGGTGGTGTGTTTGCTAAGTATTCTTGGTTTGCTGGTTATTTCATTCTGACCTTGAGATTTTCTGATAATTACACTCTAACCCTGGTATTTTCTGGTTATTGCATTGTGACCCTTATATTTTCTGGTTATTGTATTTTTCACCCCGAGGTTAGATTACTACATTTTGGTCCCTTCTCTGTGTTTGTCATGTCGATCACATCTTCTCATCAGCTCCAGTCTTTTGTCCCGCCCAAGAAGAGGCTTCTAGCCTCAGATGAGTGTGCTTTCTGCCATCAGATGGGACATATGAAGTATCAGTGTCCTAAGAAGAGACGTCTGCCTGCTCCATCTTCTCAGTAGTCTCCAACACAGTTCTGTGCTCCACCTCCAAGTTCTTCTTAGTCTCCGATTGCATACACTATCTCTACTCCTGCTCCTCATCCTGACTTGGCTTCCTTGAGTGCTCAGATTAGCCAGCTTCAGCATATACTGTCTACCTCCCAGCTATCTCCATTAGCCTCAATTGTTTTCTCTTTTCATTCAGGTTTGCTTGGGTCTTCTTCAGGTATCTCTTCGTCTGTTTGGCTTTTTGACTCTGGTGCTTCTCATCATATGACTCTTCATCTCTCTTTACTTCAGAATTATACTCCCCCTTCCGTTCCTATTACTGTTAATGCTGCTAATGGATCTAGTATGTCAGTTATATCTGTTGGGTCTGTCTTACCATCTGCTATGTCTGCTGTCTCTATTCCATCTGTCCTTTATGTTTCTCAGTTATCTGTCAGTTTATTATCTATCAGTCAGCTTGACGCCTTTGGTTTTGATATTATCTTTTCTTCTTCTATCTGTTCTGTGCAGGATCGGATGTCCAAGTAGCAGATTGGGATTGGCCACAAAGTTAGAGACCTCTATGTAGTGGAGAGCTTGCATCTACCTATGACAACTTCTCCAACTGCTTTTTCCTCTTTTCAGTTAGATTCTTTGTCCAATCCTTTCTACTTGTGGCATTCTAGATCAGGGCATTTATCTGCTGACCGCTTACGGTTTTTAGCTCAGTCAGGTATCTTAGGTAAAGTTTCTCCTAGTGAACTTACTAAATGTCAGGGGTGTAAACTTGCCAAAATGGCGGCCTTACATTTTCGTAAAAGTACTTCTATATCTAATATACCGTTTTCTTTAGTTCATACTAATGTTTGGGGCCTTTCTCCTGTTCTCACCAAAGGGGGTTCTGCATACTATGTGTCATTTGTAAATGACTGCACTCGTTACACTTGGGTTTATCTGATGACTCATAAGTCCGATTTCTATCAGATCTACCGTACCTTTCAGTCTATGATCACTACTCAGTTTGGGTCTACAATTAAAGTCTTACGGTCTGACTTAGGTGGGGAATATTTTAAAAATGAGTTCTGTGAGTATTTGGCCACTTTAGGTACCATCCACCAAACTTTCTGTACAGATACACCTGCCCAAAATGGTCGAGCCAAGCGTAAACACCGTCATCTCCTTGAGACAGCTAGGTCTCTTCTTCTCTCTACCTCAGTTCTGGCTTCATTCTCGGTGGAGGCAGTTCTTACTGCTGCTTTTCTTCTCAACTGCATGCCTACTCCCATTCTTTCTGGTCGGTCTCCTTATGAGGCTTTGTTCTTCCAAATTCCTAACTACTCCTTCCTTCGTATGTTTGGATCTGCCTGTTTTGTCCTTCTTTCCCGCAAAGATAGGACCAAACTTAGTGCCCGGTCTGTCCTCTGTGTCTTTTTAGGTTATAGTCCTACTCAGAAAGGCTACCGTTGTTATGACCCTGTCTCTCATCGCCTTTATGTCTCTCGTCATGTTGCAGTTCTTGAACGTCTGTCTTACTTTCAGCTTCCTCCTCTCACTGCTCCCGTTTCCAAAGAAGATTTGGTTCACATTGACCCATTTCTTTCTGAGGTCCCGTCTGATGAGTACATCGCCACTGTTCCTCCTGAGGTCATTTCTTCTTCTCCGTCTATGTCACCTATGGCTCATTCTTCTCCTTCAGCTGCTTCTTCTCCTTTGTTGTTGGTCTATTCTCATCGCAAGGCTCCCCTACCACTAGTTGTCTCTCCACCACCAGTTGTCTCTACTCCTATTGCTGCTCCTTCTGCTTCTGACGACTCTGATCCTGCTACACACCGCTATCCTTTTAATGAGCGTCGTCCTCCAAATAAGTTGGGTTGGTCTAATACATGTTTTTCTGCTTCCTATCATACTTTTTTGTCTGCTATTCACTCTTTTTTAGAACCTCAGTCTTACAGGGAGGCTTGTCAGGATCCTAATTGGGTTCAAGCTATGGAGGATGAGTTGTTTGCCTTACAGAAGACTAACACTTGGGAGTTGGTTTCTTTGTCTGCTGGCAAGAATTTGGTTGGTTACAAATGGGTCTATAAAGTCAAGACTCATTCTGATGGTTCTCTCGAGCGTTACAAAGCTCGCTTGGTTGCCAAGGGTTTCTTACAGGAGTATGGTATTGATTATGAGGAGACCTTTGCCCCTGTTGCCAAGATGACTACTGTCCGTACCTTGATTTCTGTTGCTGCTGTTCGACATTGGCCTCTCTATCATATGGATGTTAAGAATGCTTTTCTTAACGGATATCTCAGTGAAGAGGTATATATGCGTCCTCCCCCTGGTCTTCTCCACTATTCTGGGAAGGTTTGTCATCTTCGGCGTGCTTTGTATGGTTTGGAGTAGTCTCCTCGTGCTTGGTATGATCGCTTTCAAACTGCCGTTACCGAGCTTGGGTTTCATCCTTCTGCTTCCGACTCTGCTTTGTTTATCAGATATACCTCGGCTGGTTTTGTTGCTCTCCTACTTTATGTGGATGATATGATCGTCACTGGTTCTGACTCTTTTGTTATCTCTAAGGTCAAGCAACATCTCTTCCGCACCTTCAAATTGAAGGATCTAGGTCAATTACGGTATTTTCTTGGTATTAAGGTTGTCTCTTCTCCAAAAGGCTATTTTCTGTCTCAGGCCAAATATACTAATGAGGTTATTCACCGTGCCGGTCTTACTGATACTAAGGTTTTTGATGCACCTATTGAGCTTAATGTGAAGCTCAACTTTACTGATGGTGTCCCTCTGGATGATCCTACGGTCTATCGCGAGCTGGTAGGTTGTTTAGTTTATTTGACTGTCACTCGCCCTGATCTTGCTTATGCTGTTCATGTGGTTAGTCAGTTCGTTTCTGCTCCCCGCTCTACTCATTAGGCTGCTTTGGTTCGTATTCTTCGCTACCTCCGGGGTACCATCTTTAAGGGCTTGCTGTTGTCATCTACTTCCTCTTTAGACTTGGTGGCCTATGCTGATTCTGATTAGGCTGGTGATGTTACTGATCGCAAGCCCACCTCTGGTTTCTGTATGTTTCTTGGCGATTCCTCGATCTCTTGGAAAAGCAAGAAACAAACTGTTGTTGCTCGCTCTACTGTCGAAACTGAGTACCGTGCTATGGCTCATGTTACTGCTGAGCTTGTTTAGCTTTGTTGTCTTCTCTCTAATTTGGGTGTACCTCAGTTTTCTCCGACCTCCCTTTATTGTGACAACCGCAGTGCTATTCAGATTGCCCACAATACTGTCTTCCATGAACGGACGAAACACATTGAGATTGATTGTCACTTTGTCCGACAACATCTGCAGTCTGGCTCTATCTCACTTCCTTTTGTCTCTTCGGCTTTGCAACTTGCGAACTTCTTCACCAAGACTCACCCTATCGCTCGGTTTCAGTTTTTTCTTAGCAAACTCTTAGTGTTTTTTACTAAAACACTTTGAGTTTGAGCGAGGGTGTGAGAATATATATTGTATATATTGTATATTAGGAATTAGGCAATTTCCTTTTCATTGTATTTCCTTTTTCTGTCATAGATGAGGGCTATATAATTGATGCACTCTTTGTAAACAAATCACACAATTTAATATACAGAAATTCTTCAGAAACTTACAGTTCAGATCTTCAATTCTTTTCTTGTGATGTCGTTGGGTAGCTTTCACATGGAAGGAGTGTTCTGATCTCCATCTTGAATCCAGTTTGCCTGTGCTCACAAAAACCATAAAATTTTATCCTTCTCAAGAAGCTCATCAACCTCATGACGGAGCCCATGTAATCGTTCAAAATTTGGCTTTGTGAGTAAAATGGCGTCTCCTCCAATGCTCGAAGTTCTATAATTTTTGTTCGAATTGCTTGCTGAACATTACCGAACAAAAATGATCGAACAAAAATGTCACTAATTTGAAAAGAGAAAAGTTAGGGATCATGAAATTTTTTTTATGAAAATGATCATGAAAGATTTATGATTTTTGGATTACCTTGATTAGTGTGTAGTGCTTTATTCTAAGTGTAATTCAAAGGTCACAAAAACTTTCATGATTATTTTCATGAAATTTTTTTCATGATACCTACCATTGCTGATTTGAAAATATTTTTTTACTCATACATTGATATGTCATTTCCTTTTAAAAAAGAGAAATGATATATTTATTAACCAAAATAATATTGAAGAAAATAAGTGACTAATGAATAGTCCATTTTTTTTTATATACAAACTATTCCTGTAATTTTGAAAATTACATTTTATTTGTTGAATTTTTTAATTTTATAATAAATAATTTATTTTATTAATAAATCTTTAAGTTAATTAGTAATTTTTAATGATATCATAAATTTATTTCAATTAATAATTCATATAATTTTCTTATTGTATAGAAAAATAGTTAAAAATTTTATTTTTTTAATTAATTTTATTAAATAAAAAATTCTAATAAAAAATATTTATAATTTTGGGGTTTTTTTTTTTAAGGTCCTTGATGTTATGATTTTATAGCATAAAGGACATCAAATATTTTTATAATGTCTGAGGTCCATCAACAATATTTTCATAATGTCTAAGGTCCCTCAACCTTGATCCAAAGAAATTTCAGTCCAGAGAAAATTGGTCCAGAGAAATTTCAGTCCAGAGAAAATTGGTGCAGAGAAATTTCAGTCCAGAGAAAATTGGTCCAGAGAAATTTCAGACCAAATTTCTCTGAAAAGTCTAATTATTCTCAAAATTTCTCTAGACTGAAATTTCATCTTTCTACCTTCCACAACATGTTCAGCGACACCATATAAACATATAATCATCTTGAGCATGGAGTGGATTTAAGTGAAGCCCTCTCCATCCATTCATCATGTTTAGATCTGCAAACCTGACCAGGTTTGGTTGGCATAGGATTCTCCAATCAGAACCAGAACAAAAGCTTTACTGCAGTAGCAGCTCCTCCTCCTCGTGTAGTTCCTTGAGACGTTTTTTCGCATACATTGTAACTATTATTGTTATAGCCACGGTTGCACAGAAACCAAGAACATTAAAAATTATCTATGACGCTGAAAGGGAGTGTTGATCTTGCGAAGCATCAGCCAAAGTATGTATTAATATACCACTGCAATGACATAAAAATGGTTATTAGTTTGGACAACATTGAATGAAACCAAACAAAAATAAAATCTAATGAATCATTTTCACTGTCAATTTATGGATAGCTACCGCAAAAGTAGAGTTACGTTTATTTCTTTCAATAAGTAGACCAAATTTCAATCCAGAGAAATTTCAGACCAAATTTCTCTGAAAAAACTTGGCTTTGGAGAAACAGACCCATCTTTTGCTGTCCAAAGGTTGAACCAGAGAAATTTCAAAAATTCCTTAGACACATGTGAAATTTCAAAATTTTCTCTGGACTCCCCAAACCCAAAGAAATTCTCAGACAAACATTTCCAGAGATTCTCCCACCCAGAGAATTTCTCTGGACTCCACAACCCAGAGAAAATTCATTAAAGGATCGCGTGGCAAACAAGTAACTGGATCATGCTCAATTCTTCTGTTTGATCACATCAAATGAAATTGAAAGATGCTTACCAAGTTACAACCATGAAAAAGACAGCCTTGAAAACCACAAAGCTTAAAGCTTAAATATGAGTCAGAGAATTTTATTCCACCTCATGAAACAAACAACTGGCTCCTATAAAATACAATTATTTATGTGTGATTAGTATCATATTAACTTTAAATCTGTACTACTCATTTCATTTTTGGACTAAAATTTGAGACGCAATTTCATCCAACCATATGTTACAGAATTCAACGAAAAGCAGTCAAGACTCTTTCAATTCCATGATTTGTCCACCAAATTTCTCTGGACTTCGGAATTTCTTTCCTGAGAAATTCGGAATTTCTCTGGATAATCTAAGCACAATGGGATGAAGATCAGGGTGGCTATAATCATTCATTACACTTCAAACAGCCGCAACTCAAGGAAATTGGCCATCTTCTCTATTCCCTCGGCTTCGGCATAGCCTTCTTCACAGTTTCTCTGGTTTGGTTGGTCTGAATTTTCTCTGGGTTGTTGGACTGAAACCCAGAGAAATTTGAATTTTCTCTGGGTTTGATGTGTATAAAAGAACCAGTTTGTGTGTTGATATCTGTAATATTTGCAAAATGTGTATGTCATTGATGTGCACAGCATGTGGTGGGGAGAGGGATTGAATTTTGAGAGGGTAAGCTTTAGTGTCCAGAATTATGTAAGACGTTTCACAAAATATTCATATCACATCATTTTATTTCACTCAATAGACAATACTAGTGTGATTCATGAAACTATTTGCTCAAATCTCTTTCCTGAAGCTTCCCTAAAATGCTAGAATTAAGCAATACACATAGATCAACAAGTAAAGCCGCATGTTTACTTGCACAGCGAAGCAAGCACACGCCGAGGCGGGTTGAATGGCCTTCGAGATTGAAGGACAACCCAATTATCCAACAGTAGAACATCACCCTTTTGCCATGGAACGGCAACCTTTCCTCATCGAGAATGCTAAGAGACAGTCGTAGATGATATCAGCCGGCAATGGCTTCCCATCCCCCCAAATGTGACAGCTTTTACGGGATCGTATCCGAGCATCTTCCCAACCTGTGTAAGCAGCCACCATGCTGTTGAACCATATCTTGCGTTGTCGGCTCTTGTCCACTTTGATTGAAACCCGAAATCCTTTTTTTGCAAATTATTAGTAGTAAGCCCGAAATCCTTTTTTTTCCCAAAATTGAAACCCTCTTTTTCCGATCACCTCCGATGCTACATACGCCGGAGTTCCACACGCAGGTTGCTAGGGTGCGAGGAGTTGGAGGAGAAGGATCGTTTCTTTTGCAGCAAAGTCTACGATCTTCTTCGATATATCAAAATCTCTCTCTCTCTCTCTCTCTCTCTCTCTCTCTCTAAATAACGACTTTTGGCAGATAAGTAAAGTGAAGCTACCTGATAATTATCAATCTTTGTTGACGAAGACGGTGGTGTGTGCGGTGGACGTAGAGGGCGGTGGGGGAGATGAAGAGGTCGGTGGACCTGAAGGAGTTGAAAGGAGAAGATGGGTTGAAGGGTTTTTGGTCGAAGACAGAGAGAGAGAGGAATCGTGGAGTCAAATTTAGTTGAGGGACCTTACACATCAAAACATAATTTTGTGGATCTCTTCCATTACGAAAAGTGGAGGAGGGACCTTAGACCGATTTTCCTTATAATTTTATTAAATAAAAAATTCTAATAGAAAATAGTTATAATTTTTTAAATGATTCAAACCGTATTTTAAACAAATTTCAATACATATTTATAATCTATTTATTTATTTGGAACTAATTAATGGATAGTATTTATAATCTATTTATTTATTTGGAACTAATTAATGGATAGTGCATTGATTTGGATCATCGTGATGGATGCAAAGAAAAGTGCTTCTTCACAAAACCAGACGGAAGATAAACCAACGGCTCTTCCGACCTCCGTTTCATTCCCCGCCAAACTCTCTCTCTTTTCTCTCTCTCTAAAAAATTGGCGATCGTTAACCAATTTGAGTTGAAAATGTCGAATTGTATTTGTTGCAGGCCGATGATTTCGATAAAATCGATAGACAAACAACAACAACAACAACAGCAGCTTCGTATCGCCCAGAAGACTCTCAATTGGTAGCCAATCTATACGCGACGGTCGTGTCTTGAATTCTAGGGTTTGTGGTGTTCGAATTCGAGCTTCAATGGTGGACTCTTACGAGAGCTCCTCAAACTTCGTTAAGCGTATGGAAAAAGCTTGGTTAATCTCTCAGGTATAATATGATTGCCTCCTCTAGGGTTTTCAACTCTGTTTACTTGTTGAAAAATCTAAAGAAAAATAAGGAAACTAAAAAGCCTAAGTAATTGGTGATTTGATTAAACAGTCGTATTTATTAAACGGTTTATGAAATCAGTTTTAATCGCTTTATTGATTAGTTGAAAGTTGTTAAAAGAAAATTGATTGGTCAAATAAGGGTTCCTTATGGTTGATTTTAAGTGATGATGATTTGTGATTGTGACTTGTTAATAATAATAATGTTTGATTCACCGAATTTCCCTCCGTCCGAATTGTAAGATATTCATTCAGGCAGGAAGTTCGGTGGATGTAGCGGTACCGCGTTAATAAACCTGTTTGTGGTAGTTTAATATTATCAGGAATTGTGTAAGAGCTTGATCTCTTGTTCTATTTTTTATTTTTGATATATTATTCTCCTGTTCTTTTGATTGGAAATTGGTTCATCCCTATTACATTATGTGGAATGAGCAGCAGTTGCTACCATTACAATAACTTCAGATGTGTACGGAATTGCCAACCCAAATCCAGAAACAAAGAAAAATATGTATATGACCCATTGATGGAAAACTTGAAGTGTTGTTAGAAAGATTTTAGATTGTAGAAAGACTAGGGATAACCTGTGCTTGAAAGCACGGTCAACAATTTTTTTGGTACCACGTGCTATACGGAATTCAATTGTAATAAATCAATTCAAAATGATAATATTACTCCAGTTTAAAACTTCACAAATAAGAAATTGAAATTGTTTCTACACAGTAAACTGGCAAAAATATTCATAAATTTCAAATAACAAACTTCAAAATTAAAGTCCAAATAATGAATTTTATATTTCAGTGTAGCATAAGCAAAGAAGAGAATCTAAAAATATTTGCTAAAATTTAAGTCCAAGCAAATTTTAGAATTTAATCCACGTCAAAATGACACATGTATAGCAAATCTTCAATAAAAGGATGTTATTGAATTAGTATCATAACTAGTTAACTTTTTCACTTCATCAAATTTCAATACCTTCAAGGAAAGGTGAATGAATATTTTGGTACAAAAGAGTAATCATCCTATCTAACTAAAAAAATCATTGTTAATCATCCAGTTTAGAATTAGAGCCAACCAACTACACACATAAAGAGAAGCAACATAACCCAACGTTTCTAATACGGATCAACCACTTGCAACAAAATCACTAGCTTAAATTCACTTTAAAAAACCAATAGCTATGATATGAGGAATCACATCAAAATACATATGAGAAATCAACAAAATGATTCTTTAAAAGCAACTCTAATTTGACAACAAAATGAACTCATTGCAGTAATAAAAATAATTAGAAGAACAATAACAAATGCATGAATGGCTTAATATAATATTATTGAATCAGATGATTTTACGGTTTCAATTTGAACAATACCAAAAAAACTTAGCAAACCCATGTTTAAGAGTGATAATTGCATATTTCACAATTTTTTGCAATGGCATTGTCATAGCAACAAATAATCTTCTTTCAATTTGTTTTGTAATTAATCCCCTTCTTTCAGCACAAAATTCATGTACTTCTCTGATAGCTCTGAATATTCCAGTGGCAAGCATAATTCTGACCCATCATTGGCTGAAACACATATGAAAAATAGCATTGAGCGAAGATTCTAAACATGCATGTAAAAGAGAAGTTTACACAGGTTTACATAGTGAACCTGACAATAAAATGATAACTCTTGTATAGAAGTCTTCCTAGTTGAACCGGGGAGCAAATTTCAACAGCAGCAAAAATATGAATTAGGCAAACCTCACCAAACACTTTGATCTAGATAATAAATTACCACAGTGAAGCAAACATAGAACACACATTGATGAACTCACCATTTTTCCAATTATCTAAGCTCTGTAAATAGATCAAATAATAAAAAAATAAAATTAAAAAGCCCTAAAAAAACACAAACTATTCATTGCAAAATTCACGAAAAAATCAAAAATTTGTGTCATCACTACTATATAACTCCAAAACACAATATTTTTAATCTTTGAAAGACATGATGAGGCCACAATTTTATATTCCCAACAATGCATGAAGCAACACATGACAAATTAATTGAGGGAAAAAAAAACAAAAAAAAAACAGAGATGATATGAAATGCATAGCTTGTATTGGCCATAACAAACACTAAAACTAAATTGGAAGGAAAAAATGAATCTAAACAATAATCCCGCAAGCAAAAATCAATTTGTTACTTTGATATAAAGGACCAATCATCACTTCATAAATACAATCAAATGTTTTGCATAGAAACAAAATGAAGATGCCATCTAAGTTTGAATGAGACATGAAAATTGCCTTTTTACTCATAAAGATTTCAAAACAATATTTAAGTGATTGCTATTATAAAAAGGAATCTCATGGATGACTAAATTAGTGTATTAAATCTTTATTTAGTGTATGGATATTACTCAGTACAACTATGTCAAATCATTCTCCCATTTTCTAATATCTTGTATTTTGTCTTCTACAAAACGAATTGCCTCCCTAAAGCATTTAGAGTTTTCAAGTGCTTTATGTGGTTCAGGCCATCTCCAAACCCATCCAGAGAATAAAAAAAATTACCAAGATGAATATGGGAAAGTGAACCATAACGTATCTAAAACCAAAGCAAGCTATGAAGCACGGGTGCGGGTGCGGGTACGGGTACGATATGAGTACGCCGATATGGCAAATTTAAAAATAAGTAGGGTACGGGTACGGCTGGGGTACGTCAATTTTTTTATTTTAAATTTATAGCTGAACATCTAACATACAACTTAAAGTTCAATAACATAATTAAAAAGAGAAATTACAAAAAAAAAAAAGAAAAAGAGAAAAAAAGAAAAGTAAATCACTCTTCAACAATACCAATACTAAAGTAAATTGATGAGCTATTTAAATGTCATTATTACATAGAAGAAATTAAAAAAGAGAGTTTCATGCCAAAAATGAACTAAACAAAAATAAAATATAACCTTAATGAAACTAGAAAACTTAGAACATCAACTTTCAATTCCATCAACTTCATCATTAAATAATATGGCTTCCATCTCCGGCTCATCAAGTGAAAGATTTGCAATTTTTAATAAAGCAGAGCCCTCCAATGAATCAAAAGCATCTCCACCAATGTCCCATAACTTGCTCTCTCCTTCTGTGTATTGTTGACTCCTTGATAGAAGGCGAATATTAGAATGCACAAAAACCAAATCCTCACAACGTTGTGGAGTCATTTTATTCCTTTACATGGAGTGAATGAAAGAGTATGTGCTCCAATTCCTTTCACAACATGAAGAGGAACAAGGTTGGCCAAGTAATTTCACTGCTATCCATGTGCCAACCACCAAACCATTAGTTCCATTTCTTCTCTATCACATATTGAGTCAGTGTCTCCAAAACTATCCAAAAAACCCGAAAATTTGGCATACTCTGTATTCACAGCTCTTCTCTCTTTTGCATTTGGAATGTTTTTTTTTAAAGCACTTGGTTCTCATATCAAAAATTTCTTCATCCTTGTGAGGAGGAACACGAATGGGATTTTCATGAAGCCACATTCCATTATAATAACTAGATTGCAAAATTAGGGAAAATAACAAATAAAAAGTAAATTATGGTAAGTTATTATATTAAGAGTTTAAATTATGTTAACTAAATTCTATCATTTTCCCATCTAAAAAAAAAAAAAATGAGTTATACCTCGGATTCAAAGAATGTGTGAGACAATGAAGTGGTGTACTACTTTTTGTCCATCTCCACTAATATTTGGTGCACCACAGAATAGAAAGCCGACTCTTCATTTTCTAACTTTCCTTCACGTCTGTAATGGATGCCTTCACCTTCTCAATCATTGAATCCCACATTTCATAGACCAAATGTAAACATGGCTTATCGGTGTCACAAGATCTAAGCATCTCATATATTGGCAAAGTAAATGAGAGTATGTATTCTATCTTGTCCCACCAAATATCATTCAACACTTTTTCCTTAACAAGAACCGCTTTTCCGACATCATCTTCTTTGTAGGATGACCATTTCTCACTTATGACCATTGCTTGAAGGCCATGATATATAAGCTTAAACCTTTTTAGCATAATAATTTTAAAAGGTTACTGCTATTGTTAGTCTGACTTGGCTTTTTCCAGATGAATATAATTGCTTAAAGCATTGAAGGATTGCACCTTGTTTTGGGTAAGGGAGCTCCTAATTTGATAATGTGATAAATCATTTTTTAGTCCAAATTCTTGTCTGTCATGTTTTGGATCTTTGATTGACAATCCAATCTATAAGAAAAGGTTGTTTTTATTGCCAGGGTTGATTTGGCTTTTTCAGTGAAATATAATTGCTTAACACAATAAAGAATTGTACCATGTTCTAGAAAAAGCAAAATATGCATAAACCATACTAGTAAATCCAAGCTATCTTAATTAACGAACTTTTAGGTAAAATTACAGAGAAACCGTAGCAAGACTTATAAGTCATGACAATGACCTCAACATGTTTACTTTCATGCACCATTTAAAGCCTAATTATTAAAACTAAATAAATAAAAGAAAAACAAAATAACCATAAATCCTTATAAAGTTGGCTATACAAACAAGAAATTCATTTTGAAAATAAACTCATAAAATCTTCTAATGTAGATAAAAGAATGAAATAAGAAAAGAAGAAGCAAGTTTATTTTGAATCAAACAAAATGAAGGTTGTCATAAGGAAAAAAAAGTGAGAGAATGGTAGAGAGAAAGAGGGGAAGCGGAAGGGATTAGGATGGGGGGGTGGAGGAAGACTAACTAAAAAAAAGAAATTAAAACGCAAACATGAGTCACCAATACTTGGAGAGAAATTATATCAATGTTTGTGATACTCGCTTTCAATGATGCCACTGAGGACGGGGAGGGAGAGAGAGAGAGAGAGAGAAGCATCGAGCCACCACATATCCTATGCTGACTAACATTGTGACTTTAAATAAGAAACTAAAAAATTTTAATAACTGAGAACATTATAGGCCCAATGATATTGAACATAATACAAAAAAAGAGAAAGTTAAAATATATATATATATTTGAAGAGTTCATTTGATTTTAAGTAGGACGCGATTAGGAAACACTTGACAAAATCGTTTTGTTACTTTATTAGCTTTAAACTTAATTATGGGCACCAACGAAACCGTTCTTGACGTTAATAGTTATGCAAAGTAATTTTGTAATATTGGTTTCCTAGTTTTAGACTCTAAAGTTAAGCTCCATAGTTAGCACAAGCTTGCTTGTCACCTACTTGATGTAGATCCTATTGGGCAAGTTGTAACACCTAACTAGAATTAGTAAGACATGAAAAACATGGAAGAACAAACATGCAAGAATTGTATGCCTCACACAAGAACACAAAATTTACGTGATTCACCCCAAAATAAGAGTTACATCTATGATTGCCGTGGTTTCACTATGATCAGAAAGAGTTACAAGCAAGATATAAAAATAGCTGCCCCTCTCAACTACATATGGATATAATTAGGGTGCAGGTCACAAGTGCGGAATGACCAAAATGCCCTTACTACAAATTCCCAATAGAGTGGTTTGTGTCCAATGCTTATCAAAATTTACACTACCCCAACAGAACCAGTAGGGTAACAAAAGGGTAAAATATACCAGGAGGTATCTCACGATTCTTGAATTTCATTTATGCCAGCCCAAAAAAAAAAAAAAAGAAAAAAAACACACACACACACACACACAAATTAATAAGTGTAACTAAAAAATAACACCTGAAGAGAATAAACTTATAGTCAAACTTGAACTATTGGTAGGTGCCTCCATGCTCTCCATCATTTGCCCTACCAAATTCCAAGCATTCTTTTGAGGTTAGGAGCATTGATGGTAGCAACAATAATTTTGAGGGCACCTATACCAAGGTAAGTTTCGAAACTTGAAGGGATAAGTCAAATCTTGGAATAAAGCAAAATTTAGATGTGATAGATAGAAATGCTCCCTTTAACTCAATACAGACCTGCAAGAAACCTTGAAGAGAAGCTTCTTTGGATGACAAAAGTTGTGGGAAGAGTTTGAACATCAAGAAATAAATCCAGTGAGGAAGAAAAAGAAGAAAATAAAGGACACGGTAAGTTGCAAAATGTTTCAAGAAGATGATGGAAAACCAATTTCTTTCATGAGGAGAGCAATGGTTTATACCAGTCTCTTAGAATCTAACAAATGTATCTACTAATCTTGTAATATTTTGATGACTATGAATAATCAAGCCTCAAGTAGATGACGGACACTGATGAATGGGTATAATAGCTTAAATATGTATAAAAAAATGTTGGGTTTATGATGCTATGACAAGTTTCCACAAAAAAAAGGCTCCAAGTGTAGATGGCTTCATTGTAAGTTTGTTGTGGGAACTGAAAATGCTTATTGTGGAAACTTAAAATGCAAATTGTATACCCAGAAGGACAACATTTAGAACCAATGGAATGAAAAAGAAGAAGAACAGAAGGAAGCAAAAATACATGCCTTTAACAGATCTTAAGCCGTGGAGCCCAAATTTGTTTTCGTAGAACTGCTTATACATACCAGAGGTAGTAAAGGTTGTTGAAGAAGATAAACACTAGGGTTTTGTCTAGTTTGGCTATTTTGCAAATAAAATTTTATGCGTTAATGTTTTTGTTAGTCAAAATTTGAACTTTTGTCTCGTAATTTGTAGAGTTTCAATAATAATCTAGATATTTAACTTATTTTCTCCAATTTCACAACCTATCAAAAAGTTTACGACTTCACCCTTCCTCTCAAACCTTTCTTTTAATAATACACTTGCCCATTTTAAAGCACCTAGACATGTTTAGCCGTCTTGTATCCTAAATTTTGAAGATTTGGAGGATTAGACACTTGGACACAACCGTAATTGAGACCCATTCCCATTTCCATCTCCATGTAATGTAGTACAAGGTCTTGAGTAGGGCCGCAGTTTGGTTCGTCTTGTTTAGGTTAGTATTAACATATTTAAAGTTCTTTGGTTTCTGTTGTTTGGGTTAATGCTACTAGTTAACGTTTTTTTTTACTTGCCACAAAATGTATAAATTCAGAATTCAACAATGTAACTTTGCTCTCAAATTTTGGGCCTCAGTTGAATTGAACAGTGGATAAAATTGAAGCAAATCAACCTAGAATAAAATCTGGTTGATTCAGATGAATTTTCCCTTTGGAATGATTGGGACTCTTATCTCTCCAAATATAATGAATACCTAATGCATCAATTTGTGATTAAACAAAAGTAGAAGATTCGTATTTATCAACAACCCAAAAAAAAAAAAAAAAAAAAAAAAAAAGAAGAAGAAGAAGAAGAAAAGAGGAAAGAGAAATGAGTAAGAAAAACACAAGCTCATGAGTGTATTCATCCGTTCCTAGACCCTTTATCTAATGAAAAGTTTGTACCTGCATTCCAATTCCAGATATGATGTTGCAGGCTAATGCTCAATCTATTGATGGTGGTTGAAGGATAGATTTGTCTAAATGAGATCGATAATTTGCATCCAACTTCCCAATCTCATATCTTTTTGGTGGAGGGTCTGCTTTTCACTTAATCAATCTTAACAAGTGCATCAAAGGCCTATAATAATAGATCAAAACTCACATGAAGTTTGTGTGGTTATTATATATTGTGTGCGGGGTGTGTATGAATTATTTTGTGAATGGTGGATTCTCTAGTTGGGCCAAATTACTTAACCCATCATCTCTGAATGTGATGTCCACAAGTCCCATGTTTTTTCTACCCAGGTTAAGCCGGGATGGTTTAGAACCAATTAATTTGAGTCACTATTGGACAAGACTAGTTTGCACCTACAGTGATGAGAGCTTCCAAGGCATCCATGGAGTTGTAGGTTTGGGCAGAGTTTGCATGTTGTTTCTTCCTTGTGCATAGGTTAGTGATCAGGTGACAAGCGGTGGTTGTTTTTCATGGATTAAACCATTTATTGAACTCTAATATGCCATTCTCTTGAAAATAGGGAAACCAAGACATCAATCGCGATAATCACATTACTGTTATGCGTTCCATGTTTTATTACTTGAGATCTAAAGTATATTCAGATCTGAACCATCAGCTCCTCTACTTGGCTGGTAATTTTCTTTGGGACGAGCTTCAAGTTAGTGATGCTTTGTGGCCTTAATTTAGGACATTTTATAAAATATTGTCTTGGTTGAAAGGTGAAATTTTTTAACAAGAATGGCTGACTGTAAAGAAGGTTGGTTGTTTTCTACATTAGGTTTTGATTATTTTTTGTGTTTTATGGAGAGGATAGTTTTTTTTTGAGAAATCTTTGTATGGGTACCTAATGAATTGAATAATGAAGGCAGAACTTTTGTGGCTAGGTGAACCGTTCTTCTTCTGTATGGTGTTGCTTAGAGTAAGAAAGGTAACTGCTTGAAGTTGTGTTAGACACAGATGGTCAGTGGTCTCAAATTCCTGTCAACCACTGTCTTTATGCATCGGTCACCAGTAGGGCAAAGCATCCTACATACACTACGGTGAAAGTAAATCAACTACATTTGTGAACACCAGTTTCTGTTCTAGTTAATTTTTCAATAGTTACAAAAAATACGTAGCACTGGTTGACTACTAGATTAGAGAAAATTGGAAGAGAAATTAGATCTCATGCCATAGGGAGAATGATCACACCAATTACAGATTTCTCTATGATATTAGTTCGAAGTAGTATATAGACTAGGGGAAGACAATGAAAAAAAGGGCCATTTGAGTGAGATGATAAGTTGGGCCATTTGAGTGAGATGATAAGTTGACTTTTGAATTACTAGAGTTATTTCTTTGATGGAACACAATTAAATTAAAAACGACATAAAAAGGGACTATCAACCGAACTCTGTTGCCGAAGCAAAAATATTTGTCATGATGCTTGCTGATTTATTTATTTATTTTTATTTTTATTTTTATTTTTTCACATCAAGTATTAGTTGGGAATTCCTAAAGTACCAAGGGTCCGTTTGGGTAGATGTGGATTTCAAATATTACTCTTCCTTTAACAGGATCTTCTTAATGGCACTGGAAATACTTTTATGGTTTTGTAGTGGTTATCTTATACTTTGTATGGTCTCCTTTTTTCCCTTCTAATATCTCGCATGTACCTGTTGCATGCAGCAACCAAGGCCCATTGCTTGCTCTTCTTGTGACTCAAACGGGCATGTTGAATGCAAATGGTGTGGTGGTACAGGTTTCTTTATTCTTGGTGACAACATGCTTTGCCAAGTACCATCCAAAAACAGCAGTTGTGTTATTTGTGCTGGGAAGGCAAGTTAAAATAGCTAAATCAAACTCTCTTCTTTTTTTTCTTCTCTTTTTTTCTTGCATCATGAAAGCAAATATTATTGACATATCCCCATATTCTACTTTGGTAATGTTTCTCCCAGGGATCAACATGCTGTGCTGATTGTAAGGGAACTGGCTTTCGTGCAAAGTGGTTGGGAGAGCCTCCTATTTCTAAGTAGTAGTGCTAATGCTTGGTTTTTGAGACCATTAAAAGTCTTCTTTTACCATTCTGAATTTCTTTATTTCATTTATGGAGTCCAGTTTCGTGGTCAAGTCTATAAATTCCACACTACCAATTGCACCATGTATTCATGAATGCATGACCTATGTTGTACTATTTTCACATCTGTAAAGTAAAATGAAATTTCAGTTACAAGCATACAACTTATTGGATTTTGTTGAAGCCAAAGGTATTGAATGGGGTTCTGCTCTGCTGCAATCTACTTAAGGAAAATATTCATCGAAAGCATTTTTGTAAAGATGCCTACTTCTGTTAGGTTGCATTTGGCTTAACTGAATTTCCATTTTCAGTTCAAGAATGTTACGAGGCCAAGAAACTGACCATACCAAGAAAAAGAATATGTGATCTAGATTCATTTCAAGCATAGAACCTACAATACAATTGATGATTTTGGACTATACATTTTATTTTTTACTTTTGTTTTTTGTTTTTGTTATTAATTTCTTGATTTCTAGCATTTCTGTTTTCCATTTTTGAGGGCCTGGCCTACTGTGAAGTGGCGGACGTTGATGCTTGCCAGGAGGAGTCAATGATCATCCTATGCCTCCAATACTTTGAGGGATTTTTTTCTTTTTTTTTTTGTGTGGCAAATATAAGAACTTCATTCATAATAACAAGACAAAGTACAATAGAGTTTTAGAACAAACAACATACTCGGACAGAAAATATGGCAAAATAAACAAATCCTAGGAAACCACACAACCGCACTACCAAGGGAACGAAGGTTAAGCGGCAAGTCATCCACAAGCAGAGAGCTACAAAACACCTGCACAAGAACTAATAAAAACACAAGACCATACCTAGACGATATCATATCAAAAAATGCACGGGTTACTAATGAAAAAGAGTCCGTCTCAGTGGGACTCGAAAAAGGCTTGGGTCAGTATAGCTATCTTATGCTCACATTTCCGCTTTGTGTGATCTATTGAAAAAGGCTTGTGTGATCTTCCCCTCAAGCTAGATGGTAATGCTTGAATTCACTTAGAACCACCCCCACAGTAGGACACCACTCGTTTCCCGACCATATTTGATGACACTCCAACTAGAACAAAATTACTTTGGGAATGTTGAAATGTTTCGGAGACATCATTTGAGAGTTCAAGAGCTTGTTCCGGACCAACAAAGGAGATGTTCTCAGCTACAATGTTGGCTGGGTTAGTGGGCGCAGTAGTAGTACTTGTTAGATTCGAGAATGTCCTCACTAGGATTACCCGAGCATGTATTGCACTGAATATCCAATTGGTCAATCTGCGTATCAGCTAGATTAAACTCTTTCTCTTGAACCTTAACCAATGACATGCTTGGTCAATGAAAAAACTCAAATTTTCTACCAACTTTTAGATCCTCTCGGATCCTAGAATCAATGAGTATAAATTTGCGTCCCATAATCACTTGCTTCTTCCTCCTTGATGCTTTGAAGTAAGGCTCGTTCCTAGTTCCTGACCCTGGCCAACTCCACCACTATGGGATGCATCATTACCTTTGTCATCTAATTTGGGGGAAGCCGATAAATCTTCCATTTTGTAAGAGGTATTAGGAGGCACAATAGATGAATCACGAGTCTTCATTTGTTCTTGCCTACTAACATTCTGTTTGCACCCATTTTTGTAAAATTCCTATCGACAGGTGGATTAATCGGATGATGATACGTGGCAGTTGGTGAAAAAAATGGATTTTTGGTAACTTCAACGTGAAATTAAAGTAGGTCCCAACCATTGGTTGAGTTGTGATTAAATGAGCTTAAATTCTTTGTAATAAGGTCTTTACACCACAAAAAAATGACAAAAAATCATTAAGAATTGAATGAGAAATTGTCTCATAAAGTTGGCCTCATGAATGAGGTATTGGGAATTGTGTATAACTATCAATGCTACATTGATTGTAGAGGAAAGCTTTGATGGATATTTAAAGCTCAAGATTTTGATAAGGGCATGAGCCCTTTGGGGCATCCAAATTTTTTAAAGGAAGGGAGTTATGGATGCTTCAAGAATGGGCTTGGGCTAAGACTATGATTCAAGTTGGTTATGGCAAAATTGCCACGCCCGTGCACTCGCCCCTCGGACTGGGCCGGGTCCAAGTCCGTGATCCGTGGATCTTGGGCTTGAGGCTTGCTAGAATGAGTTTGGGTTGGGCCGGATTGGATAGTGTGTGACTTACACATTGAATCTCCCATCAATTTTGTACATTACTCTAGTAGTTTTGCAGCATTGGTTGCTAGCCTTCATGGCTAGAGGCTCCTTCTCTCTCCCTCATGGTCTATAAATAGAGACCAACCTCTTTGGCGGTCAACATGGATTTTTGCCTTCCAGAATTACACAATCAGTTTGCTTGTGCCTATAATTTTCTTCCTGTGTGAGAGTGTTGCCATTGTCGGTTCGCCAAAGTTAACAGAAGGTGTTTCTGCGTTAGCCGGTCTAAACCAATGCTAACAGAAGGTTGCTTCTGCGTTAGCCGGTCTAAACCGTCGTATACTAAGTGACAGAAGTTGACATACCTCTAGCACCCACGATGAGACGATTAATCTATTTTAAGAAGACTGTAGTATCACACAAGTTTCGATTTGCGCGTCTATTCCTTATTTTGTTATATGTATTTCTGTTCATAAAGCTGTATAGTGTAATCCCATGATTTCTTTTCCTGTAAATCAATTTCATTTCATATGAACCTATTTATCTATTTTATTTAATTACACAATTTGTACAACAATCTTAAAACATATTAAATGTATGGTTTCATCAAATTAAACAAATAGCTTCATCTGGAATATTAGGAACACCGTTTTGCCTTTGCAAGTATATTACCAAAATGATTTCTAGGTAACCTACTGTGTCAGTATGTTTGTTGATTTTATGCATTCGGTAATATGTACACTGGTTTTGTTCTTCGATTAGACTATCCCACTGTTTCGTGTTATATGAAAATCCATGATTAGGAATTGTAGGCCACTGTTAAATATATAAAAGAGTTGTCTGCATGATAAGGAAATTATGTTGGTGATGATTATATAAATAGTCTATTGTTTTGTTTTGGTTGCATAATTTAGGAGTATGATTTTTAATTTTTCCACCTGCAAGTTCTTTAATTAAAAATACAACCTAAATAGAACCTATTTGTTTCTGAACAACCGAAATTATTTCTCATTTGAGAAGGCCACTGTTTAATTGGGTTTGTGGTTTCATTGACGTTTATTTAATTAAATAGGAAAAATATATGTTATGTTCAGCATATTCTGGCATGTGTTTTTTTGGTGAAGCCCACTGTATAGTGTTTATATGCATTGTCAGTTTCTATTTTTCTAGAAGTGTATGATTTCGAGGTGTATTATTTTATTTTAATTCCCTATCATGATTTGCATGTCTTTTATTTTGTCATATAATGTGCATGCTCATGGGTGTTGCAATTATTGACATGTTACCTATTTTTTAGATTTTAGTTTATCTTACATGATTTAATGTCTAGAATTTTTTACATGTTAATTGCTATATTTATTTATATGGTTATTGTTTTGTAACAATTTCATATAACTCTTGCCTATTAAACTTTAATTTAAGGTTTTGGAGTTATAAAGTTTTGTAACTTGTCTAAATTTATTTACATGTTTATTATGTAATAATTGATATATAGCTCATGGCAATAAATTTTAATTTAATTATTTGTAATTATAAATTTTAAGGTTTTGTAATTTGTCTAATTTATTTACATATTTATTGTGTAAATTGTTAGGTTTTTATTCTTGATAATCCTGGTTGACAAAACTCCTTTCAGTTGTACTTGCTTTCGCACTTTTTATTTCAGTGAGACTATGAGTTTTTAGATGCGAATCCAACCCGAATTATGCCTTGCAGAGAAGTTTTTGATGTTAATATTTTCAAGATTGCCACTTCGCTGATTATGACGGGGATCGAGCTGCCCGGTCAGCTCGCGGGGGTCTAGGGGGCAGCGCCCCCGAAGCAAAATACAAAATTACATTCGAAGTTGCATGTCCGCCCTTGCTCGCTCGAGCGAAGGAGTTCTCGCTCGAGCGAAGGCTGTGTCTGGCAAAAGACCTGAGAAGGATGAATGTGCGCTCGAGCAAAGGTTGTGTGGCTCGAGCGAAGCCACTTATGGAAAAACACGTGAGATTAGTTCCTTGCTCGAGCGAGTTTCGCAGTCCTCGATTTCTATAAGTATTTGTTTTAGTCCAAAATTAGGATTACTGCTCCAGATCTTCTTTTTGGATATTAAGGTTTATATCTGGGGCATTTTGCTAGTTTTCTTTGATGTTTTGATTGAATATTCAACTCATGGTTTAAAGAGTATATGTAACAACCCAGATTTTTAATTATTTTGTAGAATTTATATTAATATTATTTAATCACAGTTAGAAAAATATATAATTTATTATATATTATTATGCGTAATTTTGTAAAATAATATAATTATTAAAAGTTTAGGGATTAAAATATAAATAATAATATAGATGATATAAATAATAATAATAATAGATGTGGTACTAAAATAAATAATTAATTTTCTATTGGTATATAATAAAGTGTAATTTAATTAGGAATTAATTTATTTATGTAATTATATTAAAATATTAGGTCAAATGATAGTTATCTTAAATATCTATTAAAGATAAGATCAAATCTATGAAATTAATTAATCAAATCTACGAAATGATTCGGCCTGGCCATGTGTTGGCCAGGTGTTGCGTTTATCTCCCTATAAATAGGGAGAAAGTAATCTGGGTGAAAGAGGAAAAGGAAAAGAAAGAAGAAAAGAAAAGAGAAAGAAAGAAAAGAAAGAGAGGAAAGGAAGGAAAGAATAGTGGAAGTCGAGAGGGTCATTGATAGTGAAAAGAAAAAATAAGGTATTAAAGTTAAGGTGAGTTATATTATACCTTGAGTCACAAAAATGTGTTTTACGTATGTTTTGACTTACCAAAATCTGTTTTACACAAGTTATGTTTTATTAGTATATTAATAAAAGTTATGTTTTATAAAGGTTTCAGTTACATGGTTTTATTTTTGAACCCTATTTGCTTAAAAGGAAACCCATGGATATGTTTGTTTATATTTTAAAGAATATTTGACTGTGACCTTATAAACAATTATGTTTTGTAAGTACCACCACGGGAGTCCTATGCCTTGGAGGACTTAAATAACCATTGGCCTCTGTTTGGTTACTTTGTGGCCCTTTGATCCATGGACCTCTGTTCTGTGCGGACCAAAGTGCTATGCGGAACTAAGTGCTACACTGTTGTGGGAGCCACCTCTAGAATCCGTACGAGCCACCTCTTGAATTCGTACCTCTGTTTTGTGCGGACCAAAGTGCTGTGCGGAGTTAAGTGCTACACTATTGTGGGAGTCACCTTTAGAATCCGTACGAGCCACCTCTTGAATCCGTACCTCTGTTCTGACTGTCACTTCAGTGACCTCTATTCTGTTCTATTCAGTACCGTGGTTATGGTCATTTACTTACATAATTTATGTATTTCAGTTCTGCTACTTAAATGAGTAGTTTCTGCCACTTAAATGATTTGTTTACATAATCTCAGTTTTGCTACTTAAAGGATTATTTGTTTCGACTAAGTTATCTTAAATGTTTTGGCCTAACTAACTATCCATGGTTATTTCGTGTCCCTTATACTTTTGGTATAATATTTCTCACTCTGCCATGTGCTTATAGTTGTTTACCAATTTTCAAGAAATAATGCAATTTAGAAATAGCTCTTGGAAAGTCTTAGACGCGGGGCTGCGGAATAGACACACACAACATTTTTTTATATGTAAATATCGGCATTTTTTGATATAATTTTGTAATAAAAATAGAAGCTCTAATGATTATTTTGGTACCCTCATTTAAATATTTCTTCTGCTTGCGTTTATTGATTTGTTAAAGAATTGGCCGGAGGTAACCTCAATTACTGGCCATCACGATACTTAACCCTTGGGTACGGGGAGCGGGTCGTAACAGTATACATCAAAGGATTATTTGTTTGTTCTACACAAAAGAGAGAGTTGTTTTTTGGTGGATTCTGAAGAATTCGAGCCTGAAGCTTTGGTGGATTTTGGAGTGGCTCATCGTCAAGACAATTCCGAGGTGAAGACGGGGTTGGAAGAGGCACATAGGAGTTGGTTTAATTCGAGCGTGGATTCGCTAGGTAATTGAGAGTATACCTGTGTAATTCCTTTATATCTTCTTAGTGGATTGTTTTGTGGCTATTGCCCGTTGTTTTTTTTTATCACAATTGGAGGTGCTCCAATTGTAGTTTTTCCACGTTAAAATCGTTGTGTCGATTTGTCTTGATTGTTTGATTGGGATTGTTTTATTGCTTTAAATTGATACATAATCACAAATCAATATCTAGCGGATTTCTAGATTTTTCATAAATTAAATTATACATTTAGTTTTGGAGTTTTAAGTTTTATATGTGTAACTTATATTGCATTTTAATTTTCACTTAATGTGCTATTCATGATAGTGCCAGATGGGTTAAATACAAGATTTTTTTAATTAGTTGCGTTGTATTATGTTGTGGTTTGTTACTAACTTTCTTTGTAGGCATACCTATGCGAAAGGGAATGAAAACAATACAAATCCAAATTAATAGAATTTGGGGATGCAATAAATTTTTTTTTTATTTTGGACTGCTAACCTTTTTTGTTGAACATGAGTACCTAAGTGTGGAAAGAATTTTTGGACTAAATAAAATTCTTAATTGGATTGGTTCATTATTTCCTAATTGAAGCAATTTGTTTGCTTGAGATTTAGTAGTGGTTAATTGTAAATTTCATTTTAAGCAAGATTGTTTGCTTGGCATGTTGGAAGCATTTTATATGCGTGTAATTGTTATAGCAATTTTTTATATTGCTTGTAATTTGGTTAGCAATTTTTAAATTGCTTGTTAGTTTAGAACTTGGTTTGGTTTTCTATAATAGAAACCAAAGTGTTTAGCCTTGGTTAAAGAGTATTTTTATTTGTTCAAAAATGACAACTACGACGGATTTAGTTTCAAACTTTTGGGGTTTGAGGAAGTCTTTGGGTTTAATCATTTTATTCCCAAAGTATTTGAAAACCAAGTTTGGAGAAAGTCTTTGGTTATAATCTGATTATTTCCAAAGTGTTTTGGTTTTGAAAAAAGAAACCAAATTTTAGCATTAGCTAAAATATTTCTAATGTTTATTCAGAAATAATGGGCTCAGTTCCGGGAGTACTGGTTAACTTTTATGAGTGGTGTAATTTTGATAGCAAATTTTATTTGCTTGGGAGTTGGTCTGTTTTAACCTAGTTTATCCCTTGGAAAACTTAATTTTAAATTTGTTTCCCATAGAGTATGAGTCAACATGCTCTTGAAAGTTTTGTCTAAGGTTAACTAGGTGTTAAGTGGGACTAGTGTGACCCCTCCAGTCTTCTTGGAAACTTTCTTGACCATGTTCGATTCTAGGATAAGTGGTGAGATCAGTGTAAATTAAATTTCAAACTTTGGATTTTCTAGTGTTAAGTTTAGTGTTTGGAAAAACAGAATAGTGAAATTCTGTCGTGGTTTTTTCAAAAATGGCTTCAAGAGGTGACAACAGAAATGTTGTTCCACCTGCCAACCTTAAGCCTTGCGAGGTTCTTAAGGGAAGATCTAGAGAGATCAAGTGTGATTAAAGGAAATTATAACATTGCATGATAATATCTCTAAATTAATCAGAGACGATTAGTATGTCATCCTTGTGTCAATTATAGCACATATGATTGCTATGTGACTTTGCTTGAAAGCAAAGATGAGACAACCTGTTAGGGTGAGTGAATATATTTTGAATTTTTAAATTCCAAATATATTCTTAAATTGGTGGCTCCTAGCGAGTATAAGATCACTGATCACAGAGATAGAAAACTGGTAGTCTTAGGAGGTGTTAGACCATTGGTTACATAGTTATGAGATTGTGGTTCCTAGTAATGAATAGATTACTGATCATATGTCAAGACATGATGATTCCTAGTAATGAAAGAGTCTATTGATCCTATATCAGGACGTTGTGGTTCCTAGTAGTAAAGTGACTACTGATCACAGGTTAAAATATTGTGATTCCTAGTAGTAGAAAGTCTACTGACCACATACTGAGAAATTAGTGATTCCTAGTAATAATACTACTGGCCATGTTATGAAGTTCCGAATAGTAAACTATTGAACACTGGATTTGTGTTTAATAATAGTAAGACTATTGGCTTCAGAGTGATAGGTTGGACCAAATACGTTTGGGTGCCTAATTCGATTGATGACATTCTGGGAATGTATTTACTGTGATATGATTTTGAGAGTTTCATAATCAGTGTGACATAAGGAATTGTTTAAAGACCCCGTATAAATTTTTGGAAAAGGCCAAAAGCCTTTGTATAAATTCTACAAATGTGGGGGTGTCATGCAAAAAGTGGTAATACCTAAACCCAAGAGGGTAAGGATAAGCCCAAAAATTCGTTAACTTTGTATTCAACGGTTGTGCACAATATAGCAGTGCATATCGATTTCTTGTGTTTAAGTCTGTTATTTTAGATATACACAAGAATACTATCATGGAATTCAGAAATGCATCTTTCTTTGAAAATGTATTTCCTTGTCATGTCCAAGAAGGGGTTCCGAGTTCCATGAAAGAGGTTGAAGGTGATAATGATCACATAGATGATCAAGTAAATGATCAAGTCGATGATCAAGCTGAGGAAGTAGATGAACCAAGAAGGGGTAAAAGGGCTAGGACTGCAAAGTCCTTTGGTCCGGACTTCTTGACTTATATGTTAGAGGGAGAACCTCGAACTTTCCATGAAGCTATGAGTTCATCTGAAAGTCCCTTTTGAAAAGAAGCAATTAAGAGTGATATGGACTTCATCTTACAGAACCATACTTGGGAGTTAGTTGATCTACCCCTAGGTGGTAAGGCCTTGGGGAGCAGGTGGATCTTTTGAAGAAAGATGAAAGCAGATGGACCAATTGATAAGTATAAAGCTAGGCTAGTTATCAAAGGATACATGAAGCGAGAAGGCTTGGATTACTTTGATACATACTCATCTATGACAAGGATTACATCCATTCACATGGTGATTATGATAGCAGCTTTACGTGGTTTGTAGATACATCAGATGGATATAAAGACAACTTTCTTAATGAAGATTTGAATGAAGAAATCTACATGGAGCAACTCGAGGGGTTTTCAGCTTCAGGACAAAATAAGAAAATCTGTAAGCTTGTCAAATCATTGTATGGTTTGAAGTAAGCTCCTAAACAATGGCATGAGAAGTTTGACAATGCTATGGTATCAAATGGGTTCAAAATCAATGAGTGTGACAAATGCGTATATGTCAAAGACACTGACAGATGTTATATCATTTTGTGTCTATAGGTTGATGGCATACTCATTGTTAGTAGTAATGATGAGATGATTAGAACTATCAAGAGATTGTTAAACTCTAAGTTTGACATGAAAGATATGGGCCTTGCAGATGTCATTCTCGGTATTAAGATTACTGGAACATCTGGTGGTATTGTACTTTCTCAGTCTCACTATGTTGAGAAGATACTTGAGAAATTTGATAAATTAAATACAAGTATATTTAGGACATCGGTAGACGTGAGTCTACATTTGACCAAGAATAATGGTGAGATTGTCTTTTAGTTAGAATATTCTCGGGTCATTAGAAGTTTGATGTATCTGATGAGTTGTACAAGGCCGGATATAGCCTATTATGTTAGTAGGCTTAGTAAATACATGAATAATCCGAATGCTACTCATTGGAGGGGCATTATGCAGGTGTTTGGTTATCTACGCTAGACTCGGGATTATGAGCTGCATTATACCAGATGCCCAGCGGTACTAGAAGGGTATAGTGACGCTAATTGGATATCTGATATAAAGGACCCCAAATCCATTAGTGATTATGTGTTTACCCTTGAAGGGAGAGTCGTGTCTTGGAAATCTTCCAAGCAAACGTGTATATCGAGATCAACGATGGAATATGAGTTTATTGCTTTGGATAAAGCAACTGAAGAAGCTGAATGGCTTCGTCAGTTCGTTGAGGATATTCCACGTTGGCCGAGGCCTGTGCCTACTATCTGTATTCATTGTGATAGCCAATCGGCAATTGGATGGGCACAGAGTCATATGTATAATGGAAAGTCTAGACATATCCATCGTAGATATAATTCCATATGACAACTACTTTTTAATGGAGTTATCTCTCTAGACTATGTAAAGTCTAAAGACAACATTGCGGATCCGCTAACCAAAGGGTTAACTCGAGAGTTAGTAAAAACGTCGTCAATAGTAATGGGGTTAAGGCCTTTAGTAATGTTACCGAAACGGAAAACCCAACCTAATTGCTAGAGATCCCAAGATTTAGGTTCAGAGGGACAACTTAATTTCGTGAAACGGGTGAGTTACTGAAGAGGTATATCCTCTTGTCCATTCCTTTCTACAGTGATACCTTGTACGGATGGAAGGTTAAGCTAATACTTTTAATGACCTAAGTGATATGAATAATCAACAATGGTATAATGAGATACCTTATATAGGTCATCTATGTGAGTGTGAAGTGGGTCCGCTTTTTTAAAAATTGGTAAGGTCGAATTCTTTAATACACTCACTGAACCAGGCTAGTGTTCTAAGGCCATACCGGACACACAAGTGAGAATAAGAACAATGGCTAGACTAACTCCTATGTGAGGTTTATTGTCTCAGTTTACACAAACGGTAGAATAGTTCAAGACACCACGTTCACTGGTCAGCCAGTAAATCCGATAGGCTTTCCCTACGAAAAGTTCAAGGCTAACAGCTACTTTTTCTGATACAGGGTTAGTTTGTGTGCTCTCTCTCTGAGTCTTTGTTGTAAACGTTGTCCGTTTTCTTTATTCAGTCAATTTTTATTCATGTGGGGGATTATTGGAAAAAAAATGGGTTTTTGGTAACTTTAATGTGAAATTAAAGTAGGTCCCAACTATTGGTTGAGGTGAGATTAAATGGGTTTAGATTCTTTGTAACAAGGTCTTTACACTAGAAAAAAGAATGACCAAAAACCATTAAGAATTGAATAAGAAATTGTCTCATAAAGTTGGCCTCATGAATGAGGTATTGGGAATTGTGTATAACTACCAATCCCACATTGATTGTAGATAAAAGCTTTGATGGATATTTAAACCTCAAGATTTTGATAAGGGGATGAGCCCTTTGGGAAATCCAAATTTTCCAAAGGAAGGGAGTTATGGATGCTTTAAGGATGGGCTTGGGTCAAGACTATGGTCCAAGTTAGTTATGGCAAAATTGCTGTGCGTGTTCGCGTCCGTGGGTCATGGGTTGTGGGTCGTGGATTGTGGATCTTGGGCTTGGGCTTGGGTTTGAGCTTGAGGCTTGTGACTTGCTGGAATGGGTTTGGACTGGGTTGGATTGGTGGTCCACCAACCTAATCTTTTTAGGCCAAGTCTGCTACAGATATGTATATACACATAGATGTATAGTGTGTAACTTACACATTGAATCCCCATCAATTTTGTGCATTACTCCAGCAATTTTGCAAGAGTAATGGGCATTGGTTGCTAGCTTTCATGGGCATTTGTTGCTAGCCTTCATGGTTGGAGGCTTCTCCTCTTTCCCCCATGGTGTATAATAGAGACCAACCTCTTTGGTGGTCAACACAGATTTTTGCCTTCCAGAATTATACAATCAATTTGCTTGTGCCTATAATTTTCTTCCTATGTGAGAGAGTGCTGCCATACCTCCAGTACCCATGGTGAGGTGGCTAATCTGTTTTAAAGAGACTGTGGTATCACATAGGTTTCAGTTTGCGCTTCTATTCCTTATTTTGTTATATGTATTTATGTTCATAAAGTTGTATGGTGTAATGCCATGATTTCTTTTCCTATAAATCAATTTCATTTCATATGAATTTGTTTGTCTATTTTATTTAATTACACAATTTGTACAATAGCAGTGAAGTCAAAATGAAGTTTTTCAACAGTCAAGGGGCTATGTGGTGTGAAAGAATTGATCATGTGCATCAATTGGCTGAGAGGGTCATGAGCTACTTATCAATTGGTTAATTGGCTTGGTGGACTGATTTATAGGGGACCATATTTGTGAATTGGAAAGCTTTCCTTTGTCGATCATGCTCATTAATTGAAGGGAAATTGTGTGATGATGTAGTTGGAGGTTTAAAAGCGGAGTTGGGTCAAAGATAAAAGTTTAAAGAAGCAAAGGAGGTTGCAAGCAGTTATGGGCCTTAGTAAAATGTTTTCCTCTGTCGAAGGTAATGCTAGAGATCATGAGGGACATGTGATAGCATTGAGGAAGTTGGTTTTGCTTCAAAAAGAGGAACCAAAGAAGGTTTGAAGGTTCAAGAAGGCCAAGATAGTTTTGAGCAATTGAATGAAAGTGGCCTACTGATTTGAAGGATCATGGGATAGTGGCTAAAAAGAAGGAAGGCATGGTTGAGATTTGGGGCATTATAAAGGCAGTAAAGGAGCAAGAAAAGGAAAGAGGACAACACAACAACTTAGTTCTATCTTAGGAGTAGCTTTATCTAAATTTAGGAGTAGTTTCTCTTTGTAATTTGTAATCTTTGTAAACATTGGTGGTTTCATCTTGAAATCATCTTTAATTTGCTTTATTTACTTTGTTTGATCTTGTTGATTGTAACTTTTGTTCCAAAGAAGTCTTTGTACTTTCAAGGCATTTGAATAAAAAACACAGTCGCTTGATTGCTCTTGTTTGATTGTTTAGTCAAAATTGTTGTTTAATTCTTGTCGATTGGGAGTTAGCATAATTTTTACTAATAATCTTTGACACGCGCGGTGGGACAACATCCTAATTTGGAACAATGAAAAAGACAAGGTATTAAAGCCAAACGAGTGGCCCTTCTGTACTTCCTAGTAGCAATTTGGTTCCACAATTAAAGAAGGCTCTTGCATCTCTTTCAATTGAGGAAAAACAGGTGCTGGTTGGTGAGTTAAGAAGCGTTATTAATGATTTTTCTAGAGGGCAGTGTCAGACAAGGGTGGAGGTCCACAAGACACCTTCAAATGTTGGTGTTGTTACTCCATTAATTGTCATGGTTGCAAAAACATAAGGCTATGAGAATCAAAATGTCATGGCAAGGGGGGCAATTTCACAAGGAAGAAATATTTTCTGGGTTTTCAAAAAATATTTCTAGCCCATTAATGTGTGAAACAAAAAATCAGTCCTTTGTTACAACTCTTAGTCCAGAGAATAATGCAAACAATTTGGTTAAAAAGTGTGATCTTAAGCCAACTATGGCTGAAAATTATGAACAATCAAATGTTCATGAATTTGAAATCTTTGACATTGTTGAAGATGTGAAGTATGAGTTTTTAAGGCCACCTTATGCTATGGCTTTTATTATTTAAAGTCCTTTTTGGATTTGTGGATCACATCAAAGTTGGTTCTTTATGAAATGGCTAGCAAAGAGAACAAAGTTCATAAAGTTATAGAAATATATTACCCATTGTGATTTCTTGATTAGCCAATTTCGAAGTACCAATAACTAAAACAATTTGATGTCCCAAATTTTTGCTTTATGATTTAGAGTGCCTGTCGACATTGGAGGGTTATTGTGCTCCAACTAATAGGCCAATTCTTGCTGAAGCATTTCTATGGTTTAAACACTTGGTTCATGCATTGCTCTGTCAATTGTGTAAATACATTGTCGATTAAAGTAATCTATTACTAATTTAAAAAATCATACATGGCCTACATTGGACTATATTTGAAAAATTTAGAAATCCCCTAGATATTGATTTGCGATTATATATCGATTTTAACCAACAAATAACAATCACAATCAAACAATCAAGACAAATCAACACAACAATTTTAACGTGGAAAAACCACAATTGGAGCGTGTGAGAACCCGAATATAAAAATAAAGTAAATAATTAAATAATAATAATTTTACAACCTCAAATATTTTTCTTGTGAATCTTGAAATGCGAATTAAATATTATTGGAGGGTCTTTTAATTAATTTTTAAACCTAAAATAAATTTATGATGAAAATCTCTAATTTAGAGGCAAGATTTACTATTAAAATAAATAATAATAATAATAATAATAATAATAATAATAATAATAATAATAATAATAATAATAATAATAATGTTAGATGATAATACTAAGTGGATTGTTGGTTATGTATTTAAGGATAACAAAAACCCTAACTCTTGTTATAATTGTTTTCCACAACACTAGTAGCCCTAGCAGCTATGAAGGAAAGTGAGGGGCGATTCAATCATCAAGATCATTATTGTAGCCAAGAAGCAGAGCTTTGTGTGTGTTGTGCCTTGTGGCCTCTTAAGTTTTCTTCTCTTCTTTCTTTGTTCTTTATCCTTATTCTATTGTTATTTAATTCATTGATGGAGAGGTTGTAGGTGTATTTATTTTGTGTCTATATATATATACTATTAAGAAATCTAAGGAGTTAAATTCATGTAAAGAATGGGTGTAATTCTTAATTCAAAAATTCTGCACAGAATCACAAACTTTAAAAATCAAGAAACTATATCAAACAGATGAATTTTGAACTGAAATTTTTACAGTAGATTAATTACATATTGAATTGCATGTAAGAATTTTCTCATAATTTTTGGAAGTCAAAATCTATATAAACTGATGCATTCAAATCTGTCCAGAAAACTGGTGTAAAACAGTAATTTCGGAAGTGTCGTTCTCATTGGGTATAAATCCGAAAATTTTCAAATCAGCGTCATTAGAACCGGTTACGAGTCTAGCTTTTTAAATTTTTGGCCTTGCGTTGATTGCTTATGTATACTAAGAGAACCATTAATTTCTTTAAAGTGCTGCAGAAAACAACCTATTTAGATATAATTAATTGTAGATAATTATTTTGATAAGCAAATCAAGTAAAAACAATTGGGTTTGAAACTTAGGATATATTAGTTGATATCTAGAGGGTTTTGGAATTTTTCGAATAGCGTGAAGTGGGTTTTGTAATTTTCAAAGTTAGCGAATAGATTGGGAAAGCTTGTTTAAAATTCTGTTTTATCTTAAAGTTACTTTTAATGAACTTTCGACTTGAACCCATGTCTTGGGTGATTTCAGACCTTGAAGAACGTGAGCTTAGGTAATATTTAAGAGTAACGGTGAGTTAGGTTGAGCCGTGTTAGTGCGCTTTAGTTTGGGGTTACTTAGTTTCTCATTCTTTAGTATTTTTAAATTAGTAGTGACATGTAATTTTCATACTTGGTTCAGGGCACAAGTTGGACTTTTATACTTTATTCGAGGATTACATTATTCCGTTTTTAGGTGAGTAGTTGCATGCTACATATTTTTATAAATGTTCTCCTACCCTGAACTGTTAGAAAATTTAATTATTGTTTCAGGACTAAACTATTTTGATAAATTATTACATTATCAATGGAATTAATTTATTTATGAAACATGTGTAAACTTGGCATCTATAAACTATTTGTTATGGTCTCATGTTTATAATGGTGAACTACCATGTTTTGTGAAACTGAATTATATTGATTATCGAGACCATCTGTATATTTAATCCAGGGAAATTATCTCACTGTGTGTGGTGACTCTGGCCACTAGGGAAAAGATCCAGGTTGGGGCCGTGATAACTCTAGTGTTCAACGATTGTAAGGAAAAGACCTGGGTTGGGCCAGGTGACCTTCAATTGGATCATCTTAGAGAAAAGGCTCGGGTTGTCACCCCGAGGATGACTTTTGGTTCGATATTGGATCCAACGGGCTTATTGCCTTGAGAATTGTGTGGCATGTTACTTGTTATTCTTGGTACCTAGAAAATTATTTGTGTTCATGTTGTAATCTGTTTTAAGTAAAAAATGTCATTTATCATGTTCTTGAGAGACATAAGTACTTTAACTGTTGAGCTGTTGAACCTTCTTTTTGAAACAGATTATTTTTATCAAAAGTGTATTCCAATCTAGTTTCTGTGATATATATCTTATTTTAAAATTGATCCCTGTTTTCAAAACTGTATATACTATCCATGTTGCTACTCACTGAGCTATCAGCTGACTTAATTGTTTATCACTTCCAGGTGTTAGAAGGACTTAGAGTGAACTCATGGCATAGCGGGAACTGAATTGCATAGACCTCTAGGACATTCATTTATTTTGTTTTAGATTGTTATGTCAAGTTTGTGCATATTTCTTTTTATTCTTATTGAGGTTCATTTAGGATTATCTTGATATGCGAGCTGTTTATTTCCCATAAGTTTAGATGGTATTGATTACGGTTGGTTTTGTCGTTTATACTTGTAGCATGTCACTGGATTGAGTTTGGTTATTTATTACTGGACTTTTGTTTAGTTGTTCAATGTGATTAGGGATTCGTGTTTAGGCTAACGTGTGCCTTGGGCTAAGGCCCTGTGGGCCACGGCCGGTCATACCCGAGTTTGGGGTGTGACAGAGCGCCTCCAATTGTGATAAAAAAAACCAAGGGCAAAAGCCACAAAGCAATCCACTAAGAAGACAAAAGGAATTACACAAATGTACTCTCAATTACCTAACGAATCCACGCCCGAACTGAACCGACCCCTATATGCCTCTTCCACCACGGTCTTCACCTCAGAATTGTCTTGCCTAACGTTGAATCCACAACGTCGATGTCGATTCCACGACGATGAGTCACTCCAGAATGCACCAAAGCTTCAGGCCCAAATTCCACGGGATCCACCAAAGAACAACTCTCTTTTGTATTGAATAAATAAAACAAACAAACCCTTTGATATAATTCACTCAATTCATGATTAATCTCTCACAGATATAAAAAGAAAACAAGAAAAGAAGCTCCAGATAAAAACCCTAGTACCCAAGAACAAGATCTGGAAGTCATACCCTAAAATCAGACTAAAACACATATTTATAGAAAACAGATTAGGGATCTCCGCTCGAGCGCAAGAATGGCCGCTTGAGCAGATCTACGCTCGAGCTCAGGAATGGCAGCTCAAGCGGAAAAAAACAACTCTCAGTACTTTTGCAAGTGAGTGAAACTTTTGAAAGGTCGCGATCTCTGCTCGAGCATAGGAATGGCCGCTCGAGTGGACAAACAACTTTGACTGCAATTTTGCCTTTTGCTTCGAGGGTGCTGCTCCTCAACCCTGTTTAGGCACTGCCTCGGACCTGCCAAGGGACACTACCCCCTGGACCCTCACGAGCTAACCGGGCAGCTCAATCCTCAACATAGTCAGTGAAGTGGCAAACATGATAGGATTAAGATCACAAACTCATATGTATAGGCACAATTCGGGTTGGATTCGCATCTAAAACTCATAGCCTCACTGAAATAAAAGGCCGAATAAAATTACAACTGAAAGAAGTTTTGTCAAATGGGATTCCCAAGAATAAAAACCTAACAACATTTGTGAAGGATGCATAGTATATTTATAATATGGCCTTTGGTGGCTATCTTATTAACATGTGCTTATAATATTCATTTTTTGTTGGTTAGTAAAAAAGATTTATTTTGCTGAGGGCTTTTTGACAAATTAATTTTATATACAACTCTTTAAGAATTTGAGTCTTCTCATTCTTAAAGAGTTGGAGAGGCATTGTTTGCACCCATTTTTCTAAATTTCTATTAACGGGTGGATTAATCGGATGATGACACGTGGTAATGAAGTCAAAATGAAGTCTTCCAGCAATCAAGGGGCTACGTGGTGTGAAAGAATTGATCGTGTGCATTAATTGGTTGAGAGGGTCATGAGCTAGTTACCAATTGGTTAATTGGCTTGGTGTACTAATTTATAGGGGGCCATATTTGTGAATTGGAAAGATTTCCTCTATCGATCATGCTCATTAATTGAAGGGAAATTGTGTAATGATGTGGTTGGAGGTTTAAAAGCAGAGTTAGGTCAAAGATAAAAGTTTAAAGAAACAAAAGGAGGTTGCAAGCAGTTATGGGCCTTAGTAAAATGTTTTCCTCTATCGAAGGTAGTGCTAGAGATCATGGGGGACATGTGACAGCATTGAAGAAGTTGGTTTTGCTTCAGAAAGACGAGCCAAAGAAAGTTTGAAGGTTCAAGAAGGTCAAGGTAGTTTTGAGCAATTGAATGAAAGTGGCCTGCTGATTTGAAGGATCATGGGATAGTGGCTAAACAGAAGGAAGGCATGGCTGAGATTTGGGGCATTATAAAAGCAATAAAGGAGCAAGAGAAGGAAAGAGGACAACACAACAACAACAAGGCAGTTTTGAGCAATTGAATGAAAGTGGCCTGCTGATTTGAAGGATCATGGGATAGTGGCTAAATAGAAGGAAGGCATGGCTGAGATTTGGGGCATTATAAAGGCAATAAAGGAGCAAGAGAAGGAAAGAGGACAACACAACAACAACTTAGTTCTATCTTAGGAGTAGCTTTATCTAAATTTAGGAGTAGTTTCTCTCTATAATTTGCAATTTTTGTCAACATTGGTGGTTTCATCTTGAAATCATCTTTAGTTTGCTTTGTTTACTTGTTTGATCTTACTGATTGTAACTTTTGTTCCAAAGAAATCCTTTTACTTTCAAGGTATTTGAATAAAAAATACAGTTGCTTGATTGCTCTTGTTTGATTATTTAGTCAAAATTGTTGTTCAATTCCTGTCGATTAGGAGTTAGCATAATTTTTACTAACACATTCCCAACCAACTCCTCTAATAAGGTATCAGACTCCGTTGCTTTGATAGGCACCCACAACAGCTTCCTAATCAAAATTGAAACCATCGTAAAGGGCATCCTTAATTAAAGCCACTTCAAGAGGATCCATATAAGAGAACATGTCATATGGTGACATACACTGAGAAAAGCTATGTGACAAACAAGAGACTTTTGGCTTAGCCAGACCCTTACCCCTATCATCCTTTGATGATCTTCTTTTATCTACTATAGAACTAAGGATAAAACCTTTTTTCAACATTCATGCAACAGAGAGGAGATGACACTAGAAAATAAATAAGAGAATAGATGATACTAGAAACACAGAACTACTCAAAACACCACAACACAAGCATAAAAGACAACTAGTAGGCTTAAAAAGGACAAAGCAAATTAACCAGAAAGAAGGTTCAAGGATGCTGAAATAAGGTTATAGACTGAATATAGCCTAAGCATAAAATAAGAAATCAAACAAACCTTTGAGGGTATATTTGAAAGTGAAGGAAATGTGGGGTTCACTGTATTATTAATTTGGTGTTTGATTACACGATAAGGAGAAAGGGATTAGAGGTAGGGAACATGTAGGTCTCACTAGATAGTCCAATTTGGCATTTGTTTTGCATGGTACCAAATTTTGAATAATTTTAATACCGGTATCGAGAATTAAATAGAAAAAAAAATAGAGGGATTAAATAATACCTGTACGAGCACGAAATAATCTTCTCGTATAATCATGTTGATCAAGTTTGCACTCTTCCAAACAACATTGCTTTGCCACCTGAAAACACAAACGTGAGCTAATCGGCAGGTGTGTGCCGGAAACCCCTCCGATGCCTAAGTCAGTAACTAGACAATAGACAATAAGCTCTGTGTATTCTAGAGTAAAAATTGTGATGCCTGTACATAGGTCCTGCTATGAGCTTTTATAGATTCTGCCTGGCACAATCCTAGTAGGATTCCAACTCTCCTTATAAGAGTCCTCCTAGGAATCACACTTCCAATAAAGAGTGTCTATCCTGATAACACTCTACTCACTACCAACCAAGTGAGATGGTTTGCAAAATCCTAGTAGGACTCTACTTTCTTTAACAGAGTCCTCCTAGGAGTCTCAAGCCCAAGCCCAAGGATAATGCTTATCCTTAAAACACCCTCATCACTACAAGCCAAGTGAGATGGCTGAACCCTTTACCTCGGCTGACACTGCGGTCAACAAAGTTACTTCGGCTCCGTGCTCAACATGGGCGAGCCGTGATGACCCTGCCACCGGTTGGCATCCTGCCAAGTTACATCCAGTTCGGCCCATCGCCCTGTTATCATCTTGGTCAGACCAAGGTTTGTTCCCAGATAGGTCCTAATTCTAGCAACACATTCAACCGTCCTGGTACCTTCCTCAGCCCAAAGCCGAAATACAAAATATCTCCTTGGCCCATTGCACGACCCAACTTCCAAAGAAGACTCGTCCTAGCTCGGCCCAATTTGTTCACAAATTACCCTCTCAGTTGCCTCTTAATTCCATCTGCGTAGCATGATTTGGATTATTTTCCTTCAGCCAAGCTAAGAACGCCCCACTCTGCCGAGCTAGAAAAGTTGTTCGGTTTCACAGCTCGTTCGGCCCCAATAAATCTTGTCAGTTGCTCAACATGTCCTTCCACTAATCTGGCACGACTTCATTTCCAGGATACGTGGTGTGCCCCCATTATCCCCGTTCTCCTAGTACAACCGTTATGTACCTCCAAAAACTTGAACAGCCCGCCTTTTTGTCTTTAACATTTATATCCTTCAAGTTCGCAATCGCATGAGAAGACGTTCTTTCTGTGTAACCGGGCTATATGTCCCATCTTTTGTAATGAAAAATTTCAATCTCTTTGCTCGGTTACAGTGTTTCTTTTTTAATATTTTGCATCATTCCAACTGCATGTTTAGCTGAACTAATTAGCTTGGCCTTACCTGATCCTGCCAACCTTCTTTGGTCGAGATACGTATCTCGGCTGAAGAATCCAAAAAATTTTGTTGGTCAAAACTGCCAACCTTCTTGAGCCGTGATCCTTATCTCGGCTGAAGAATGAAAAATTGTTGGGCAAACCTGCCAACCTTCCTGAGCCTAGATCCTTATTACGGCTAGAGGAAGAAAAAAGTATTGGTCAAACCTGCCAACTTTCTTGAGCCTAGATCCTTATCTCGGCTCAAGAATGAAAAGTGTTGGTCAAACCTGCCAACCTTCTTGAGCCTAGATCCTTATCTCGGCTAGAGGAAGAAAAAAGTATTGGTCAAACCTACCAACCTTCTTGAGCCTAGATCCCTATCTCGGCTGAAGAATGAAAAGTGTTGGTTAAACCTGCCAACCTTCCTGAGCCTAGATCCTTATCTCGGCTTGAGGAAGAAAAAAGTGTTGGTCAAACCTGCCAACCTTCTTAATTGCCCCCCAGTCGAGTAAAGACTTTTGCGCGATCGGTCTTACTTGTCAATCGTGTTAACTCTCGCCAAAGGCTTTTTGTTTGGTATCGTTGTTATGCTGGACTCTACCTTGGTGCGCACCCCATCTTTCTCTACTCGGATGTGTTGGTGCACTCTCTCCATTAGGGCTTCCATAGTAAGGGGCGGCGTCATTGTCATTGAATTCCTAAACTTATTGCCAGCCGGCAAATCTAGTTTGTACTGTGCGATAACTAGATTTGTGGGGCAATCTCCAATCTGATTAAAAGTCTCCCAATACCAGTTATTGTAAGACCTCAATGTTTCCTTCTCTCCCATATCTATGGAGAGAAGTTGGTCAATCTCTACAGGCATCTTGGTGTTTGTTCTGAATCTGGTCACAAATGCCTCTACTAGTTGCGCCATGAAGCTATGCTACCTTCTAGCAACCTTTCAAACCATGTTAGACCCAGGTCACCAAGGTTGGAAGGAAATAGGATACACATTAGAGCCTCGTTTCGCCGATACATCGCCATAACCTAGCGGAAGTGGCTCAAGTGCATGTAGGGGTCCGACTTTCTCTGATAAATAGTGAATTTAGGGTGGTGGAAGCTAGAAGGTAATGGTGCGTTCTCTATCACCGGAACGAACGGTGAGCTCTACAGCCTTGCTAACGCTTTATCTGCCGGTTTATAGACAAGACGTGGATCTAGCATTCTAACCTCAACACTCCCATGTGTTCTAGGAGCCAATCGTTGTAATGCGGAGACTCTGCAGGGGTCGCGAGCGTGAGTGTCTTCTCTCCCTCGAGCCCTTTCTTCAAGCACTGTTTGTAGGTCCGCCGACCTAGACAACTCCGTGTGCCTAGATGTCGTTTGGTGTGAATGTGTGGGCCGATAGCTGCTTTCTTCTATGTAAGACTTTTTAGTCCTCCTTCTCTTAGACCTGGAGTAACGAGTTCTGGAAGTCCTCGATTGTGTATCGCCTGACTTGAGGCTTCTACTTTCAGCTTGTGATGGTGTGACTTGTCTGTCACGATCTTCTGAGTGGCGAGGGTGCACCCTGCTTTTGCCCACCTTTTCTTTCGCCGCATCTTTGCCCTTTATTTGGCACTTCATAGTCTCCATGTCTGCCGCCATCTTCCATATCAATTCGTCTTGCTCCCTTACCCGATCTTCTAGAACTTGAGGATCCAACCTTCGCCTCTGCCTTTCAGGGCTTTAGGAGCGATGAGGACTGGAGCCTCGTCTTTCACGAGTATCCATCCGCGGGTTCTGCCGCTGGGGATCTAACTCTGCCATAGGCGCGATAAAAGGTAAGCCTTCGCGCCTTCTGCCCTCCTCTAGGGTTTGCCCATTAATGGCAGAGTGTGACAAGTCTTCATTGTGCGCCATTGAAATTAGTTGAAAGAAAACTTAATCAAGAGGTTTGTTCTTTGTGATTGCGTTTCCCATAGATGACGCCAATTGTACGAGCACGAAATAATCTTCTCATATAATCCTGTTGATCAAGTTTGCACTCCTCCAAACAATGTTGCTTTGCCACTTGAAAACACAAACATTAGTTAACCGGCGGGTGTGTGCCGGAAACCCCTCCGATGCCTAAGTCAGCAACTAGACAATAAGCTCTGTGTATTCTAGAGTAAAAATCGTGATATCTATACATAGGTCCTGCTATGAGCTTTTATAGATTCTGCTTGGCACAATCCTAGTAGGATTCCAACTCTCCTTATAAGAGTCCTCCTAGGAATGAAGAGTGTCTATCCTGATACCACTCTACTCATTACCAACCAAGTGAGCTGATTTGCACAATCCTAGTAGGACTCTACTCTCCTTAGCAGAGTCCTCAGTCTCAAGCCCAAGCCCAAGGATAATGCTTATCCTTAAAACACCCTCATCACTACAAGCCAAGTGAGATGGCTGAACCCTTTACCTCGGCTGACACTGCGGTCAACAAAGTTACTTCGGCTCCGTGCTCAACATGGGCGAGCCGTAATGACCCTGCCACCGGTTGACATCTTGCCGAGCTACACCCAGTTCGGCCCATCGCCCTGTTGTCAGCTCGGTCAAACCAAGGTTTGTCCCCAGATAGGTCCCAATTCCAGCAACACATCCAACCGTCCTGGTACCTACCTCAGCCCAAAGCCGAAATACAAAATATCTCCTTGGCCCATTGCACGACCCAACTTCCAAAGAAGACTCGTCCTAGCCGAAATAAGGTAATAGACTGAATAGAGCCTAAGCATAAAATAAGAAATCAAACAAACATTTGAGGGCATATTTGAAAGTGAAGGAAATGTGGGGTTCACTATATTATTAATTTGGTGTTTGATTACACGATAAGGAGAAAGGGATTAGAGGTAGGGAACATGTAGGTCTCACTAGATAGTCCAATTCGGCATTTGTTTTGCATGGTACCAAATTTTGAATAATTTTAATATTGGTATCGGGAATTAAATAGAAAAAAAAAATGGAGGGATTAAATATTACCATAGATAGTGTGGAGGCCTTTGAATTATTTTTTTCTTCATCCAACAGTAAAAAAATATAAAAAATATACTGAATTTTTTTAATTTTTAATTTTTTTATATTCAATGAATTATCGAAAAAAAAATTGCACAAATTTTGTAATTTTTCAATTTATCTAAATTAAGTGGATCTAAAAACTATAATTTTTTTTTTTTTTTAGGAGATATAGAAATATGATATTACTTATCAAATAATAAGGTTACAGATTTCACCAGCTTATGGGTTAGTTGAATTACACTTTGGGAAACTTTAGAAATACAAAAGAACACTAAACTACTAGCAATTGCAAAAGATTGATCAAAACTTGGCAATCTATAAGGACGGAGACTCTAGAGAAGCCCTGATCCTTAGCCCACTACACTGCCGCCAAACACGCTCGAGTTTCTGCTGCCAAAGGGCTGGGTAAATGCAAGAAGAAAGCCCTCTGGTCCACCACCACTTGTTCTGAGTTGAGACAAACCCATGCCATCCATCCCTGTTGCATGCTCTTTATCTTTCCAAGAGCCATCAACAAGAAAAGTCCACACCTGAGAAATTGCTGCATTAGATGCCGTATAATCGATGGTAAAATTATCTAGATTTGGCTCTGCTTCCATACATTCTTTAGTTGTGTTGAAAGGTTGGAAACAGTGTGCTCTATGATTAACACTGAGAGCTAGTTCTTGAATATGATGCAAGGCTTCGGCAATGTCCATCCAATGTGTTTCCAAATGGTCCAGAGAACCACAATGGAATGAATGATAATTTCATCCTCTTTCACCATGTCTACCCACTTGGAAAACCACTCTATAAAACTAACAGGTTCTCCAGAAGACAAGTCTAAACCCAAAGATGACCTCTCCCAACTACCAGCCACTTTTTCAGCTACTATCTGATGGTGATGGTGATGGTGTGATAGGTGTAACAACGCAAAGGTGAAAGTGGAATGAAATTTTTTTCAAAACAATAATTTGTCATTTTCACCAAAACTTTGTATTATCATGTTCTTATCAACAAAACAAATCAGTCACTAGACCTAATGCCATAGGCACCTATGGAAGTGGACTTTTATCAATTTTCTCTTATATATATATACATATTTTAGATGTTTTTAAAATATATGTATTCTATTTCTAAATCATTTTCCATTTATATTTTCTCTTTTTCAAAAATAAAAAACAAAAATTCGGCAAAGAATTTATATATATTCTGTTGAAAAATGAGACTCTGCTAAGGTATAAGGATACTAGATAATTACGTATAAATTGCACGAAATACTCGATGCAAATTATTTTCAACAACAAAAACAAAATCAAAAAACAAAAACAAAACAAAATTATAAACAACTCCAATAAACTACACCAAATGGTCTAATCTACTTGAAAATAAATCAGAGTTCTTAACTTACCATGACAACGTTAATATTGGACTATTAGTTCAAGCATGCAATGTTGAAGCAAAGAGAACCTTCAATAAAATTGGCTTAAAAGTAGTTCTTAGTAACGTAGCTCTCCCCTAGCTGGAGCTACAGGGAGAGAAAGATCATCCACAACACCATCAAATAGCTCACACAAAAACCATCAAGTAGTTCAATCTCTGGTTAATGATATACTAATCAACAGATCTCCGACAGCTCACACAAAAACCACCCAGTCAAAGCTAGGAAAGACCTTTAAAACCAAACAAATTTGAATAGGTATTGAGCTGCCTTTCAGCCAAATACCACATATCTAACTGCCCATAATCTAAACCCTAAACCATCGATGTAGATCGAGACAGCAGCCCATAATCTCAATACACTGCATTAAAGACAAATAAATAAATAAATAAAATGAAAAATAGAAAACGATCATACTTCATGCCCCGTCAAGAGGTCATATCCTGGATTTTGACAGGGAGTAAAACATCTGTCCAATAAAGCTAATTTACAACTACAATATATCACAATTAAAATATGTGCACCAATTTTAAGGGGGTGGGAAAACTGGATCCAAAACCGATGTACTTAAAATATTACAAAAGAAGATTGGAAAACTCTATTTTCTTAGTTGAAGAGATGGGAGACAATATAGGCAAAATGTCATCAGCTGTTTAAGCTAACAGCAAGCAATGAAAACAACCCATAGTCAATATCTGTAAGAAAATATAATTCACAGGTGTTGCTGATTATAAAGATTGTCATGCTTTTTACATATTCAAAAAAAAAAAAAAAGAAGTCGTGCTTTTCTTCAGTTGCCTTGAACAATTGCTGAAAAGAGAAGCTGGTTGATATCCTGAGAGTTTGACTCATGGCTCTCATCCCCTGCATAATTGATGTATTTGCAAAAAAAGTTACAAGAGGCATTCAACTTTTACTGGCACTATATCATATATGGTCATCATGAGATCTGTAATTCATCATGTAATTTATGGAATTAATCATTTATGTTATTATGAGGTATGGCCTTTTCTACCCCACTTTTTAATAACCGCTTCTATCAGAACAATATCAAAACAATTTCAGTGGACAGATCCCCTAGATGCATACCCAATTTATCCCTCATTTTATAGCATTCTAGTTTACAGTGTGAAGGTTGAAATAGAATTATCAAATTCAATTTTAAATATAATTTGGGTAAATTACACTTTGCATCCCTGCACTTTGCAAGTGTAATTTACCTATATAATTTTATTGCAAGTGTTAAGAATAAAAGCTCAAGAGAGCTCACACTTGCCTAGACATCCTATTAAAGACAAGTTCACATTTTTTTTTTAATCAATGAAACAGTACAGATCATAAATGACAATTCCTGTTTCTAGCAGATTCATTACACGGCGTCTCCTGTTGATGCATATCTGGACCTATTTCATTGCTACTCATGTACATGTATAGCACAGCTGAACATCCTTCACTCCTTGTTAATTGCAGAAAACCTAAGGTCATCTGTTTGTCCAACCTTTGATAGTATTAGACTTTTCAGATATACCTCCCCCCAACCCTACCAAAACAAGGAACAAAAATTTTGTTTCTTTCCATCAAGACGGCCAAAACGTTTCAATTTCTTGAGAAACTGAAACGAAAGAGTGGAATACCGAAATTCCAAGGTTTCCATTGAAACATACTGAAATCCTCCAAAATACCAAGAAACATACCAGAACAATAATTTGTTTTGACACCTATTAAGATTATTGAAAATGCAAACTTCTAATTGCCTCCTTTTGTCAAAAAAATTAAGAATAAAGGTATTAAAAAAAAACTCAAAGTACTGTAAACGGGCCTTTTACAAAGGCAGAGGGTCGAGGCTGATAGGCCGGAATGTTTTGTAATCCTATTGCGTATAATGGACTTTGATCGTTTCTCCGCCGTGGACGTAGGCATCTTGCCGAACCCCATATATCTTGTGCTTGTGTGTGTGCTTGTTCTTCTTGTTATTGTTTATTGGGTGATTTAAACTAGGTTCTTGCATAACAAGTGGCATCAGAGCGAGGTTAGTGTTTCAACCTCTTGATCAGTAACAACGGCGAGCTCAAAGTATGAAATAGAAAAGTTCAACGGCAAGAATAACTTCTCTCTCTAGGAGAGACAAATGAAGGATATCCTCATCCAGCAAGAGGTTGCCAAAGCGTTGCTTGGGAAGGCGAAGTAGCCAGAGAAGATGGAAGACCCCATTGCTAACTCATGACACCTCCCATCCAAAATGTAACACAATCCCAAACGAACTAGGAATCTGGGCTGACTGGCCGCACGTGCGGCCTCACAACTGCATCGCATGTGCAGCCGCACATACTGGACAGCCTTTCGTATTTTGGACATATCTCTCTCATCCGACATCAGATTGAGGTGATTCAAGAGGCATTGGGAAAAAAAACTTAAAGGGATACAAGTTTGTGTGAAATAGATATTTTCCAATTCCAAATTTTACTAGGTGAAAACAGGCCCTCAAGATGAGCCAAAAATATTTTTTTGCACGAAAATGGCAATGCAGCATCTTTAACTACTTCAAGCATCTCAAAAGTCAAAATAATGACACATTTGATCATCGGGAAGTATTTCAAGTGTCTAAGTCTTAATGGTCAATCATAATGGGGTGTCTATAGAAAGCATCACATATTGCTTACGTGTAAAGTGAGATCCGGTGTAGAATGAAAGACAAAAATCTTCTAATCTTGTACTTGTCCCCAACAAACACTATGATGCATTGGAATCTTCGAAATCAAACATTGATCCTAATCTCTCTTTCCTTTCTTTTTTCTTTTTTTTTTTTTTTGTTTTTGTTTTGTTTTGTTTTGTTTTTTTTCGAATGAATGGTTTTCTCATGTTTTCTAATTAACCCATGCAACAAACGTTAGGCCACTTACTCCCAAACCGAATGGCTTTAGGCCATTAGGTGTAAAAAAAAACCCCAACAGACTTTGTAACTTGAGTTAAAAAGGCTACAGACCAATCATGAGCATTGTCCCAGTCCCTTAAGCTTTCTAATTAACCCTTATAGCAAGCGTTAGGCCAATGACTCCCAAACCGAAGGGCTTTAGGGAATTAGGTGTGAGAACACCCCAACGGGCTTAGTAACTTTAGTTAAAAAGGCTATGAACCAAAACACCAATTTGTTTTTCCTTTCTCAAACCATGCTAATCTCTTGAAAAATGCAATTCATCACAGGAGGTTGGAAATAACATGTGGTCAGAAATTTCACACGTTCAATCACAAAAACCAAATGTGAGCATGCAAGTGTAAAAAAAAAAAACTACAAGTGATACCAACAATCTGCATGTAATGATACCGAAATGAACTCATATTTCTTGTATGATGGATAACCCAAAAATATCCAACTCAAGCACAATCAATTCAAGGCATAAGCAAAATATAATGGCCATAATTGTAAAAGTGTAGCACAACCATATTCAACATATGAAGTCTATTATACACATCAATCTCATTAATGAAGCATAAGTGAAAAGATCTGATATGCCAAGAGATAAGGGAAAAGACACATAAAAGTAAGGGAGTAGGAAAGTAGTTAGTATGAGTGGAACAAATAGATACAAACCTAGCATAAAAATAATAAACAAAAAGACAAGCAAATCCTAAAAGAAACAAAAAGAAAAAAAAAAAGGACAAAATAAGTAGAAGAATAATAACACTCATAGCCTGAGGAGAGAAAAGAACAATATAGTGAATATGGGAGAATCACGGAGGTAGAGGCGGGGGCGGCGGGTAGTACTATTAAAAACGAGAACGCATAAGAGACTAGGTCTCAAAGGTGTTCTAGTGGATGTGTGCATGCATATCATCAAAGGACTGCCTCATATACGCCTACGAAGCATCGTATTGCTGCTGGGAGAGGTCTTGATAAGCACAGAAATCAGCCTATAAGGTGTCAACAGACTGCTGGAGGCGAGTATGCTCATGATACAAGGCCTCATAGTCGGCACAAGTATTATAGACCAGTGGGTTAGCAGGGGCCAAGGTAGCAACTCCAAGGGCATCATCAGCTATGGGGACATCGTCGTCCATACCCTCGGCATCATCATGGGCGGTTGGACGCTGTATCTGAAGAGGGGGCATCCGAGACAAACTATGAAGCCAATTCTGCTCGATGTAGTGTAGGACATCCGCAATCGACTCCTCCGCGGGATCAAACTAGTTGCTCAAATGGTGGCAAATGAGGTAAGTGATCAAGTTGGTGAAGGGAAGAGGCCAAGTTTGAAAGGTCTTTGTTTGCTTAAGTTTGACATCAGTCAAGATTTCATGCATTTGATCCCAATTGAGCATTAGGACATCCACCCAGAAATCAAACTCAAAGTGATAAAAGATCATGGACAAAGCCACTGCGACACTCTTCCTTATGCCTCAAGGTGATCACATTCCGCCACAAAATGACATCAATCAACAAAAGGCAGGTAACAAATTGCGGCGGCAAACAAAAGTGTAGCTGGCATCACCTGACTGGTATAACTTTACTCGCGCAATATTCTAACTAATCATAACGACCTTTAAAGTACCCACCACATTAAGGAAAACTCAAAATTACAACATATCCAACTCATCAAAATAAACAACCCACCATGTATACATACATAAACAAAAGTCATAATATTTCAAAGGTCTATACCGTACCTATTACAAAACAAAATGATTACATAATAATTACAACCGTTTATCCTCCAGTTCCCAAAACAAGATACTCAAAACTAACTACCCAAAATAATTATCCCTCCACCAACACCACCATCACATTCTTATCCTGATTGCCGAGACAGGTTATCCTCAACCCCTAGAACAATCCCTGAACTACGATGCCAATGACAAGAACTATAGATGTGACCCAACTAGCCACACTTGAAACAAACACGCATCTCCCCACTCGGATAGAAGTTTGACCCTTTAATGACCCTCGAAGTCTGGCCTACTTGGTTTTGGTATCAGTATCACCCATGCCTAGACGGATAAGGCTGAACCCGACTAGATTGCGGATTATCCAAAGAAGTCCCCCGTTGTGTACAAAAATGCCCGGTATGACTTGGTTGATTACATTCATAACAAATAGGTAGTCCCTAAATACGTGACCAGTTCGAAGTCTGAACTGGTAAGGATTCCAATGACTACTCCCTCTGTGAGCACTCGATCGCCCCTAGTCCCGATTGGCTAGATGACCTTGTTGGTACAATTATTGGTTGAGGTAACAACCTTGCCTTTCTCCTTTGGTTCTTACTAGGTCTACCATGACCCCCAGCTATAGAAGTTGCTGAAGTGGCCCCCTTTTCACTTTATCTGTAGCGATCCCAATTTTTTCACTTCGCTGAGTATGTCGGGGATCGAGCTGCTCGGTCAGCTCGTGGGGGTCTAGGGGGTAGCGCCCCTTGGTGGGTCCAAGGGCAGCGCCCTGGTGGGGATCGAGCTGCCCGGTCAGCTTATGGGGGTCCAGGGGGCAGCACCCTTGGCGGGTCCAGGGGGCGGTGCCCTGGCGGGGTTGAGGGGGCAGCGCCCCAAAGCAAAAATGCAAAATGCATTACAAGTTGCTTGTTCGCTTAAGAAGCTGTTTATGCGCTCGAGCGGAGAATGTTTGGTTCTAGAAGTTTGACCTGTCTACAAAAGTACTGGAAAAGTGAAATTGACGCTTGAGCGGGGTTTCCACGCTCGAGCAGACTATGTTATATCAGTTTGTGCATCAGATATTTCAGATCACTTTTGTATATATATCTCTCTCTCTAAAAACAATTTCCTCTCCATTCTCTCTACATTTTCCTACGCGAAATTGGATCAAAATCTTAATTTCTCAAGATCCATTAGAGTTCTGCCATAAGTTCTTCATCAAAATTGGTTAACTTCTCAAGGGTTTCGTTGTGTGCGGTGAAGATCGAGTTTCGACACCGTTGATTTTGGGGGTTTCATCTCATTTCTTCTTCAAAACTTGAGGTATGGATTTTCTTAGAGTTATATATATATATATTTGCAAGATTTATATGATTTTCGAAATCATCTTTCGATAGCTTTGAAAATTGATTGTTGATTCAAGAAGTTGAGCGATTTTGAAAGTGGGTTTGTCTCTTATTCTTTTAAAATGATCTTATGGATTTTGATCTTCGTTGATTGAAAAAAAGATGATTTTGGAAAGTTTTCTTTCAAAAGATTTGAGTTGTATAGTTTTGGTGAAAAAACCTAGAATTTGGGGATTTTTTTAAAGGAGACTGAAAATCCACGAATGATATTATTATATTTATTTTGTGTGTCAAAATAAATGGGTTTTTGGAAAATTTCTTATTTATATTTATATAAATGATGAATTTTAGGGAATATGAGAATTGTTGTTCATTTTGAAAATTATTGTTCAAAACGTTGAAATAGTCTTGAAATAACTAATTGCCGAGGATACTTGAGAAGATGGAATTGTGTTATTCCTTGGATGATGAATTGGAATAAAAGTATTTATATTCATCTTGTAAAATTGGCATATCAATTCGTTTGATTACATTAAACTTTGAAAATTGATTTGAAAACTTGCATTGAGAAAAGAATGTTGAGAAACAAGTTTTCATGGAATGATTTTGGGGTAAATACGTGGGTAAGTCTTGATAGGTGGTGTAGATGATATTGAATAAGTTGGCTTGAGAGTCCGGGGTAAAAGACCGAAAACCCGTGCGGATAAGTGTCGAGCTTTCCAGTTAATACCGGTAAAAATGACAATTTGGTAATACTTGTTTAGTCTACTTGCAGACACCGACCTAGGGATTACCAGAGTCGTATTTACCGCCCTTGAAATAAATTGTTAAGTTTTGAACAATTGAAATTGCATGATATCATTGAGCATGATGGTTTTCAAAAGATGAAAATGTGATTTATCTTCAAAAAGAGCATAGCATGGCATGTGCATTTTCATCTCTTGAGACTTGTATAAAACATATATATTTTGTTAAGAATTTCCTACTGGGCTTTATGCTCACCCTACGGGATTTTTGTGCAGGAAAAGATGTGGTGATCCCACCGAACTAGGGGCGTGGAAGTATGTGTGTTGGGACTACAATGCTCTTATTTTGCTGTGATTCTATGTGTAAGCCAAGGGCTGTGTTTGTGTGGGTTTGAATAACCGTTTTGTGTAACCAGGCTCAAGCCTTGGAAACTTGTAAACCCTTGGGGGTATTTATTTATTTATTTACTTGTTGTTGGATTAATGTATTGTTGCATGAAGAACTATTGTATCATGTAATGTAAGTTTGGAGATTTATATTCGGTTTTCCTTGAAAGAGCCATGATTGTTGTCTTATCATTTGGGCTAGAAATTTGGGGCGTTACACTATCCCATGACTAGGACTGTGGCCTCACGTGAGCCGCCACTTCTACAAGTGTACGATAATTCATATGCCAAGGCCTAACAATCTTTTTCCGAACATCATCACATAACTTACTCCCAAACTCCACACAACAGAGCTCCTTGGTTTCCACCAACTCCAGAGCGAACCTAGACAGATTGGTAAATCACGCCTCAAATTATGCCGAAAGTGTAGTACCTTGGCGCAACTCCAAAAATTGCTTCTTCAACTCTTTCCGCGTGGAAGGAGGAAAGTCATCACATCCTCGCCTAGACATCCTAATCAAAACAAACATAACAAATTTAGCACACATCAAATGGTGTTCTCAACAAAATCTCATACACTCTAGCAATAGACACACAACATATCACCTATGTAGCACACGCAGAGGTGCCCACTCAACGTTTACTACCACCGCCCAACAAGTCTCTATTAAAGAAAAAACACGTAACCTAGGATACATAACACGAGTACCCTTCACCGAAATACTAACATAGTCACATAACGATTATTTGAACAACCACATTGAGACTCCACTCAAATCACACATCACCTACCACATAACACATAACACATAATCGTGCTAAGTCTACAAAAATAGTTATCCCTTCTAACGCTTACTTAGATTTCCTATTAGAAACAACGTTGATCAAGCGCGTTTCTAATAAGACCTCAAAGTTAGTTAACTTGACACAGAATAATATCTATGAGTCTCAATACCATACCCACATAAAATGCAACACATAAGCGTGTTATCACTTAGCACACAACATACAAATGTCTTCATTGAGCATGTTAAACCTACTATGGCTAACCACTTCCCATGAGCCCAAGGTTTTCAAACCCGGTTAGCTCTGATACCAAGTTGTTACGCCCCGAATTTACACGGTCCAGCTCACGTGAATAAACCGCCTAACAATGAACAATAAATGACAACTCTCATGCAAATGAATATAATATAGTCATAGAATACATGCGTTTATCCGATTTTGTACATTCCTAGACACAACATCTAAGTCGAATGGATATTCTGTAACTAAAAACATACACAGATGTTAGAAATTAAATTGAACGCCCTAAGGCTTACATCATACACAAGGGTGTAACCCTTACAAGAATGGCACACGACCAATAAATAACATAAATGGCCCATGGCCTACAAATAACTGAACCACTCTACACGGTTCCGAACATAACTTCACGTCACAGTCCACCTCCACACATGTACACCTGAAAAATATTTTTAACTATGTGGGGTGAGCATAAAGCACGGTAGAGAATGTTTCAAAGACTAAACATGCTCCACCAGCACAAATGATTATGATGCAATACATATATACAATATGCCTAAATGCATTTTCAAATCCATTTGATTTCTCAACAAAATCCTTTCTTTCCAATTACTAAAACCTTATGTTTAATCAAAATGTTTTCTGAGTTCAAATCATCTGTTTGATATAAAATCTCTTTCCAAAAAACTGATCCAAGTATCTCAATACCAACCAGCAAACACATTGCTAAATCAAATGCGAATACATTGCTAAATAACAACAAATACGTTGCTAAAACCTTTTTTTTTTTTTTTTCAAAATATCCTTTCAAGCCAAAATGATAATAAATAAAATGGGTATATCTCCAGGGCTAGTGTTCATATGAGTAACTATATAAGTCACAAGGTCATTTTTACCGGTGCTAATCGAAAGGCTCGACATCTACTGTGAGGGTTTAGGTCTTTCACCATAGACACACATGCTAACTTAATTCTGCTTTAACACCCCCTCATAACTTTACCATTTTATTTACCTTTTTCCAATAGCACAATACGTGTGGTTCAAAATATTATTTTCCAAAACACTGCAAATGTTGCAAAACATAATATAAGAATTTCCAAAACCTCTTTCCAAACATACGGTTTTAAATTCCAAAAATCCATTACATGCTCCATGATATGAATGATTTCAAATTGCCTAATCCACATGCAATTTCTATCACATGGCAATGCTATCCTCCACCGATAGTCAAAACAGTTATCTCTAATGCAATAATTAAAGATAACAATATAGATATATTTTCCAAAAGAGTAACAACACCCATTTTCAAAATACCACAACCATTTTCTTCTCATTTCTTTCCAACCAAACTATTTACCAAAATCAATCCAACTCCCAAAATAATATCATTTAGGGTTTTTCTACAAATTAGGGCTTTTTCACTTTTAGAAATCCATATGCATTTTTGATTACCGAAAATAACTGTAGTAGCAAAATCATAGCCCAACAATATCCCAATTTCACAAAACCCTCAAGTCCAAAATAACATTTCAAAATCCACCAAATGACTACCAAATATAAATAACAAAATACATCATAGATTTGTTACCGAACTCATATTGAGTTTAGAAAATAGACCCTACCTCTTGAAGCGAAGAGGAGAACTCGGAAAAAAACTCAAAGTCGATGAAACTAAGAAACTCTTGGATTAAAAGAAAGCCCTTGATGAGATCTACAATCTTTCTCAAAGGACCAAGGTAAAAAGATGTCTCTAACCGAGTAGATCTAGAGATTTATGTAAGAAAAGTTAAGTTTCTAAGAGAGAGAGAGAGAGAGAGAGAGAGAGAGAGAGAGATTCACGGTTTAAAGAGAAGAAAGAGAGAGAGAGAGAAAAGAAAAAGTGAATGAGAAAAGTGTGTTTGGGGTCTATTTATAGTGGTAGAATAATAGCCCCAAAGTCAAAGAAAAGAATAAGGCAAACCCCCAAAAAGTTTGGCCCAAAATCGAACCAAAATTTCTGAAAATAACTCACAGGGGTCGATCCTCAAGAAGAAAGTGTTGAGACACTAATGTGTGCACCAGACAAGGGTCAACCTTAGAAAGTAGTGGTGTCGACACTATATTTCAGTAGTAACACCCAGAACACAACAGTAGACAAGGGTTGATCCTGAAACCCGTGGTGTCGACCCTATAAACCAGCAGAGACACTAAGAGCAAGGCAGTAATGTGGTGTCGACCCTTGGGAAGACTAGTGTCGACACCAGAACAAATTTTCCAAGTTCCCAAAGAACTTTTCAACTTAAACAAGTGCAGACGAACAATCCCAACAAGTCTAAATTGAATTGTACTCCTTCAAAACCAAGATACAACAACTCCAAAGACTCTCAAAATGAAAGTAAAGGAATTAAATACACTCTCCAATAGTTAAAAGGACACAAGTGCCACAAAGTCATCGTGAGTGAATCTCTCAGTCTATGTTTGACTGGTAGACCTCGTCTATATTGAGCGATAGCTAGGTTGGTTGGGTAGTCATAGATTTCATTGAATGCCTCCCAGTATCTAGCGTTGTATGCCTTCAATGTTTCTCCCTATCCTATGCTTACTTCGAGTAGATGATCGACCTCCTTTGGTGCCATTATATTTGTCTCAAATCGAGTGAAAAATGCTTCGGCCAACCGCTGCCAACTATGAATGCTCCCATTTGGTAGTCCTTCGAACCATTTGAGGCCTAGCTCGCCCAAGCTTGATGGAAATAACATACACATCAGGGCATCGCCACGCTTATGAACAGCCATGACGTGGTGAAAATGATTTACGTGTCGGTAAGGGTTAGTCCTCCTATCATAAAGGTTGAACTTGGGCTAGTGGAAGCTTGCAGGGAGTGGCGCATTCTCAATTTCTGGGAAGAAAACGATAGCGTTCAGCTTCGCTAAGTTCCTATTTGTAAGTGTGCGCGCGGCGGTGTGTGGTGTCAACATAACGGCTGCTATGCTCTGATGGGATCTTGGTGCTAGCCTCTGTAATGTTGACACCCTTTGGGTCTCCCTCAGCCATGCTCTCCGCTCTAGAACATCCCTCAAGTTGCCTGAACGAGCAGTGTAGGAGTATTTGGACATTGTAGCAGGATGCAATGGGTGATAGTTGCTGTCTTTTAGTATAGGACCTCTTCGTCGGTGATAAGGAACTATCCTTTCTGAAACTTCTCATTTTGGAGAGCGCATGTGCTTCTTCAATTCTCTAATCATTTGAACGATTGGAATGGGCACGCTTACTATGGTTTCCCACTCCAGCTATGCTCTTTTCCTTTAACTGCCACTTTATGGTCTCCATCTCTGCTACCATTTTTTGGATAATGGCGTCTTGGCTCTTTAGTTTATTCTTTAAGTGCTGGGTGTGCGACTCTTTAGCTACCGTCGCACTTCATGGTCCCTTGAGCGTTTTGGGCTCCTTGTGCATTTATCTCGCGTTTCGTTGGTCAATCCGCCTATGAGGGTGCCCAGCTTTGCCATCGTTGGGAAAGAGGGCAAGTCACCTCACCTCCTAACATATTCTGGTGTTAAACCATCGACGACCGACATCGGAAGGTCATCGTTGTTCGCCGTGTTAGTCGACTAGAGAATCATGGAGAGCAAGGTTTTGTCTATCAAGAACTTCCCATAAACGGCGCCAATTGTGCGAGGTGTAAATATTCTTCACTTCTGTACTTCTTGCCTCCGTGTTCTTTTCACTTTAATGGTGTCGTCTCTCATGCGAACACAACACAGGTGAGCTAACCGGCGGGTATCTTGCCGAAAAACCCCTCTAACGGTTTAGTTAGTACCCTCCGAGAATCTGGGAGAATAAGAGAGTATTTTCGGTATTCAAGATTGCATACCTTCCACCATGAAGTTCATGGCTTTTATACAAGCAGATATCCCTCTTCTCCACGTAGTGCACATTATTTCCATTGTCTTAGGGCAAGAACATTATGTTATCTTATTTCCTTACACAAGTGTACTTGTCAAAAGCAGACAACTTGACCATCAGCATTAACTTGGATAAGTCACAGTTTGTCCCCCACAAACCGTTGGGGCACGAGACATACATAACCGTGACACTCTTTGTAACACCCCAACCCTTTACATGTAATCGATATTGTCCGCTTTGGGCCATGCCTGCACAGATTTGTTCTTCCCAGTAGGTCACCCATCCCAGAACTACTCTAGTTTAAGCACGCTTAACTAGGGAGTTCTACTAAGGATTTCACCACTCGGGAAAAGGTCTCGATACTATATAAGGGTCCAGGTTTTTATTTTTATAGCCTAGGAACTCCCTCTCCATTTCCAATGTGGAACACCGAGACCTACAATCCACTCCCTTAGGAATGCACGTCCCCGTGTAGTAGCCTACCATCTCACAAGCCCACTCACATGCACCGAGAGATGCTAGGGGCCCACACTCGGTACTCCGGAGAGTCGGCTCTGATACCATTTGTAACACCACAACCCTTCACATGTTATCGATATTGTCCGCTTTGGGCCATACTCGCATGGATTTGTTATTTCTAGTGGGTCACCCATCCCAGAACTATTCTAGCCTAAGCACGCTTAACTGAGGGCTTTGCTAGGGATTTCACCACACAGGAAAAGGCTTCAATGCTACAAAAGGGTCTAGATTTTTACTTTGATAACCCAGGAACTCCCCCTCCACTCCCGATATGGGACACTGGGACCTTACACTCTTGGCCAAGCTAGTAATAGCTCGGTTCGGACCGTGATCCTTACCTATGAATGTCGAGCCGTGCTACCACTCAAAGCCCAGCCTAGCTACCAGTTTGGTCAAAGACACATAGATGCCCTATGGTTTTCCAACCAGGACCTGATCCTGCTCGGTCCTACACAGCACGGTTGGCTCAGCTTGATTCAAATGAAAAACATCTTGGTCGGTAAGAGGGAGCTCGGTTAGCTCTATAAGGTAGTCTCAAGTCCATCTTCAGTGGCCCAGCTAACCGCAAAGTAGTAGGTCGAGCTTAGCCCATCACAACTGGGCTGAGCTTGGCCCGTTATAGCTCGGCACAAAACTCTCCTCTCATATATTATGAGTATGTGTGTCATCTCAAGCCTGACTCGACATCAGGCGTAACCTAACCATTCCAAATCCGGTTATAAAAGAATGTCTAAATCTCAAGTCCACCCACTTAGCCCAATAGATATGAAATATTTCTATTTTTTTCCTTCGTCATGAAGGGTTATTAAATTATTTAAACCTTTTTAATAGTTATTTGAATTTAAAATATTAATAAAATTCAATTATAAAATAAATATAATCTCTTAAAAAGTACTTTAATTTAAGCTGGAAAGAAGTATATATATGTATTTTTCTTTATTTTTGTTATTAATCTAATTTATTTTGTAACTATGTAATATAAAAATTAGAATTAATATTTCTTTAAATGGGTGGGTTGGAGTGGGTTAAAACTCTTTATCCTAAACTCAATTTGAAAATTAAGCCTTCGTTTGGGAAGCCAAAAAGTCAGGCTTTTTGGCTATTTTAGCCACAAAAGACAAAATAGGCTTTTTTAGCCACAAAAAACAAAACATCACATCCAACCCATAATCATTACACTCCTCACTCACAAAAAAAGTCAAAAAAGTCAAAAAGCCAAAAAACCCTTCCCAAACCAAACTTTTAAGCCCAGGCTAAAATAGCCAAAAAAGCCAAAAAGCCAAAAAGCCAACCCACTTCCCAAACGGAGGCTAAATAGGTTCAAAAATTTTATTTAGCCCGACCTTATAGGCTAAATATTTTTTTTTCAAATCCAAAATGTACAGAGTATCAAGTTGCGTTGGGTGGATTGGGTGGGCCATCAGGTTGTTGGCCTCCATAGTAAGAAAAATCAAAACCTTGGCATGGCCACCCCCCAAAAAAAAAAAGATAATTAAAAATAAATATTATGGGATTTGACCTTTATAACAAAATAAATTTTGAGTTTTAAATTTTATCAATTTGAATCGTAATCTTTTGATTTATATTCAATCTAAATTATTTTTCTATTTTTGTTAATTAAAACTGCCGAAAAAAATTTAATCATTAAACTCAATATGGATATATAAAAAATGTCTAAAATATCAATTTTTGTTAAGTTTAATAACTAAAATACTAATTTTTTCGTCAATTTTACTTAAAGAAAATAGACAATGATTTAAATTAATAAAAATAAACTCAAAATTTAAGATTTAAATTGATAAAATAAAAAATTTATTTTGTTAACAGAGTCAAATCTTGAGATATTTTTTTGTAATTTTTTTACAAAAAAAAAAAAAAAAAAAAAAAATCCCTTGGTGTGGATTGCCTAAACCTGTTGAGGGCAAGACTAACCTCGGTTAACGTTGTCCCCTTTTGCAGAATCATGTCCGGGATAAGCACAACTCAACTCTCTTTCTTTACTTGGAGGCCGGTGTGGATAAGCAAATTCAAACCCTTGTCTTGTGGTGATAATGGAAGCTCTGGGTCTTGGAAACCCACCTCTCAACTCTCTCTGCTTCTCACACACTGATTACCAGAGACAACATTGCAGGAAGCTATTGAGCTCAACGCATTGTCTCAATTTCTCGGACCCATCTTCTCTGAAATTCAGACCCTTTTATGGAACTCGTTCCAAGGTACTTGAATTTTCCATTTTTTGATCATTTTGATCAATTGGGTCTGTTTTGTATGCTCGAATGTGTGGGTAATTGAATTTCTGAGATGGGTTTGCTTTAATTATTGGTGTAGTGTTTGAGTAATATTCGAATGCAAGCAGTTGAAGAAGATTATGAGTTGAAGCAAATGAAGGATATGGCTGCTGCTAGAAAGAGATGGGAAGCTCTGGTATTTTCTCTTTTATCTCCATGTTACCACTTTTTCCTATTTTTTGGTACACACACACACACACACACACACACACATGCTATGCAGAAAAATGAATATATTCGTGAAATGGTAGAGTTACACATATGGAAGAGAACATGCTAAGATGTTATACAATGAATAAGGAAGATTAATATGATTGCCATAAATGGAAATGTTAGAGTAGGGATGACTTAAACTAACATGGATGTGGCAGTAGAAAAGAAATATGCTCACCATAAATGAAAATGTTAGGGGAGGGGAAGATAAAAATGACACGAAATGCGGTAGTAAAAAGAAGATACGAATTTATTTAATTTAACTAAACATATTGCATAACCACGGCAAATGATTCATGTAGCAACCCCATTTAATTGGGATAGAAGATTTTTAGTTTGGTTTGGTTATAAATATGTATGGGTATTAGGTACGAGTGTGTATCTCTAGATGCTGGATTCATCAAACCTTAAATTTAAGGATATGTGGACATCGGAAAAAAAAAGAGTCATATTTTTAATCTATCTTTGAGATAAAATGGTTTTATATATAACATACAGTGTCGAAAAGACATTTATAGTAATTGTACAATAATATGTACATATAATAATAGTGTTAAATATAAATATGTAAGAATGTATGATGAAAAGTATCCGACATGTATCCCATACCTCTGTCCAAGTGTTAGGTGTCCGACATTGAAGAGTCCATGTAACATATTTCAAGGGTTTGATTGTTTTGCATTATATTTAAATTTCATAGATCTCACACTTGGTAGAAGCAAGACTCTTTAGGTCCACAAAACTGAAATTCTGTGTAAAATATAATCCTGCACAGCCAAATGTAAAACTACTGTCTTTGCCTCGCAACATGGGTGTTTTAAAATGAGGTCTGGTGCTGTTAAATTGATCTGAGCTAACTTAAGGTTCACAGCTTGTGGTTTTCACACATTTGGAGAAGTATCTATAGACTATACCATATTCTTAAAATAATAATAATAACAAATCAATATTTGAAAAAGAATAGAATTGAGCAAAGTAAATGTAGATTTAGAATACACACCCACATGCATAAAGTCAAAAGCTACGTTAAATCCTTTCTACTTTATTTTACTCTAATTTCCATTTATTGGTTAGTCACCTAGGTTTGGTTTGCCAAACCGAATCTTTTAACTGATGCTTTATTCACTTTGTGGGCTGTGATTGGGATATCAGGCTTGGTGCATATGACTGTGCAAATACTAGTACTCTTTCTGGAACATTAGTACTAAGCTGGACGTGGATCATAGTTATCATATTTTGTTTTCTATAATGGTGAGTGCTTAGACTTTAGAGTTATCCATCAATGGACAGTTGGTAAGTATAGAAGAAGAGGAGAAGCAAGGTTAACGCAATGGAATACCACACATGAACTATATATTGTTCTAATAGACGAAAAAACCTCAAATCCACGAGAAGAACCTTGAACCTAGGAGGAAAATAAAAACTTAGAAATATTATTGAATTTGACCCCTAGACTAACCTTAATTTTTGTAGGACACAAAATAACTAAGAATAAGGAAAAATTACCGAAAATAACAAATTTGAGTTAAGCCCAAATTTGAATACTATTTAGTCTAGGAGGCATGCCAAAACAAGTTGCACTAAAAGTGGAAACTTTTAAAAAAAGTTATAACTAAAACAAAACTTTTCTAAAATAGTAAGAATGCAAAGTAAAAAACTTAAACGATGAAATCTGGTCAAAGTCATATGTGCATCATTGCCAAGGGCGATCAATTGTGATAAGAAAGTGATTTCTAATTAGGCTACTAAGGTAGAGGCAATTTTGAGCTCATCCACAGAAATTATGTCTTAACCCCTGCTTAGCCTTACTCGTTTAGCTCGGCCTTTTCTTCCTGGCCTCTTCTTGGGCTTCTGCCACTCTAATTGTTCTAGAAACTCCTCAGCTACTTATCCATCAAAGATACAACTACTTAAAATACAATAATATTTCAATATTGGGTCTTTTAATTTCACATACTAATATTAATTGTGTTATGGTATAAATGTAAAGATTTCTATTGGCCTTGCAAGGTCATTTTGCATGGGAAGGCCCAACACTTAAGTGGCATCATAGATTTTCTTATTACACTGAAACATGAATTGAAATGATTAACTGCACATGGTTATGATCAAACTTCGTTGACTAATGCAGATAAACATTGTGAATTTGGTATTTTATCTTTCATTTTGGTGTTTTATCTGTTTTGTGTAGGTCAGGGAAGAAAAAGTCAAAGTTCTGACACCAAGGGAAGCTGGTTATGCTATGCAACTCTCTCATAAAACCTTACTAGATGTTCGTCCCTCTACAGAGCATGAAAAGGTGAAGGATTTTTTTTTCTTCTCTGATCTCTGCTCCGGATTGAACGTAAATTTGTGGGCGGCCCTACGTTATGGATCATTGGTGCCAAACCTAAATTAATATTCTTAGTGATGTTCACCTAATGTTTTATTATAGTTTTTGTCATTTCTTAGATGACTTTTCTCTAGCTCTACCGGATTGTTAAATGTACATGCTAAAAGAGCTTCATATGTGAGTGTTAATGTCAATTAGTTGATCTTATTGACTATTCTGACACTGAAAATTTTGTTATGGAGCGTTTTCGTTTGACATTTTCTTTTCCCATAATATGAAGCATAATCTCTCTCTCTCTCTCTCTCTCTCTCTGTGTTCCTTATCATCTTACTGTCAATTTTTTTATTCCTGTTTTGAATGCTTGGGTTAAAGGGTTATTGTCTCATTCATTATCATCTTACTATCATATTTCTTTGTTACTGTTATGTAGGCATGGGTTAAAGGGTCAACATGGATTCCGATCTTTGAGGTTGATAATAAAATTGATGCTGGAACACTTTCCAGAAAGGTCACAAACTTCATGATGGGTATTACACAAAAGTTGCTATCTTGTCTTTCAATAACTGATATCAATATTTATACTATTTGTACACTTGGTTGCCATTTCAGTAATTTATGGGTTGTTTAATGCTTCAAATGAACAGTCAGGTGAATATTGATATGATGTGTCACTGGGAACAAAAGAGAAGTTTCCTTTGCCATTAATATGACCAATTTGACTTCAAATATGAAAATAGTTATTGTTTTGGATCATTTTCACTGTCCAATAAGTCCCTAGGGGTTTGTGGGGTTTCTCTCTTTAAACTTGCTATGTTTCTGCAGGAGGTTGGTGGAGTGGTGTGCCTACGCTGTCATATGATGAGTACGTTGCAAACCATTATTTTTCTTCTATTTTTTTTTTGGCATTGATATATATGTGCATATTTATGTTTGAATCTATTGTTGATTACCCATTGCATGTTTTCCTTTTCTTCTGCAGCCAATTTTTATCAAAAATCGCAGAGAAATTCCCAAAAGACACAGACCTTATTGTTGCATGCCAGAAGGGATTGAGGTCATCTTTTTGTTTGAACTGATGGACTTCCAAATTCCATATAATTTAGTAAAGAAATCACTATATTGTTATTATAGTTTTGGAATGAGTTTATCAGACTTTATTTTACAATGATGTTTTGCAATTTTTAGTAGTCACTTCATAGGGTCTCATTAAGCTCAAATAATATGGAGAACCAACAGAACCATTTAAATTCTTTGGTTCTCCCAACATACCTAAATAATTGAGTGAAAAGGCTTGAAATAATGTTCGTGGAAAAAAATTTCCTCATATAAGATTACACTAGTGGACACTAGTCTCCTCTTCAAAACCTAATGGTTTCACGATAAATTTGTGATCTGTCTATATATACATGAGCTGAGTTCAATCACTGATCTGGAGAATGACATGAAAATATATAGCTCTTGGCCAAACCTGAATGATATAAACAACTGAATTATGGATAACTTTACTCAAAATGCTTTAATGGGTAAGTCAATATGATGGTAATTTAAAATTCTGTCATCTGGGTTCCAGGCAATTCGGGTGCAGGATATTGGATTTCATTTCCAATGATGTGACCATAGCTGTTCCCTGGCCAGGTTGAACCAATGCACTTTCGTGCTTTTTACAATTTGGTCATTGTTTTGGGATAACTCTGAAACCTAGCTACCACCTGGTAACCTCTGTGTAACCTGCGGTCCAATCTGTGCTAGAAAGAAAAATTGTTTATTTAAGAATCTGGGCCAGGAAGGAACTGTCATGGTTTGAGTTGGGATTGAATAAAGAAAATGTTATGTACAATAGTTCACCTTAGGGATATATGGTATCATGCCAAATGAACTTGGGTATCCTTTAGGTTAAATATGTGACTTGGAATGACATATTTTCACATATTCTGCTTCATACTAAAATAAACTCATCAGGCAGATCTCTAGCAGCATGTGAGCTACTGTATAATGCCGGTTACAGAAATCTTTTCTGGATTCAAGGGGGTCTGGAGGCTGCTGAAGAAGAGGTATGAATGATTCTAGTTGTCTCCATGATTTCTGTTTAAAATTTTCTCCCACTCAGAGTTCTTTTCATTATACTTTGGACTAAAATGTTAATTGATGAGGAGGCTCTCATCTTGTTTGGAGCAGGATCTTGAAAGGGAAGGTCCCCAGCCTTTTAAGCTTGCTGGAATTGGTGGGGTTTCAGAGTTCCTTGGGTAATTATAGCACATAATCTCCTTTTCTTTGAGCCTTTTTTTTCCTGGTAAAATGATGAGTTTTATCTTATTGTCTTTCTCCCAATGTGAAATTGTTGCATTTCACCCCTTTTTCTGTAAAGGTTGTTTGTAAAAAAAGTTGATTTTACGTGGCAAGCAAGAAAATCCTTTTCTATTGAATTATACTTTGGTTTAAACATTATGAGACAACAAAATAAATAAATAAATAAATAAATAAAATCAGACAGTGCTTTTCATTGCCATTCCCTTATTATTGTCAGTTGGACTGATCAACAAAGAGTCGCAGCTGCCAAAGAGGGTTGGGGCTACCGATTAGTTTTCTCTGCCCGTCTGGTAATAATTCTATCCAAGCCATTTTGACATAGACCAGTCAACTGTTTAAGATGGGTTTTCATCTTGAGAAGAGTAGTCTCATGTTTAATTGTTTCTATCGCAGGTTGGAGTCTTTCTTGTTGCTGATGCTTTGTTTATCGGGGCACAGCAAGTTGGTCGTTATCTTCAGGATATAAGGTCTCACTGAGTGTTTATGACAAGACCTGAAGTATTTATAACCTCTGGAGATGACATTTTGGGGATCCGAAACACCCAGTTTTGGAAACTAGACAACACCATTCAAAAGCTGTTCTCAATTTAGTCTTTTAGTTCCAAGACGCTCCATCAAGATACCTTTAGCCAATTGAGTTGTATTCGTGCACGATTCTGCCATATGCGGGAAGTGAGTTGTGCTTTATAGATTTTGTTAGATGTTTGTAAGAGAGAATAATTAATTGGTTGAGGACATGTAGATTTAACTACCAAGTAATATATCGCAACTTATGCCGCCCAATTATTCGTCTTACTTTTCACGTAACCATGCAATTTATTTCATCGTCAGTAATGTCTACATGTTCTTACAGAAATCAATTATCTGCTATGAACTCATTTTTGGAATCTAAGCTGCTGGTATGATTCAATTCAGTTCTCTTGCTTGTGGTGCTTATTAGGGTACCCATCTGGCTCTAGTCAAACATTTATGCTTAATCTATTGGCGGAAAATGTAAACAATGAGTTATTATTGGCAGAATCCACTTGACTACATTTTATGTTTTTGTTTTAAAAGTTCTATTCAAGTAGCCAATAAGTGGGGGGATTTGACCCCATGATGATAGACTCTGTTTATATAGGTCGATTTGCAGCCATTGCCCGCCTCACATCGGAAACTCTGCAAGTGAGTATCTCAAACCTCATGTGTAGTTGTCTCGCAGGAATGGAACTTACGGTCTCTCAATGCTTCTTTTTAATGTTTGTGCAATTTATGCAGCTAGGTCTGCTTGAAAATTTTAGTGAAATTGAAATTTGAAAAATGAGTTGGTTATTCTGTAGATTTGAAAATCTAGTTGTGGTCCTTCATACCTGATGCAATGTCTTAAAAGTGACTCAATTTAAACATGAAGGAAGAGAAACCCAGGATAATTTTCTAGTATCCTAGATTAATTTTCTTATATTGCTCCTTATAAACAAGCTGTACCAGTATGAAAAACCATTGCCCATAGGTGAATTGTATTTTGCATGGTGGAAAACTTGATTATGGAGCATTAGTGATATAGAAATGTCACATTACCAAAGTATTTGCACAGTTGGATGATAGATTCTTTCGTGATAAGTTCTATAATCCTTCGGTGATGATAGATACGCTAATTAGTATACTAACTAGTTTACCAACACTAATTATGACATTATTATTGATCCCACTCATTAATCACATTATAAATACCAACGCCTCTTAAATTATGCCATATCATCAATTTGTACATAAATTAGTACACTAATTGGTTCATATAGCATTATTCATAATCCTTCAAGAGTTAGGAAATCAGCTTCTATTTTCTTTTTCTTTTTTTTGAGCTTAGCTTCTATTTTCATTAATGTCCATTTAATTGCTTCTTTGACGGGGCCACTTTCTTGTGAACATACTTTACTAGCATTGCATACCACTGTTGGAAGTACAAATTTTAACTGCTTTGTCCAACATCAACTTTTCTCTTTTCAATATCTCCTGTTTCCTTTTTAAATGGAAACAAAAACGATGCTGAATCATATTTATAGTCTATTTGCTATGAGCTGAACTTTGTTATTAAATTCTAATAAGCATATAATTCATACTGACAGGATATTGATCACACTGTTCTCTAACCATTATTGTTTGATTTCTTTCATTACCATCATAGTTCTTCGATTTCTGCATTTGAAGTTTTGACTCAAACGAAGCGTGGTTTAGCAACCACCACAAGATGATCTATCCTGTGCATTGTGATGCCGAAAACTTCAGTCATATCCAGATCATCAATTTGGATACCAGGGGGAAGCTCCCAATCAAAGCTGTGGAGAAGTTGAGCCAAAGCTAGCTCAACGGTCACTGCTCCAAAGTTGATAGCAGGGCAGCTTCTTCTACCCGCCCCAAAAGGTATCAACTCAAAATCTTGCCCCTTGAAATCAATAGTACTACCCATGAATCTCTCCGGTTCAAACATTTCTGGGTTTTCCCAGCACTCCGTGTCCCTCCCTATTGCCCATGCATTGACGAAGAACCTTGTTTTTGCAGGAATGTTGTACCCATCAATGGTTACGTCTTCCATGGATTCTCTCGGGACTAGTACCGGTGCAGGAGGGTGCAACCGAAAGATCTCTTTGACAACTGCTTTCGTGTATGGCAACTGAGGCAAGTCACTTTCTAAAACGAATTTTTTTTCTCCGACAACACTTCTTACTTCAGCTTGTGCTCTTTTCATCACTATCGGATTTGTGATGAGCTCTGTCATTCCCCAATCAAGGGTTATGAATGTTGTATCAGTTCCTGCTGCAAACATGTCCTGCAATGACAATAATAAATCCTGTGAGTTGAGCTGAGTTGGAACTCAAATACACTGACCACGGGACTTCTTGGATGTTAATGATTTCAAAAGAGCGGTAGTCTATGAAGCACGGATACTTCAAATAGGGTGACGTATCCGTATTGTATCCGTATCGGATACCGATACTCCTCGGATACTCGCGGATACGTATCGGATACTTATTAAAAATATCGGATACTTTTTAATTATTTTTTCATTAATTTTGGAGTATCAGATACTTAATTTTGAAGTATTGGATACTCTAATTCATGTTTACTTGTTTTATGAAATTAGAATTGTAACATTTCTTGCATAGTAATATAATATAATATAATATAATATAATATAATTGCAAGTATAAATACTATAAGAATATTTTTCTAATACTTTGTTAAGTTATTCGATAAGAAGAGTATAGTGACTTAAATAATAGAATTTATCAAATTGATGTATCCTAATTATTTCATGCATGTCCTCTATAATTACATAGAAAGAAAGAATTAATAAGAGAATATAACAACGGTAAAATTAAATATCAATAAATAAATAAGCAAGTAAACTTGAATACAATATTTTTCACTAGTGTTAAACGAAAAAGTATAGGGATAAGTTGTGAATTGTTCTATTATTGTAATATAAATATATTAAACTTGATATTGAAATGAAATATTTGCAAGACCTATTAAAAATTTAAAAAGTAAACAAGCTACTAGCTTAAATTAATACAAAATTCTTAAAGGTTAGTATTTTGCATTATAAAATTACATTGTGGTTTCTCAACGTTCTTTAACTTATGTGTAACTCACCATTAATAATTTTTAAAAAAATATATTTTTCACAAACGTATTCTATCCGTACTGGTATCCTATTTTTTTAAGTTTTGTCGTATCGCCGTAACAGTATCATATCCATATCTCGTATCCGTATATATGCTTCCTAGGCGGTAGTAAATAACGCTCAATTTATTTTGGCGGAAAGTATTTTTTATGGGAAACTTATTTTTACATTTGATTGTATCTTAAAGCTAATATATTAATGGGATGGTGGTGATGGCGGTGATGGTTGTGACGATAGTGCTGTGGTGGTGGAGGTGACAGTTGTGATGATAGTGTGGTGACATTGGTAAGATTTTAGTTCGGAAACACCAAGGATCCTCTAGAGTTTTTTTTTCCTAAAGTTTCCTAAAATGGTGTGTTGTATGGTTGAGATTTAATGCTAAAAAATTGATGTGACTTGTCATTAAATCTCAACTATACAATACACTACTTTAGGAAACTTTAGAAAAAAAAAACTCTAGAGGATCTTTACTCGTTCGGAAAATATTAACGAAAAACATTTTTTTACCTAAATATGTTTATTTTTTTGTTGACCATGAGAACGTTTTCCGTGACTACAAAATGCAAAAAGGAATTTTTGAAAGATATTTTCTGCTCAAACAAACAAGCGGAGATAGAGAAGTTTTAACCTACCAAAATGATGGCTTTAACATTGTCCATGGTGAGAGGAGTTTCAGCAGCCTCTTTCTTCTGTATTTCCAGTAAGACATCGACAAGATCCTTGTGCTCTTCTTTCTCTCTCTTGGGATCGAGATGTTCCTTTATCACCTCATCGAAAAACCGGTCAAAACGTCGAAAAGTGTTTTGAAGTCTTGATTTCATACCTGTTAAGGAGTGTAGAAACTCCATGGAGGGGAAGAAATCTCCGATGCTGAATCCACCGAGCAACACTTGGTACTCCTCCAACATCTTTTGGAATCCATGTCGATCATACTCCCCTCCAGCTGAGAAATCTCTTCCGAATGCAACACGACAAAGGACATCATTGGCATATAGTCCGAGGAGCTTGGTTAAATCGGTGGTGCCCGGATAGGACTCTGAAGCAATCCTATGAACTAGACGGGCAACTTCTTCTTCTCTTACAAAGCTGTAGGATTGGACCCGCTTGATGCTCAGAAGCTCTAGTATGCAAATTTTACGTATGTGCCGCCAGTAAGGACCGTATGGCGAAAAAACAACATCGGTGCAATCATAGAAGAGGTGTTTGGCTGAGAAGATCTGGGGGCGGCTTGCAAGGGCAAGATCATGGGTTTTCATCACTTCCTTTGCCAGTCTAGCTGATGAAACTACAACTGTGGGAATCTCACCGAGTTGTAGGTGAATGATGGGACCGAACTTCTCGGCTAGGTGCCAGAGAGATAGGTGGGGCATGCTGCCGAGCTGGTGGAGATTGCCAATTATGGGTAGTTTTGATGGGCTTGGTGGGAGATTGAGCTCTCTCTTTCTTGATTTTGCCTTTGATAGAAGAAGCTTTAGCAATACTACAAGCAAAATTGATGCAAAGAGGAGGGGGGACAGGAAGCTTTCCTTCAGCCATTGAAGTATAGCCATTGGATTGGATTTGCTTCTATCAAGTAAGTAATTGACACCACTTTCTTTCTAAATGGCCATCTATTTATATTCTTTAAGTCACTTGTGTTGTCCTGTCTTTTGAATATTCAATTTGCAATATAATTATGGCTTTAGGTTCCTCTTGTCTAGCTTGGTATTGTTTTTTTATGATCTTTCCACCAAAACCTAGACTTCTATGGATTTCTCATGGCCTCGTGATTTTGATTGCAATTACACATAAAGACATTAACAGAGTTTACTGGCTACTTGACTTAAGCTGTACGGGAAGTTAAAACTAACCCATTTCTTTTTTTTGGATTTTTTTTTTGGTTTTGTTTTTAGTGATTTTTTTTCAAAATTATTTCAATTTTTTTTTAATTTTTTAATTTTTTTTACTTTTCCGGCTTGTGGGTCGACAAATCTAAAAATAAAAGAAAAAAATGAAAAATTTCAATTTTTTAAAAAAAAAAGTCAAAATAAGCCCAAAAATTTCACAATCTTGACCTATTTTTGTCTTTTATAGATTTATTTTTGGAATTTTTTAAATTATGTTTAAATTTTCGGTTAGTCTCGTTGAATAAAATTTAGGAGTCTAAAACTTTTTGAATTTTTTTTTTTTTAATAATAAAAAGTTAAACTAAAGATGAAAATTAATAAAAAGCAAACCTTAAGTGCACGTGCGCACAAACACTAAAATATTATGTGCTTGTTTGGTAATATAGTTATTTTAGGCTCCGTTTGGGAAGATAGGTTGTGGGTTTTTTTTGGCTATTTTAGTCATAAAAGACAAAATAGGCTATTTTAGCCATAACAAACAAAACATCACATCTAACCCATAATCATTACACTCTTCTCTCACAAAAAAAGTCAAAAAAGCCAAAAAACCAAAAAGTTATTCCCAAACCAAGTTTTTTAGCCTAGGCTAAAATAATCAAAAAAGCCAAAAAGTCAAAAAGTTAAAAAGTCAACCCACTTCCCAAACTAACCCTTAGTGGTTTTTTAGTTATTTTATGAGATGAAAGAAGTTGTGTATTTGAGATGATTTGTGATTTTTTTTTTTTGGCAAATTTTATTTTTCCCCTTGTGATTTGGGTCAGGTGCAAATTACTCCCATGACATTTAGAAATCATCACATAACTTCCATGTAGTTTGTGGACTAAAACGTACTATTAGCTTTTCTGTTTAAGATAGTAGAATGTGAAAGTCACGCACGGGAAATTCTATTTCCAACCACCAAATTATCTCTGTGGATATCTTTTCTCAATCCACACATTTAGTAATTTGAATTTTACTTCTTTATCTCAGTCCACACATTTCACATTCCAAATATACCCTCATCTTCTCTGTGCACATCTTCTCCTTCCATTCACTCTTCTTTCTTCTCTCAATGTTCTAAACTCAACCTAACATTCTTACTACTAAACTAATCAAACCTATTACATAGAACTCTTTCAATCATCAAACGATGGCCACGAATTCGATTCTCAACCCTTTTTCTCTGAATCTGAATTTGTTCTGCCTTACATACGCGTCTATAATTTTTTTTATGTTTTCTCGGCCATTGTTTCTCATATGACTAAGTGGAATAACGTGGTGGTCCGTACAATTCCTTCACCGTTTTGAGCTATAGTTATTCCAAAATTGAGCTTAAACCCTACCAATGGCGTTACATCAAGGCCCTGTTTGTTTGGGGTTATAGGGAGGGGATTGAGATTACTAATCCCTTAGTATTACTAATGGGGTGTTTGTTTTGAGAGATGGAGAGGGGACTATTAATCCCTTGGTATTAGTAGTCCCTTTGGAAGGGGGATTGGTAAGGAGGAGATAGAGATGGTATTAGAAAAATAGTGAGGGGATTAGAAATTTTTTTATTTTTTTTATTTTTAATATATTGGGATTTTTTTTTAAATATTAATGTTTAATTTTTTATATTTTTTTATTTGTTTTATTATTTTATATAAAAATAATTTAACAATTCCTCACTATCAATCCCCTCACTATTAATCCCTTTCACTAACAATCCCCTCACTATTAATTTCCTCACTATGAATCCCTTCCATTCTATTTCTGAAAACAAACAGGGCCCCTCCTATTATAGGTACTTTGCATGTAGCAGTTGGTTATACAAACATGGTCATACAAACATATATGCATCATTAGATATTTATTTTCTAGAATCATATATATATATCATTATATATATATATTTATGTGCGTGTGTGTGTTTCTGGAATCAACATCCACTATCTTTTTCTCTCTTTTTATTTTATTTTTTTATTATAATGTTTCCTAATTAAAGATATATTATATATATATATATACACAGTGAAAAAATTGAAATCAAATTACACGATTTTGAATTTTTAATTTATCAAACATATCATCAAAGCATCTGGTTCATTAAACATCCTCAAAATTATATTTTATACACACATATTGAAGCCCATGGAGGCAGGGCCGGCCCTGTACATAGGCCCACTAGGCCATGGCTTAGGACCCCTCAAAATACACCCAAAAAAGAGGCCCCTCCTATTATAGTTTAGTGCAATATATTAGGTATGTTTTAAGTTCAAAAAAAATTAAAGAACGCCCAAACTAACTTAAAATAAATTGACCCATTGAAAAATTAAAAGGCCCATTCAAAATTAAAAAGGCCCACTCTCTCTCCTTATTTAATTTTTAACCCTAACTCTTTTGACACAATTTTTTTGTCCTTTACCTTAAAAAATTTTTTTTGGTTGAATAAAAAAAAATGTGAAAGATCTCAAATGATCTAGTGATATTTATTAACAACAATGATACATCCCACTAATTTAGGAGCACTAATGGACCACTAATGAGGTGGAAATTCAAAAAAAAAAAAAAAAACTTAAGGCCAAAACATCACATCAGTCAGTGGGACTCACTCTCTAGAACTCCTTTAGTGCTCCCAATTTAAAACTCCCAAACATTTTTCATTTATTAACTCATTGTTGGCTTTGGGTCTCGAAAATCTCAGGGTCAGGCCTGCATGGAGGCTGGATGATAATAGAAGTTGTTTTGGGTAAGTTTCACCTATTGAAGAAGACATTGTGCAGAATCGCAGGTTGAGGTTGGGGCGTCCATTGGTGTTGTCCAATTTAGATGTGTTTGATCATCTTCTTGAAGAATATATATATATATATATGCACAATGAATAAAAAAAATATAATTTTTAATTTCTGATTCATCAAACATCACCAAATTATCTAGTTCATCAAATATCCTCAAAATTATATTTTACACACACACACACACACATAAATGCACAGTGAAGATTAAAAAAAAAACTTTGTATGCTCATGTTTTATTGATATATACACATATATCTGTGTTATGTTAAAAAAAAAATTGATTTTGTTTTTGTATCTGTTGTATGTATGTATATATATATACATATGTATGTACACATGATCAAGAAAAATATGAAGATGAAATTGTATATGTATGTACATATATAACGTTTGGGTAGTGAACTGTGAAGAAGATGAAAAGGAAAGAGAGAAAAAGAAGATGAAGATGAGGGTATAATTGTCAATTTATAACTTTTGTTGACATAAGTTAGTGTGCTTTTAATCCAGTAACTACATAGGGGTTATGTGGTGATTTCCAAATATTAGAGGGTAATCTGCACCAGGCTCAAACCACATGAGATAAAGTAAAATTTGTTCTTTTATTTATTTATTTTTTATTTTTTGTAATTGAATAAATGATTGTAAGAGAAAAAATAATTAATTAATATATAAAATGTGATATTTTATTTTACTAATTATTTTAATTTTTTTTATCTTTATTAACTACTTTTGCCGAATGGTTAGAATACATTAGTACTCTTACACTTTTGTACCAGAAAGAAAAATTTAGCATATCCAATTTTTTTTTTTAATATATTTTCTTGCGATTTTTCTCATTTCCCGTACCGGTAACATTAGTTCTGATGAACTGCAAATTAACAACCCAAGGGGTGTAGCATTGTGGTAAGGTCTTGGGGTTTAAGCCCCAAGGTCACAAGTTCAACTCTCTCCTTGAGTCAATCTCTTAGGCGAAGCACTGTTGGTTAGGAGGTTGGATCTCAAGTTGTCTAATCAGCACTTGGAGGTTGGATCTCAAGTTGTCTAATCAGCACTTGGTGTGGGTTCAATACTTCCCCGCTGTTCGAGTCCTGACGCACTTGGTGTGGGTTCAATGCTCCCCTGCTGTGCGAGTCCTGACTTAAGCGGAGCTTGTCTTGGGAGGTTGGGGCAAGTTCTCAGGTTCTAGTCTCCTCACTCGGATCGGCTAACAGGACACCTTGGTGATCTCAGTTCTCAGGTTCTAGTCTCCTCACTCGGATTGGCTATCAGCACTTGGTGTGGGTTCAATACTTCCCCGCTGTTCGAGTCCTGACGCACTTGGTGTGGGTTCAATGCTCCCCTGCTGTGCGAGTCCTGACTTAAGCGGAGCTTGTCTTGGGAGGTTGGGGCAAGTTCTCAGGTTCTAGTCTCCTCACTCGGATCGGCTAACAGGACACCTTGGTGATCTCAGTTCTCAGGTTCTAGTCTCCTCACTCGGATCGGCTAACAGGACACCTTGGTGATCTCTGTAAGGGGCGCTGGAGCTTGTCAGGACACCTTGGTAATGCTCCCCCGCTGTGCGAGTCCTGACTTAAGCGGAGCTTTAAGTCTTGGGAGGTTGGGGCAAGTTCTCAGGTTATAGTCTCCTCACTCGGATCGGCTAACAGGACACCTTGGTGATTTCTGTAAGGGGCGCTGGAGCTTGTCTTGGGAGGTTGGGGCAAGTTCTCAGGTTATAGTCTCCTCACTCGGATCGGCCAATAGGACACCTTGGTGATCTCTGTAAGGGGCGCTGCCTTGGACCTGCGGGCGAGTAGGAAGGATTTTCCTGTTAAAAAAAAAAAAAAAAAAAAAACCTGCAAATTAACTCAATACAACTTACAAGCAGTGACTAATATGGGCACACCATTCTTGACATTTATTCATTATGATATGACATTCCAAGAAATTCAGGGAAAACAGGTGTTGTGGAACTGTGATTGCCCTTTCTGCATTTTCACCTTTGTTAGATGGACTTAGCTTTTTCTTTTTGTAGTTTAGTCAATATGAGCCACATCATAACTTTGTCTTGGTATTGTGATTCTGCAATCAATTTTGTCCAGCCATTTTCACAATTCACAGCTTGGATTCTCTCTCTCTCTCTCTTTCTCTCTCTCTCTCTCTCTCTCTCATGGTGGGGCCCTTTTTGGCTGGTGGGCAGAAGATTGTGAGGTGATTCAGGATCATGAACAGATCCAAATACAATAATTTAGCTATCTTTGAATCTGTTAAATATTTTAGGTAATTTTTAATTGTGTATAAATATATATAAATTATTTTATAAAATTACACAAGTTTTCATAATAGACATATAAAAATTTAAAAAATCATATCTTATATATATTTATAAAAATTTACTCGATTTTATAAAATAAAATATATGCATCTGTAAGAATTTATATAAGTACATGTAGTATGCATTTTACATACCAGACATTTTCCAATATTTTATCTTTGCAATATGTGGATCATTACTGCTCACAGATCTCTTTCAGTTTGCTGTCAGATATCATATCACTATATTGTTTATATATATTCTTTCTACAAGTGAAATTTTGAAAATTTTGTGTAATTCTATTGATTGTGTTGGTGGTGTGTGTTGTGTGGTGTTTTGGAAAGTTGGTGAAAATTTAATTTTTTAATTTTTTTGGCTTTTTGGTAGTTTTTTTTTTTGCCAAAAATGCTAATTTTTGGTGACTTCTTTTGGTGTAAAAAAGCTAAAAAATAAAAAAAAATTGACTTTTTTTAACATGTTCCCATATTGCCCCGGTCTAGTTTGGTTTTTCTGTCAATGGAGATTGCCTGCTGTGCTATTATTTTTGTATATCCAAAGCAAAGAATCAATAAAGTCCTCCCAGCCTTCATATTCAACTTCAACAATAATATTTTAAAAATTAGATATGTGAGCGATTTGAAAAAGTGATCGGATGGATAGATTACTCATTTAACTATAGATAAATCAAAATTAAACCTTGATATCATAAATAATTTTATAATATATTTGTAAAAACAATTAAGTTAGAAGGAAAGAAAATCTATATGCATAATAAAATAAAAATATTAAAAAAATGATATAATGGAATTATTTTTTGCATAATTAATAACAAGTGTATGAATGATTTGGTAGATAGCATGTTACAATACATTTTGAAGGTCAGAGGTTCGAATTCTTTTACCATCATAATATTTTGGCATGCCTTCTTTCAAATCCTTTAGGGGTCAAGGCCGGGCCGTTCAAATGGGCCCAAATGAATTTGTATCAAAAATAGTTATTTGGACCGTGGCCAACCGATTCGATCCAATTTTCAAAACTTTGTTCAACACTATTCGCTCTCCCACTCTCCAAATCATTGATGTGCTCCTCAACTACTAATCATTCATGTGTTCCTCAACTACTAGGAGAGTTCACGGACCAATTTGATTCATGAATAAAAAACTAAACCAATTGTTATAATTCTAAAAATTTAAGAATCAAATCAAACTATGGAACTTTTGAAATCAAACTATAACCAAATCGCACAAAATAATTTGATTCCATAGTTCTCGGTTACAAAATTCATTATCATCCAGACTATTAGTTCAACAAAAAAATTGATTCCGATTTTTTTTTTTTTATTCTCACACCACAAAGTGGTATTACATAATCATTAGACCAAAGGTTCTAGTTAATTAATTCCACCTAAGTATTCCAAAAAATTTAGAAGCATACTTCAAAATTTCATAATATTCTCCAAACTAGCTTTTATAATCCTTTAAATTTTCATAATATTCTCTAAATTAGCTTTTATAATTTTATTCTCCTAGTAGCCCTCAAATTATCATTCAAATCTCTTTCACAGTAATTCCCCCAAAAGTCGCCCTACTTATTGAACTAAATTAGGACTGTTCATATATTCGAATCACTTACCGAACTTGCTCGACCCAATTCGACCCAAGTCTCAACGGTCTATTTCAATGGTAAATACGGTCGGCAGCGGTTTGTGATGTTCAAGTTTATTGGAGTTTTCAATTTTGCGTCATATTTAAAGAATTTTGATCGGTTAAAATTGACTCGATCGAAATATTTATTATATTTTAAAATGTACGCATGTTCTGAACCCAAGTATATTCGAGACTGTTGAGTTAATCTAGGTTGTTCATATTTTTTTTTTATTTTAAATTTTCATATCTCATCAATTTTCTCTCTTATTAGGTTTTAGAAACTTGACCTCTCATGTTTCCAACTTTTTTTTTTTTTTACTGGAAAAGTCTCCACCTCTTTTGCAGGTCCAAGGCAGCAACTACTTGCAGATATTACCAAGATTGTCTGTTCTGAATCAGAGACTATAATTTAAGAATCCTGACCTCCCAACATAAGTTCCGCTTAAGTCAAGACTCGCATAGTGGGAATAACTAAACCCATACCAAGTATAATGGTAACAACAATTTAAAACTAACCTTTTAACCAACTGTATTATCCCAAAAAAAATTAACCCAAAATATTTCACACTTGAAACCTGTAGTCTTGGGGTCTTAACTTTTGTCAAGTGCACTACATGCCTTGAGTTCCAACTTTTCTATCTAAAACGTCATATTGAGAAATACTTTTAATTTATCACTTCCTAAAGGGTTTCTGTACATACACTCAGCAATAAATTTGCTTTGATATATGAGAAGGCATTATTACATTTGAAATAAAGTGACTGTTAGATTGAAAAAAACCCTTTGAAACTAAAAAAATAATTATGATATTTCAGAAAATAGACTCTGTTTATTGGCAATGTGGTCACTCACCACAAAAAATAAAGGTTTTAGAAATCAAAATTTAGGAGCAAAATTATTTTTTAAGAATTAAATAATTTTGTTGTGAAAAGTCTCGTCATTATATTTTTAGTAACAAAAATTAGACATTAGTGATGAATTATTATCCTTTTGAGACCAAATTTTTTGTCTAAAAAAATAAACCATTTTGAGACTAAATTATTTTGTTCCTAAAAATCTATTTTCTAGTGAAATTTTCAAAATTTTGTCACTAAATGCCTTATTTTTGACTTTTCGGGACGACCTTTTAGCGATTATCTTCATGACGATTGAAATTGGTCACTAAATGTCTTTTGCAACAAAATTTTCACTTTTAAAGACCAAAATATTTGGTGTCTAAAACTCTTATATATTGTAGTGACCGTTGTGCTAAAGGTACAACATTGATTGTTGTGCCTCAATTTTAGGTGTATTATGTGCTTATTTTTATGATCCAAACCGTTATTTTGTAGGGTTTGTTGAGTACTTTATGTTTACCAAAAATCATATTAAGCGGATATCAATAACTATATGATCAATAACCAAAAAAATAAACAATAAGTTTTTCTTTTGAGAAATAACATAAAAAATATGCAATTCGATCATATAGTTATTGATATCCAATTAATATGATTTTTTGTAGGCATGAAGTACTCAACAAACCCTACAAAATGAATGGTTCAGATCATAAAAATAAACCCAACACCTCAAATTGAGGCACAACAGTCACTGCTGTGCCTTTAACACAACACATTTCCCAAAAAGAAGAAGAAAAACAAAGCACAAGCAATAAAGCTGCGTTCACCATTTTTTTCCCCCTTTCCCTGTATGGTTTCTTACCAACTGGTTGAAATTAGACGAGACCATAAAATCGAATGCGTTTGAGGAACTATCCAAAAGCGATTGAAGTTAATTTTGGGCTTATTGTTTGGGGCTCGAAGCAGTTTTTTTGGGGGCTTCTAGCCAGGGTCGCCTTTTTCTTTTCTCTCTTCTCTCTCCTCCCTCCCTCAATAAAAATAAAATTTTAGTGTAATGGTGATACTAATGATATAGTATCACCAACACATAATAAACTCTATAAATGGAGTGTGAATCCTTACTTTTTAGGTGCCACATAGATGTAGGAGGATAAATGGTAAGATATTATTGAACGATAATACTAATAATGTGATGTTTGCATTAAAAAAGTTTAACAAAAAGGTAAGTGATCTAACTCTTTTAGTGAATACTAACATCTTAAGTTATCCAACACCATTACGCTATATTTGGTTGGAGGATTTGAGGAATTTGGAAAGCAAAATTTAAAAATTAGGTGAAATATGAATAAAAATATTTACATTTCACATAATTTCACAATTAAGTCTGATTGGATTATTAATCTTTCATATATAGGACAATTCTATCTTAAAAGGGGTGTGAAATAAGAAGGTTAGCTTGTGAGTTCACCAAATCAGCCCTAAAGATTGGACAACTTTATTAGATGATGTTCAATAAATTTCTCTCAAAGTAAAAATGGGTGCTTTAATATTAAAAGATGAAAATATTCAAAAAATAACTCATTTATTTGTCTTATTTATTATTTTATTTTGTAGTATTTATTGATATATATATATATATTTCATTTGTCCACTAAAATAAGGGCCTAAGAACTTTTTTAGGTACTTGATTTATTATATGATACTTTTGGAGTTGGAGTCACTGCTGTGCGAAACCACATAGCAGTGACTGTTGTGCGGTATGTAGGAATTATTTCAAATTTATTTTGATGATCCGAACATTTAATTTTTAAATAACATTAAGTAGAACATACTTGTAAAAAATCAAGTTGATCGGTTATTAATAGACCCTTCATCAACTCACATTTGTATTTAGTTTAATACTTATATAATTATTTTTTTTATATATACAAATGCGAGTTGATGAAGGGTCTATCTATATTCGATCAATTTAATTTTTTACAGGTATATTCTACTAAATGTTCTTTAAAAATTGAACGGTTCGGATGATAGAAATAAAATCCGAAATAATTTCTATGAGCCGTACAATAGTCACCATTGTGCAAGTTGCACAAGTGACCCTGAGCCTGATACTTTTATAATTACCTTTAAAGACCATTAATTGTTATGGTTATAGTTACAAAAGATTAAAATAGTTAATAATAAGTTGTATACAAGAAAAAGGGGATCAACAAAGTTTTTGAAACAAAAATTTTCAAGTCTACTAAATTATTACAAGGGAGTTCGCTGATTAAAAAGGGGATTATACTAAACTAATATATTTGCTAAAGGGGATCAACAAAGTCTTTGAAACAAAAATTTTCAAGTCTACTAAATTATTACAAGGGAGTTCGCTGATTAAAAAGGGGATTATACTAAACTAATATATTTGCTAAATACACTATATTTGAGACACCAAACTAATATATAATCGGTAACTATTACAAGGGAGTCTACTATATTACGGTACTTTGGCAGAGTCTATTAAATATTGCACTGGATTCATCAATAAAATTTAATTTTTTGCTGATTAATAAAAAAAAATTGTAAACTTTGAAACATGCTACAAATTCCATCCTAATATATATATATATAATCAACTTTAACATTGTCACTACTTACAAATCTTTGAAAGGATTTGTTTTGCATTTTCACCAAACACCCACTAAATAATTGAGAATGACAAATTAATTTTTTTGAACAACTATTTTTTTTTTCATAATTTTCCAAACAAACACGATATTTGCCAGGATAGTTATTTTCTAACATCAAATCCCATGACCAAATAAACATGAGATATAAATCATATCTAACCAAATAGTTTAGGAACAAATAATTCTAGAACTAACAGTCCATAGATTGTAATCATCTTTTACATAGTTTGTCCAAATAAAGGCATTTTTTTTGGAGGAATTAAGGCATGCAATTGGATTTCATATCGAATGCCTCAACTAATCTGTTATTTAGTTTGAAAAGTGAAGATATGGACTATTAGTCCTTCATATGTGAGATTATGCTATCCCTAGGGGGATACAAAAAAGTTGAATAATTTCTTCTTCGAATTAGTTGGTAAAAAGACTAATTTGGCCCCAACCATTTAATATCTATTTTCCTTCTTCTTTTTTTCACAGAACATTTTCTTTTTCTCAATCAAAATGAAATTACAACAGGAGAAAAAAGCAAATGGGGTCTTATGCAACAAGTATATTGAGAGTTGGTGGTTGATATGTATTTGACCTGTCCAACAGCAATCACCCACATGTTCAATTTTTTGTTTCGTAATCCAATCACAATATGCCACATCTTTATTTGAGCTCAAATTTCAACACTTGTAATTTTTATTGATGTTCATTTTAGTGTCATGTATTACACTTGGGTTTATCAATAATTTTTTTTTATTGGCTAACAAAAATATTTAGTAAACTTTAAAACAAGTTACAAGTCTCACGCAAAAAATAAAATAAAATTTAAAAGTCAAATTTAAAATTGTCATTATTTTGGTAAACAATTTAAAAGGACAAAATGATCTTTTGAACAATTATCATTTTTCATAATTTCCCAAGAAATATAAAATTTATTGCAATCCATTTTTATCCAGTCAATCCAAACAAATAAGATCTTGAATATTAACACTTTTCTGCTAGCGAAAATTAAGAAATGAAAAATGAAAGAGATGGACTAATCTTAACCTTTCTTCTTTTTTAATTTTGGTTACAGACTAATCTTGTCCTTTTTGTGTTGGTGAATTTTCAAAAAAAAAAAAAATCAATTTGTTTTTTTGGTAGTTTCAAAAACTTTTCTTATTTTTTCTTAAAAACTCTTTTAAGTTTTATACATTGCCCCACATCTAAAACATGAGAGAAATATATTGAGATAATAAACACTCATGAAATATTCACTGCAATAAGAAATTTTGATAAGGATGCTTATATTGTTCAGCTTTGGAAGTCAAAGTTCAGCTTCCAGATTGATTGTTATATGGAAATAGGAAGTTGATTGATAATGTCATTGTCCTCCATGGGCTAAATGGAAACAGGAAGTTGATTGATAGTGTCATCGTTCATTTCTTCCAGGAAGTTGATTGTTCTACTCAGGCTAAATGGAAACAGGAAATGGAAAGGATAAATGGTTCAAAGTTGATTGATATTGTCATTGTCTAGGAAGTTGATTGTCTTACTCAGACTCAATGGAAACAGGAAATGGAAAGGATAAATGGTTCATCCTAAACGGAATAAATGGAAATGATAAATAGTTCATGCTAAATGGAAGTTGAAGGATTCATGCTAAATGGAATAAATGGAAAGGATAAATGGAAACAGCTACTCAGGCTAAATGGAAACAGGAAATGGAAAGGATAAATGGTTCATGCTAAATGGAATAAATGGAAAGGATAAATATGGAAGGCTAAATGGAAACAGCTACTCAAGCTAAATGGAAACAGGAAATGGAAAGGATAAATGGTTCATGCTAAATGGAATTAATGGAAAGGATAAATATAGAATGCTAAATGGAAACAGCTACTTAGGCTAAATGGGAAAGCTAAATGGAAATAGCTACTCAGGCTAAATGGAAACAGGAAATGGAAAGGATAAATGGTTCATGCTAAATGGAATAGATGGAAAGGATAAATGGAAACAGCTACTCAGGCTAAATAGAAAGCTAAATGGAAACAGCTAGTCAGGCTAAATGGAAACAGGAAATGGTTCGGATAAATGGTTCATGCTAAATGGAATAAATGGAAAGGATAAATATGGAAGGCTAAATGGAAACAATTGCTCAGGCTAAATGGAAACAGGAATGCTAAATGGAATAAATGGAAAGGATAAATGGAAATAGCTACTCAGGCTAAATGGAAAACTAAATGGAAACAACTACTCAAGCTAAATGGAGACAGGAAATGGAAAGGATAAATGGTCCATGCTAAATGGAATAAATGGAAAGGATAAATATGGAAGGCTAAATGGAAAGAGGAAATGGAAATGATGAATGGTTCATGCTAAATGGAATAAATGAAAAGGATGAATGGTTCATGCTAAATGGAATAAATGGAAAGGATAAATGGTTCATGCTAAATGGAAAGCTAAATGGAAACAGGAAATGAAAAGGATAAATGGTTCATGCTAAATGGAATAAATGGAAAGGATAAATATGGAAAGCTAAATGGAAACAGGAAATGGAAAGGATAAATGGTTCATGCTAAATGGAATAAATGGAAAGGATAAATGGTTGATGCTAAATGGAAGTTAGAGGATAAATGGTTCATGCTAAATGGAATAAATGGAAAGGATAAATGGAAACAGCTACTCAGGCTAAAATGGAAACAGTTAGTCAGGCTAAATGGAAACAAGAAATGGAAAGGATAAATGGTTCATGCTAAATGGAATAAATGGAAATGACAAATATGAAAGGCTAAATGGAAACAACTACTCAGGCTAAATGGAAACATGAATGCTAAATGGAATAAATGGAAAGGATAAATGGAAACAGTTACTCAGGCTAAATGGAAACAGCTACTCAGGCTAAATGGAAACAGGAAATGGAAAGGATAAATGGTTCATGCTAAATGGAATAAATGAAAAGGATAAATATGGAAGGCTAAATGGAAACAGTTACTCAGGCTAAATGGAAATGGTTCATGCTAAATGGAATAAATGGAAAGGATAAATGGTTCATGCTAAATGGAAGTTGAAGGATAAATGGTTCATGCTAAATGGAATAAATGGAAAGGATAAATGGAAACAGCTACTCAGGCTAAATGGAAACAAGAAATGGAAAGGATAAATGGTTCATGCTAAATTGGAAAGCTAAATGGAAACAGCTACTCAGGCTAAATGGAAAGGATAAATGGTTCATGCTAAATGGAATAAATGGAAAGGATAAATGGTTCATGCTAAATGGAAGTTGATTGTTCTACTCAGGCTAAATGGAAACAAGAAGTTGATTGATAAGGATTGTCCATGGGAAGTTGATTGATAATGTCATTGGTTCATACTAAATGGAAAGGATACATGATTCATCCTAACAGGAAGTTGATTAATAATTTGATAACGTCATTGTCTAGGAAGTCAAAGTGAAGGATTGTCCATGGGAAGTTGATTGATAATGTCAGTGAATTGTCCTCCATGGGCTAAATGGAAAGGATAAATGGTTCATGCTAAATGGAATAAATGGAAAGGAGAAGTTGATTGATAATGTCATTGAATTGTCCTCCATGGGCTAAATGGAAAGGATAATGGTTCATGCTAAATGGAATAAATGGAAAATGATTGTTCATGGGAAGTTGATTGATAATGTCATTGAATTGTCCTCTATGGGCTAAATAGAAAGGATAAATGGTTTATGCTAAATGGAATAAATGGAAAGGATAAATGGTTCATGCTAAATGGGCTAAATGGAAAGGATAAATGGTTCATGCTAAATTGAATAAATGGAAAGGATAAATGGTTCATGCTAAATGAAAGTTGATTGTTCTGCTCAGGCTAAATGGAAACAAGAAGTTGATTGATAATGTCACTGTCCTCCATGGGCTAAATGGAAACAGGAACTTGATTGATAATGTCATTGTCCAGGAAGTCAGAGTAAAGGATTGCCCATGGGCTAGATGGAATGGATAAATGGTTTATCATTCCCATTCTATGAATAATTTCATTTTTATATACTTGTGAAGATGAAGTCAGTCCCCATTAACAATGCAATTGGAGAGACCGTTGCAAGGGCAGTTTTCATGAATTACATTATCAAACCTGCTGTGAGCAACTTGGGCTCTAAAATATTCGAACACTTCTTTGTCCGAGGCTAGAATTTCGATCGCAGAATTGCGATTAAGATGTTCTTCTTTATGCTGCTTCTGGTCGTTCTATTGTACGTAAGAAGATACATAAATCCCTTTTGTTTTCTGTTTCAGATTGAAATTAGAGTTCACTGATTTGGGAAGAGATTTGGAAAGAACAAGGGAAAAGGTAGGTGAAATGTGAATAAAATATACTTATATTTCACATAGTTTTCCTTTCTCTTCTCAAATCTCTTAACCAAACATCGCGTGAGTTTTATTATTAACATTACATATTCAATTGAAAGTACTAATCTTCTTATATATATATATATTGACATATCTATATAACATGACCACTTGAGCACATATAGTGTGTTAAGTGCTCATGTTACTCAAGTGACAAAAAATACACGTAGTGTGTTAGATCACATCTTGCCTTTAATATTAATCTTCTTTTTTGTCATTATTCTTATAATATTATTTTTTTTTTCGAGTTGTATATGCATCGCATGTGCAAACAGTTAGTGTATATATATATCAAGACAATTTTAACTCACTTTTCTGAAAAATTGAGCCCAGTTTGGATTTTGGAAAGGTTTTTGAGAGTTCAAGATTTTTTTCATAAATTTTATACGTTTTAAGTGTATTTAGATTGAGTCGATTTAAAAACTTTAAAAAAACAAATATATATATATTTTAGTATTTAATATTTCCAAAAAAAAAATCATAAATTTTATACGTTTTAAATATATTTAGATTGAGTGGATCAAAAAACTAAAAAACATTGATTAAAATATTTAAAAAGTTCACTGCAAATATAAATTAAAAATCACAAACTATTTTTGAAAATTCCAAAATCAAACAGAGTTTTAAAAATTATTTAAGAATTTGAAAAGAAAACAAGCTTTGAATTTTCAAACTTTTAAAAACTATTTTTAGAATATACAACTAAACAAGTTTTTAAATTTTGTTGACTCTTTTTAAAAAGTAATTTTTCAAAATTGATTCTAAAAACCAAATTAAACTGACCTGAGTTTTTTGTTTTCCTTATTTTTTATTTTTTAGTGAAATTTTTTAATATTTTATGTAATTTTTATTTTTTATTTTTAGATACACCTAATCTAGGTATATTTAAAAAGTAAAATATTTGGGAATTTTTTTTAAAAGAATTCATCAAATACAAAAAAAAAAAAAAAAAAAAAATACTAAAATTTAGTACATTTTTATATTTTGTTCTATTTAATGAATTTTATAAAAACATTTGTACAAATTATATATATATATATATATTTTTAAGTATATATCAAGATTAAGTAGATATAAAAAGTAAAAAAAATATAAAAAATTAAGATACTTAAAAAAAATACCAAAACTATTAAAATACGAATTAAAAATTTTAAAAACTTGAAACCATGAAGTGTAATATTCTAATTTCCATGCTATTTCAGGATTCATATGATCGTCTCAAAGGACTCTATCAGTTGTAATGTTGAGTATTTGAAATGGTGTCGTTGCGTCTGATGTGATTGTATTTGGTGAAATAAATTATGGCCTCGTTTGGGAATTTGGCTATTTTAATTATTTTTTAAAATTTTTAACTATTTTATGAGATGAAAAAAATTGTGTTTGGGATGAATTTTTTAGTTGAATAAATGGTTGTGAAAGAAAAAATAATTGATTAAAGTGTAAGATGTGACATTTTGTCTTATTAGTTATTTTAGTTATTATTATTATTTTTTGTCTTTATTAACTATTTTAATCAAGATCCAAGTTGCCAAACATGATGTAATAGTACTGGAGCAAATATATGTATGTTATTTTAATTTGATTTCTATTAATTTAAATAGTAAATCTATCACTTTATGTTAGTCTTTTAAAAGATAATTGGACAAGTATAACTATGAATAGTGTGGATTATTTCTTCAAAACCATCAAATATCTTCTTAGTATGGTGAGAGGTTTTTTTGGTACTCTTCAACACTACTCATTTTTTATGGCACTTGTTCTATCGTTTCTTAAAAAATAGCTTTAAATTGAAGAATCTTATTGTTCATAAAAATTCTTAAAAATCTTTAAGAAAAAAACTTCTAAATTTATGCTAATGATGTGTGATAACGTTAAACTCACAATTTGATATTTACAATGTAGAAATGACATTATCACAACAGTGCAAATGTTAGTTTTTGATAAGGTTTGGAAATATTGTTCGATTGCTTAATTTTTGACAGTTGGATGTCCAATACATAAACTTTTGGATCCTGAGGTGAAAAAAGGGAAAAAAATGATTGTAGTAGTGAGAAAAAGAATGGAAGTGATTATGATTTTTCATTATTGTGTTTGGATGAATAAAAGAGAAGATAATGTGATTTCTCACTTATCTTATTTAGATATAGTCAATAAGAAAAGAGAAAAGAAAATATCATATTTTATTTTATTTTACTAAAATAACCTTCCATATTAGTAAGTTATTTCTTCAGTTTTTTCCACTATAAGATAATTTTGATATTTTAAAAAAGTTTCATTAAACTCATTTCTTTTCTTACCAAATTTCACCACTTTTGGTGAGAAACAAAACACAGCTTTAAGCTGTGTTTGGTTAGAGGATTTACGAAAGGATTTGAAAATAGAAATAAAAAAGATAGGCGAAATGTGAATACAATATACCTATATTTCAATTAGTTTCACATACTTTTTCCCTTTTTCTTTTCAAATTCCTTCTCAAATCCTCCAACCAAACACAACGTTAGTGAGATTTTTTTCTCACCATCTCTCACAATTTCTCACTTACTTAATCATCCAAACAAGTAAGAGATTTCATTATTTCTTTTCTTTTCTCACCACATACCTTCATCTAAACGAGTGTTAGCCTCCTTTATTTCTTCATTTCTCAATTCAACCAAACACAAATATCTCTATTTTTTTTTCTCTCTATTTTATCTCTCACCGAAAACTCTAGTCCAGAGGCCCCCCTCTTTTATCCCCAAACCCTAAGGTCTGTATCTTCATATCTCTCTCATGATCTCATGGACTCTTTGTGCTGGTATGTGGTCTTCTTGGCAGCGAACATGGTGTACTCTCTCTCTCTGGCTTTCTCTCTCAAGATTGTAGTTGTATAATGGAGTTTTAGTGGTCCACCCTTTCATATTGAGTTTTGATCCTTTGGGTTGAGTTTGTTACTTTGGGTCGTATTTTGTTTAATGATTTAGAGAAGCTTGAAGTACACCAGGATCTCGATCTCATTCTTCATACATCAATCTTTGTTGAACAAGTGAATCTTGGGTGGCCCTAGAGGTGTTGGAAAATGGGTCCTATCTACTTTGGGACATTGGGGAATTTTGGGGCATTTCCGATGTGATTTAAGAAATTTTTTTGCTAATACAAGTTTTCATGGTTTGTGATTTGTTGTTTCTGGTCAATTTTATGGTATTTTTCTGGGTTGGGTCTGTGTTTTTATTTATAAATATTTTGGTATTTTTTTAAGTATGTAATTGTATGATTTTGTTGAGAAAACCAAATGAGGGAGACTGATTACAGTTGAATTTGATGATGTGACATTGCCAAAAGCATAAGATTTCCGGCATGCTTTACTCAATTGAATCTTTGACTTAACAACACAATCTTCATTCTATTTTTTCTTCTTTTTTTTGATCTCATCTCATAGGGCTGCCCAATTTGATATTAATGATGGAAATTGTATGACTCAAATACTTTTTGTTAGGATATTGGAGAACATCTTAACAAATGTTAAATGATAACTGATGTTAGCCTTAATTTGGCAAGTCTTTCGATAGACTAGTGTAAATTTGAGGAAATCTTGCTAAAACATGACATTGGCAGTGTCTTTAACACCCCGCTAGAGATGGTTATATATAGCAACAACTCTCTCTCTCTATATATAGAGGTAAATGTGCTCAACATGTGTATACTGCTATTTACTGCTTTCACATTATAAATTATTGATGTAGATCGATCAATCCCACCCGATTCAAGTAATGGCCTTGAGCTGAGACTGGTGTATTGTATAATTATTTTGTCTTATTGGAGGCGAAACGCCTTATCCGAAGATAACTTTTTTACAATTAAATGACTAAAATGTTCCCTCAAGATAAGTTATCCCATCTAATTCTATTCGGGAATCAAACATGGCAATAGATTGTCAACACCAATGAACACAAACCATCAACTATTGAATTTACATGCATTTCATACTAGAATTAATTTTTTCCGCTTCCACAAAAGTATAGTCCATCAACTTCATAATATTGACACCTTTGTGATAGCAACACTGTCTTCTATTTATAGAAATACCACAGAAATGCAGGTCCATAACTATAGCGATCCCGGTATTTCCTTTATTGTTCAGTTGTATTCCGGACTTGGTTCCGTGGAGTTGGAGTTGTGTCTACCTTGTTGACGTCCTTTAATTCCATTTGACTGAGTTTTAGGATGTGTTGGGCATGTTTCGAGCAGGTGGGTTGAACCTTGGTCTAAAAACCTTGTTGCTGTGTTTTTGGTCGTTCCACTCGAGCGGGTAGTCTAGCGCTCGAGCGGAGATTGCACACTCCCAGTATTTTGGATGCTCTGCAAAACTTCTGCAAGCATGTTTTTCACGCTCGAGCGGATTTCCTGCGCTCGAGCGGGTCGCGCTCGAGCGGTCTTGTTGGCGCTCGAGCGGGTAGTACACTTCAGGTGTTAGTTCTGGGAGGGGGAAATCTACGCTCGAGCGGATTGGTTTTCGCGCTCGAGCGGATGTACTTTATTCTTGTGTCTTGGAGCTCGAGCGGGTCTTCTTGCGCTCGAGCGGATCTAGTTTTTTTGTTCTTGAGGCTCGAGCGTTGTGTTTTCCGCTCGAGCGGGAATGTCGTATAACAGAGGGCAGTTGGGCATTTTTGAATCACTTTTTACACTTACACTCTCTCTCTTACTTTCTAAAAGGATATTTTGAGAGCCTCTCTCTCTAGAAACTCCCTTCTCTCTAGGGTTTGATCTAGTTAGAGTGCTTTCCTTTCCTTCGGCCTTTGTAAAAGTTGTGTTGATCGTCGAGGGCGTCGTTTTGATCCGAAAAGTTTGGAATTCGGAGCACTTTGACTTTGGTCTTCTTCTTTCCTTGGGCTCCGAAATTTGAGGTAGGGATTCCTACTCACTCTTATGGTCTTTGACATAGATTTTTGGTTGTTTTGATAAAGTGTTGAAGTTGGGTAAATTTTGGGATTTAGGGTTTCAAAATGTTAAAAGAGGGTTTTGTTATTTTGATTATAAAATGTGTAATTTGGGTTTCAAAATGAGGATATAGTTGTTGGTTATTGATATATAGACCATTGGGTCAATATTGGGAAATATGGTAGAAAACCCTAATTTGTTGTATAAATTAATTGGTATAATTAATTCGGGAAAAGTGTTGTTATATGGAATTGAGTTGGAAATAATGAAATTGGCTCATTATATGTTAGAATAGTGGAGTTGGATTTATTAATCGCTCACTTTTGAAAACATTGATATTTTATCTGTTGGAGCTTTTATTATCTGTTTAGAAATAATTGCTTGGGCTACCAGTGGAGGGTAGTTTTGATTGTTGTAGATAATGCATGATGATTAGGCAAACTAAAACTAATCAATTGGACATGTCATAGAGTTTGATGGTTGATAGAATACATTAACGTTATGTATTGATTGATTGCGTATATGACCTATATGTATATACATTGTGTGTGTGGGAGGAGATAGGGGATGTACTCCACGGTTTAGGGGGAGATAGGGGATGGACCTCTAAACCGGATGTTGTTTGGGGAGGAGATAGGGAATGGACTCCACTGATACAGCTCATATGCTTGTCAGTTATTGTGTTGATACCGCTTATATGCTTACCTTTGGAAGTGTTGATATAGCTAATATGCTTATCTGTTGAAATGTGGATACAGCTTGTATGCTTATCTGTTGAGATGTTGATACAACTATTATGTTTATCTATTGTAAAATGGGAAACGTTTAATATGAGCCACTGTCTCATATAAGTGGTTGGCCAGGTTCTGAGCTGTTGGTGTAAATTGTGGAATTGATAAGAAATGGAAAATGAAAGGAAACATGACATAGTGGTCATGTAATGGAGATGAGTTATGAATTGATTTATGGAAATTAAACATTTATCAATTGCTAATGTCTTAGTTATTGCTCATATTGTGTTTAGCATATCTCTACTGGGCGTTGGCTCACCCTATATGGGACATTATTTTCAGGTACAGGTAGCATGCTACCTCCAAGGACATAGCTTGGATGATGATGAGAGTTGAAGACTCTTTTTTGTTTATTTTGTTTGTATTACATGTATATCAAGCCGATGGCTTCTTTTGTATAGAGTTAGTACTCTTCTTTTGTGTAACCAAGTGTTGACTTGGAAAGCTGTAAGCCCATAGGGCATCTGCTTTTGTTGTTAACATGTAATACTGTTGTAAGGAATGATTTAATGAATAGAAATGGTTGATTTCTCTTATATCATTGCATGTCTAAAGTGATGGGTTTTATGTAATATTTTGAGGGCGTTACAATAACAAACCTTATCTATCTGTCCTTGTTTTCTCTTCTCTATCTTCATTGTGCAGATATGCTAGCAAAGCAACAGCAGGAACTGAGTTATACAAAATTCGGGAACTCTCGTTTAGTAAGACCCCTCTCCTGGAAGTTGGAGTAATTCTCGTATCCCTTCACAAACCTACATCGATCCAATAAATGAAGTGCGTTTTCAAATGTTTTGAAATAGATAAGGGGTGGAGAAGGGAATATAAAGCTAGATGAAATATATATCACAATTAACATACCATGCTACTCTGGGCTTTGATTGATGCAATTAGGTCTGAAAGAGCAGTATCCAGTGATAATCAATTTACAGGTGTATCATACCAAGAAGCAAACAAAAGAACCATACCTCTTTTACAATAACTGGCAGTTAAACACATACTAAAAAGAAAGAAAGAAAGAAAGAAAAGAAAGAAAGAAAAGAAGAAAGACACTTTCTATATCATGAAGTAGGCAAGTGTCTTACTGATCCTCGACATACTGATCAAGAAAAATATCCATGAAAGGCAACTTTCTAAATTGGCATTTTACTTTACATCATTGTTTGTACCCTAAATGGAAACAACCGATTGGGCCACGTGATATGTAAGCTGTGTCGTGGAGGAAAAAGAACATCTTCAGGAAGTTGGAGATAGATTAGTCATCGAGATATTTAGGTTTCGTTTGACATAAATGGTTTAGGCTAAAATAGTTACAAAAAGACAAAATAGGCTAAAAAACCAATAAGACAAAATGTCATATCTAAACCATAGTCATTTCATTTTTTCTCTCACCAAAGTCAAAAATCTCATCCCAAACGAGGCTTTTTAGCCACAAGCTAAAATAACCAAAAAGTCAAAAAGCCAACCTACATCCCAAACGAAGGCTTAAAAGTCCATAAAAAAGAATATTTTTATAATTTGTAGTATATTACAATTTAAAACTCAAATGCAAAAAAAAAACCAAAGTTTTTTATTTATTTTTATTTTTTTAATAGTAATAATAATAAAAAAAAACTCTTAACTATTTGAAAAATCTAAGTGATTCGTGATTCGAAACAGATTTAATTGCAATAATTCTCAAACGAACAAAACAAACAATCTAAATCATCTAACACGTACGAAAGTAATTTAGATTGTTGTTTCACAATTAATAAATCTACACAAACGATTTTTAGGTGAAAAAAATCACAGTTGGAGCACCTTTAATTGTGATAAACAAACCATGGACAAAACACCACTAATCAATCCACTATGAAGAATGAAAATACACAAGATTACCAAACAATTTACTCTACACTCTGTAAAATTGTCTTCAACACCTTGCGTTTCTTTCACTAACGCCTTCGTCTCAGAATTGATTAGTCTGATGTTGAATCCACAACACCCATGTCGAATCCATGACAATGAGCTGCTTCAAACTCCTTCAAATCCTTCACGCTTGAATCTTCGAAATCCACCAAATAAGAACTCTTATATTTGTATAATTAACCAACCCTTGATGTAAACGATTTAGATCATGAGATATCCTCAACAAATCATCAAAGGAAAACAAGTAAAAAACCTCCAGAGAGAAACCCTAGCCTTGAAGAATATGCTCTAGAAGATCTAACCCTAAATTCTATCCTTCGCATAGCTTTATAGAGAATAGGGGCCGCGAAGACCGCTCAAGCCAATGAATGGTCGCTTGAGCAGTGTGACTCAAGTGCGTAAAACCCATAAGTGCCTTCGCTCGAGCGGTAGAAGCGTCCCTCGAGCGTAAAATTGGAACTCCCAGTATTTTTGCAGATGCCTGAAACTTCTGTGAGTTTAACTTCTTCACTCAAGCGGTAAAAGCTTCACTTG